>AP028448.1:4291500-4386037 GCA_036509395.1 Antheraea yamamai | reverse complement strand
CAGTACACCGCCCGTTTGTCTGGGCGGTGTACGCTCCGCGGCATCGACGCGTCGCAAACCTCCGTGAGGGCTGCACGGAGGCGGGCTGCTGACGCGTCGACATCAGCCCCAGTGGGGGGGGGCATGGCCCAGGCCTGGACGATGGCCGCCTCTTCCGCTAATTCACGGTTGAAGCGGCTCATCGCCCAACAGGGGAACTTCGCGCCCCTCCGGGGACGGGTGCCAATGCCGGCTTGGGAGGTGGAGACCTCGAACCTGATATATCGGTGGTCCGATAAGGTCTCCACCTCCTCCAGCACTCTCCACCCCCGGACACGGCGTGCGACAGACGGTGTGGCGAACGAGACGTCCACCACCGACGCCCCGTTCCATCGCACGCACGTGGGGACGCTCCCCTGATTGAGGAGGGACAGCCCCAACTCGGCTGCCCACTCCTCAACGGCCATGCCCCTCAGGTCCGTGACTGCCGCTCCCCAGGTCCTCGATTTAGCATTTAAATCCCCCATGAGGACCACGGGGAGCGGCGACAGCCGTCTGACAGCTCCCTGCAGGGAGCCGAGGAACGCCTCGAACTCCCGCAGGGGCTTGTTAGGGGAGAAGTACGCCCCCACAATGGCGTACTCTCCCCAGACGGCCGTCACGAACCCGGCCCCTCTTTCTCTTGCCGCCAGGGACGAACCTCGACCCGCCACGATCGCCACGGAGCCATTCCGGTCCCCAGCCCACTGCGGCTGGGAGGGAACGAAGTAGGGCTCCGTGGCGACCGCGAGCCCGATACCCCACTCCGCCACTGACTGCACGAGGAGATCCTGTGCAGCGGCGCAGTGGTTGAGGTTCGCCTGGAGGAAATTGCATATGGACCAATCCATTATTGGTCCATTGCAACTTCCTCCTGCCTGGCGGCCACCACCCTTGGACCTGTGCCCACAACCGGGAGGTCCCTACCCTTGGTGGTGGGGGGCCTGCAATTTCGGCTCCCCATCACGTGCCCTGAGGGCCTCCCGGCGTCAGCACATACGGCACAGCGGGCCACCTCCGCTTTACATTCGGCCGTTTTATGGCCTGCCGCGCCGCAGCGGTAACAGCCATCCCCCCTGCTGGACGAGGAGGGGCACGTGGGGCGGGTGTGCCCCAAGCCCATACACTTAAAGCAGCGTAGGGGCTTCTCGTCCAGCAGGTGGACGCGTACGACGCTCCACCCGACCAGGAGCTTGCCGGCCTGGACAAGCTCCTTGGCCGCCGCCGCGGGGAGCGTCACATGGACTGCGCCGAGGCCCCCCCAGTTCCGCTTTATTTCGCCGTCCAGAGTCAATGAGAAAGCCAAAGTCAAAAAGATAAACGAGATCCACCAGAAATAAACACACATAAACAACGCAGAGCTGGTAACAGTACCCTCAATAGCCTATTGTTATATGAATTAAGTGCACCTACCCTACCGCGATAAATTCTAAAGATACGGAGCGAGCGCAAACACGTGCATCTCGCTAGAATACCGCGCGGTGACTCCTCATGCGTATCTAACCCTTCCAATAATTAATTTAAGTCCTCTTATCTAGTTCACAGTCCAGCGACGGCTATTGTGGAAGCTATCGCCCTCTGCAGCTATAGCCGGGGCTGCAGTCCACAGATTAAAACATAAATAAATACAGAGCGGTCACTAAAATATAAATATTAATTGCCGGTGGACCTCGCTCTTAGGAATTATGTATTTTATCTGGATTAATTGTGGACAATCTATTATTTTACCTAATTTAATGATTTTGTGTTTTACTCTTTTTTGTAGGTCTCATGCTCGGAGGGAATATTATAATTAATTTCTAACTAACTTTCTGATAAATGAGAGAATTAAAATTCTGCCCAGGATTTAATGAAAATGTAAGAAACAGAGAAGAAAGAAAAATAATTATGTTTTTCGGATTTTATTAAAATCGTTGGGCGGTAAACATTTATAAAAAAAATACTCTTTGTAAGTTAGACGTATGCTGTCGCTGACTTTTGTGGGCATTATCAAACTCTACAACTTTTCTCTAGAACTCAATTGTTATCATCGTTAAGGCAGCGTTCGTAAGAAACGTTTTCGTTCGACCGTTTTTTCTCGGACTTAGCAAATCCGACTACCACAAAAAAGTCTTACCATTTTTCTGGATAATATATAGCCTATGACACTCACAAATAATATGGCTTTCTACTGGTAGAAGAATTTTCAAAATCGATTTAGTAGTTCCTGAGATTACCCCCTACAACGTCACAAACTCACAAACTTTATCACTTTGTAATATTAGTATAGACTAGCTGAGCCGGCCACGCATTGCTGTGGCTCACTTATTATATATTGAATTAAAATTATGACAAAGTATCTGATAGATTAACAGGACACGTGTACCATAAACTAAACTGGAGTTGTAAAAATAAATTAAAATTAAAACGTAGCGCCATCTACGAGATATGTATAACAGACAGTCCTACAGTTTTCTGTCAACAAATTAATTTAAAGCGCCATCTGTTCGAGACTGATCAAACTTAGAATTAGTAACAATAATCAACATTGACAAAAATTAAATTTATTATTAAAAAATATTGATGTCATTAATCGAAATATGAATTATCCTACCTAAGTCAAGTTGGACCAAATTATACATAAATTCCAACTTTCATGAAGATGAAGATCGAATTAGTTTTGGAGTTCTTCGTGGACAAACATCATGACACTGGATTTTTATATATTTAAGATTGCAATTATCAGACTCATCTACGTTGTTTACTCTTTGTTGAGTCTGACTTCTATGACGGTTAGTCGTGTAGCTCGAGGTAGTCATATTTGGGATTGACAACCTACATAGAAACCGAAGTTACAGGTCACCGGTAACGAATAGATTTCAGGTTTAGACATAGTTTGGTTACCCTCCGTATTAATTAATGGTAGGGTGACCAATAAAAATGCAAAAATTTCTCAAAGTCTCACAAAAGGTATGTTTGTATTTCTTGCAATAGAAAAACTCTATAATTTTAAATGGATCAAGTAATTTTCAAGAGTGGATAAAGAATTTGAATTCTTATAAAAGAGATATAATTCAACTTTTATTTTTTTATTTTTTGCGAAAAGGTAATTGTTTTCACACATTAAAAAAATACTGTTTGTTTTGTGAAGTACATAGATTAAATATTATTGAAATTATATACAAATTTCAATGCGGTTTCTTCTTGACACCAATTTAAATTACAAAAAATATAATACATACTTATGTAAAGTCCGTTTATCATCATATAGGCTCCCATCGAAAATCAGCGCTGCAGTACTACTTACTGTATTGCAGATTTTTTCTGAACGGATTCGCCAATTGTTGGACATCTACTTTTCATTTTCATATGTTTTTTTTTTCTATCTAAATAGTTTGTGTAATTTACTTTATTTGTATGGTTGTTTCAACAATAAAGTATTTCTTTCTTTCTATTTTTCTAGAGTATTATGACAAACATAATTAATATGGTGAAATTGGGTATAAAATATATTTTAAATTGTTTTTTTTTTAATATATTTGTTAACGACAATGCAATATATTTTCTTCAAATGTAATTTCATTCAATAAATATGATTTGAAGTTTATGGTTAATGAGGTTAATCTTATAAGGGCAGAAAAACCTTACTACCCAGGGAAAAATTAGTAAATTTAAATAAATTAAATCTGTTTGCTTGTATTTTGAAAAACGTAACAAGAAAAAAATTACAATTTATGTATAAATAATAAATAGATTGTTTAATTCGTTAACATTAAAAATTGCAAAAACTAATGAATTATATTCGAATTTCGACCACTAGACGATCATTAGTTATTTCAATAAGGTACTTTGAATAAAATGTAGCAAAGAATAAATAATTTATGTACATATGCACATAAGTATTTGTTATCATTACATAGTATAAAACAAAGTCCCCTACCGCGTCTGTCTGTCTGTCTGTTCGCGATAAACTCAAAAACTACCGAACGGATTTTCATGCGGCTTTCACCAGTGGATAGAGTGATTCACGAGAAACGTTTTTGTATATAATTTGTCAATATTTTTTGCATAATCAGGGCGGGACAATGTCTGCCAGGCCCGCTAGTCATATATATTAATTCATGAAGCCAAAATTTTGTATCCCTTTTTAAGTGAATTGCGTGAACGGATGAACGTGAAATTTGGCATAGTTAAAGTTTATATGGAGGAGAAGTGCAGAAAGCTATTTATTTTATATAAAACTAGCGGGCTCGGCAGACGTTGTCTCGCCCTGATTATAAAAAAATCCTGGACAAATTATATACCAAAACGTTCCTCGTGAATCACTTTATCCACTGGTGAAAACCGTATAAAGATCCGTTCAGTAGTTTTTGAGTTTATCGCGAACAGACAGACAGACAGACGCGGTAAGGGACTTTGTTTTATACTATGTAATGCATTAGAAACACATTAAATTAATTAAAATATGCATTACTCACACTACTGCTTGATTTTTACACAACATATACACACGTGTAAATAAAAGACATTGGCATCGGTCATTTTAATTTTACGTTCCAATTACCTTTTTAATATGATATTTTTAACATGACTGACGTTACATGCCTTACATGGCCTTTGAAGTCAACTGGTCAAACTGTAGGTTAATTTCATAATAATATAATATGTAAATGCATAATATACATGAATAATTAATTGATAAATAATTTATCTTTAGTAAATTTATAGAACCACTGAAATAATTATTATTCTCTTTGGTCTTATTGAATGTCAAAATTTTTAGGTGACAGGACGGCTTTCACTTCACGTTGTCATAAGAGTAAAGCAATATTACCAAAGTAAATGTCAATATTTTAATGTTTAGTATTTTTATATGGTGAACTCACTGTAAATGATGATTCAATAAAAAATGAGCCAAAAAATACTATGTACAATCAAAATAAGAAAATTTGTTTTGTAATGAAAGTAATTCTTGACTTAGATCTCCGCAGTTCCAATGATGCAGTTCAACCTGATGTAGCAATTATATTTAGTACAGTTGATGACGAATTTTGAACAAAAATGAATTCATTTTCAAAAGTGAATGGTAGTATTAAAACATCTTTGTTTTGGATTCATCATTTGATTCTATTGTGTATCCATTACTTTTCCAAACGATGATACTGGGCATATCACTATTCCTCATAATCTATAGAATACATTTAATTCAATATCATCCAGAAATAACAACCAAATGGTGTCGTGTAAAATTAATTGAAAACTGTGTCGTAAGTTGCCATAAAAAATTTTATTTTCGTAAAGTTATATTTACTTAGAATTTGAGAGCCTTACCACCTTATGTAAACGCCTGTTTTTTTTATTTAAAATTTATAATTAACTTCAATTTTCATTTAGTTTAATATTTATATATTTAAAAAAGAAAAGTGGCAAATAACTGAGTAGCCATGATGAAAACCTTTGATTATAGATTATTGACAAAAGAACCCCAGAAAATTTCAAACTTTAACAAAATCAATGAACTATGGTCGAATGTCGACCACTGGGCACCCACTAGTTCTCTAATAATTTATTAAATTAAATTATAAAAGAAAACATTGAATAATTGTAGCTGTATCGTTATCATTATACAATAAAACTTATTTATATAAATCAATTGTTGACGTTCAGATCTCGGTTAATTAGCAGGATCGAGACGCGAAAATTTTGGTCGTCAAACACATGAACGAGTAACTAAACGAAATAATTTCAAAACGGTGATTGTGACATAGCAGTCTATTCACAAAATACAGTTTTAATTGGTTCAGTATTTCTTTTTTTTTCTCTTTCTGTTAATTTCCTAATATTTTAAAATGTTATTTTAGAGTATCAATTAGTTTTAATATTTTATTTCTCTTTCCGTTTCAATTTCCTTGTTTTTGTATTATTATGTTAAATTTTTAAATAGGTTTTTTTTAATGTTAAAAATAGGCCAACGAATATGTGGGTCACCTGATGTTAAGTGATCACCACCGTCCATAGACACTAGCAACACCAGGGGAGTTACAAGTGCGTTGCCAGCCTGTATATGGGAGGATGGGTAGGGAAAGGGGGAAAGGAGGTGGGCCTCCGGCGCTCTCACTGATCGAACGAAACGCAACAATGCAAGCACTTATATGCAACAATGCAGTTACTTCACGTCGGTGTTCTGTGGGTCGGGTGGTACTACCCCGGGCGAGCCGTCCCATTCATGCTGAAACTTGTAATAGCTACAGCGTGGCTCTAGCACCTTCCTAAAATATAAATGTAAAATAGCTTAATATTTAACTTATTGTTGAAGCATGCCGTGGTTGTCTCTAAAAATGAATACATTTATAATGTATCACAATAGTCCTACTTTTTATATATTTACTAGTGCACTGTCATGTTGACGATCCTAAAATAAATAAATTTCAATAAAAAAGAAAAAGTGACATGTGACTCTTCTTTTTTGAAAATCGAACGATCGAGACGCACATCGTAATAATCAACAGCTAAATCGTAACAATCTAACATTCGCGGAAGCTCAGCGGCCAGCTACAACACTGTTGAAGATCACGAGGTACGTGCATTGTATCTTTACTGTTGTTAGCTGGATCTGTATGAAAAATTTTAATGTTCTCGTAGACCCTTTGGGTTCTCCCAGAGTAGCAGAAAGCCACCATAGGGTTTTTCGGAAGCGCGCATGCTACAATAGTCAAAAGTGTATTGGAACATTTTTTAAATAATATATGTGTGAATAGTTTTATGTTTATGAATTAGGATGTAAAATCTGCAGAAAGAGATAGTAACTTCTCTTATAATAGTGTTCCTAAGGTAGAGTAGTGAAAGGTAAACACGAATAACCGGGCATCAATAAGCTACCATCACTCAAGATGTAACCACCCATAAAACCCCAAAGTCGCTTCCCACCTCGTATCAAAGTTACTACGTTTGTTGCTAGATTAACTGGGACGAGTTGACTTGTATTAACAAACTTAGATATCGTCGGTTGAATGCTAACCCACTTGCTAAGTTCCCACTTGTTCGAGGGCGATCAAAAACAGCCGTGACATAGTGTTATTCCGTTCACCTCTCAGAATAAACAAATTATAATAACCTCATACATGGCAAATGTAATTATATGTTGATTAACCCTTGCTTCTATTACGTTCTCTTAATGCAGATGTAATCTACCTCTAAAATAGTACTATTTTTCTGGACGTAAGGTATCTTCTTTTATACCCCTGACTTCATGAAATTTTTGTGATGATCTGTTGATTAGTGAAGGCATGAAAGCGGAATAAATAAATAAACAAACAGACATTCTCATTTATAATAACAATTAGATTAGGAAGTTGGCATGCGCGTGTGAACTACTAGTATGATATTATTTTATTGAACACTAGCTAATAGCCCCACTTTTTTTTTAGAAAGTATTTTTATGTATGAGAATTATTGAATTTTTTATTTTTTAAAAAAAAAAAAAATAAAGGTTTTATTAATATATAAAAAAAAAAAAAAAAAAAAAAAAAAAAAAAAAAAAAATAGGGGCGGGGGGGGAGGGGGAAAAAAAAAATAACACAAAAAAACCAACACCCCAAAAAAAAAAAAAAGATTTTTTTTTTAAAAAAAAAAAAAAATCAAAAAAAAAAAAGAGAAAAAAAAAAAAAAAGGGGGGGGGGGGGGCGGGGGGGGGGGGGGCCGGGCGGGGGAGAGGGGGGGGGGGGGGGGGCCCGGGGGGGGGAGGGAGGGGGGGAGGGGAGGGGGGGGGGGAGGGGAGGGGGGGGGGGGAGGGGGGGGGGGGGGGGGGGGGGGGGGGGGGAGGGGGGGGGGGGGGGGGGGGGGGGGGGGGGGGGGGGGGGGAAGGGGGGGGGGGGGGGGGGGGGGGGGGGGCGGGGGGGGGGGGGGGGGGGGGGGCCGGAAAAGAAAAAAAAAACTGAAGATTTTAAGCACATTTCTATTGTTTTTCATAATAACTATAAATCGTTATTCGACCAAAAAGTATTTAAGCACATTTTTTATTCAATGTAAAATACTTAATAAACTCTACGTCTGTATGTATCGCGTTAGCCCCGCCACGTACAAAGTTAGTGAATCGTTGAGGAGAAAAAACAGCAAGAACTTTATAATTCGTGAATAGATTTACAAAGAGTATCCTTATGTCAAAGAAAGTCGTGTACACAGATTTTATATAAAACTTTATATTTACTACTAGCAACTGTTCGTGACTTAGTCCGTGTTTATTTACAATATACTTATCTAAAACTATAATATAACGACTAGCGCCATATAGTACATAGCGTGACAAACTTATCCATTAAAAAAATATCCTTGTGTGTTCCGTTCCAATTTTCATGGTGACCAAATCGAATTCTTCCACGTTTATCTATATATATTTAGATATACACTCTTATTTACACTAGTCTTACGCCCCAGCTTCGTCTGAGTGCAGTAAGTATGTAAACTGTTATGTATGAAACCAGAGTAGATTTGTTAAGTTGTTATAAAAACAAACGCGAGAGCAGAACTATGAAACTGGTCGTAATTTGTTTGATTTCTTTTAATCATATTTTGATGTAAAAACTTCTTTAGGCGCGTTGAGCGGTATTTTTGGCAGGAGATATATTTATAATTTCGCGTCATGACATGCAACGTAAGCATGATCGGCCGTATTGCACTTACGCGGCTTGCGTCATACTAGGGACGCATAATATAGAGGCCTGTGTACATGTAATATTGATATTTTAACGCTCATCATACGTTTTATTGATTAATAGACTTTATAAAAATGTATATAATTATTATTCCGAGTGCTAATAGATATGAAAACCACACTAATGTTAATAATTTCAGGAAACAAACTCTGAAATTGAAATCGTCATTCACATTATAATTAATATGAAAATTCAAAAGAGAACACCATTGTTTTGAGTTTTAACTTCTGTCGCCAGTCCTTATGCTGCCTCGACTTTTTTTATATAGAAATAGTTGCTGTAGCTTAGCCTTAATGGATAGATTTTATCATGAGGAACAATACAGACATACATTTTTTCCTGTAAGTTCAACCAATAACATAGTACACGTTATAGAAGCTTTGAAAAGGTACCATTTTTGTCGACTTAGCTGAGAAGTATCGTAATACCTTTACGCGATTTGTATAATGCAGTAGATAGCCTATCATCGTCTATAATAGTATACTTTAAAATAGTGAAAGAATTTATGAAATCACTGCAATAGTTCCTAGCTTACTTTCGTCATATAAACAAACATACAAACTCCACTCTCTTTCTGTATAACATTAGTATACATATATATGTATTAGTTGAGAATTAAAGAAAGAGACATGGTTTTTCACCATTTACTTCCTATGCATAATCTAACTTGCCGGCGAGGCCAATTTCCATTGCCATGTCTTGTGAACTATGAAAAAATATTTATTATGCAGAATAATAACATATCTGTAAATAATGTCACAATCAGGTATTAAATGTCTTAAATAATCAGTAGGTTAATCTTAATAAAATAGTGTGCGTTATTTTTTTAATATATTTAGGATTTAGCGTTTGACTACTATTTCATCTAATGTTAAGCGTCGATGTGGCCCGAGATGGTAAACAAGCTACCACCAAGAGGGGAACTAGCTCTCAAGTGCAACTGCCGGAGCAAACCAACGGGTGCTTGGCGCCAGATATTCCACTTGAGACTGGCAATTATTCAGACGAGCTAAGGAAAAGCCCGATGGCATGGTTTTACTATGTTTTTTGAAGTTATACTTGATATAATATATACTTTATAAAAATGATCAGAGTAAATTTTTACGATGCGCGCGCACACCGTCACGAAAAACCGATACCCTGAAGTTAGCTATAGTCAACATTTTGTTTCTTTGTATTTGTTGTTTGTATTTCTTTGTAATAGAACTTTCAACGTATTAAATACCTTTTTTCTATTGTTAGTGTCGTTTTTTCTACAAACGTAGAATAAGGCGAAAGATACAATTTTTGAAAAGATTTTTATCTTGTTACGCCAAAGAAGTATAACTTCTAACGCGTGTATACACACACTTTTATTTTCATTCAAAGTTTTCCGGTTCATTCGCAAGTATTTGAACATATATGGATCAACGTAGTGAAGAAACGCTGTAAATAATCGACTTATAAAGCGTTCTTCTCGAAGACTTGGTATTTTTCCGAACAGGTAATGATTTTGACGTTCAGAAGCGCCTTCTCGGGGCTTAAATTAAACAAAGTACTTCTGATTTTGTATGGTTTGAGACGCAAATATTAAGGTGAATGTGTCGTGTGACTGGAGTAGATAAGGTGGATAAGATTAAAAAATGAGTATATCGGAGAAAGTTTGAAAATATCATCATTGACAAAGGTGTTGAGGAGTAATAGGTTAGCATTTTTAAAAGATTTGAGTATGTTAGTCGACGGATATAGGAGTAGGGAGAAGACTGCAAAAGGTATGGATGGATTGTGTGAAAAAAAGTGTGTAGAAGGTGTGAGTACTAAGATGACATCTGATAGGGGAGAATGGAAAAGGAAAATACGTTGTGCCTGTCCTATTTAGATGGGATAAGAGTAAAAAGATGATGATGGTTTTGTCTGGTTTGTAAAAAATAGAGAAACCTTCACAGCACAAAATATTAGAACGACTACGAGTATATAGACATCAAAATATAAGGACCCGGTAGTGACTGAGTGTAGTCGCGTAAAATACGAGTACATTTAGCGAGAGGTCACGTACAGAGGTTATGACTGCGTTACACAGAACCGGTTACTCAACGTCAGACTGCCGGGATGATGTCTTCTTGAAAGTAGGTTGACAATCATTTCGTGGACCGAAATGGATTTTGGTAATAAAATTAGAAATTGGTGAAAATATGGTGAACTCCTCTTATTATGATAATAAGCACAGCGCAATCGAAAATCAAAGGAGATTACTAACATATATGCAAGTCATAGTCAGTTACCGTTGTGATTCTGATTTGCAGGCCTCTTGGCAGCTAGATATAACCTGAAATATGACCAACTAAGTGGTTTAGTGATTTGCCCCGTGAAGTATATTCCCAGTATCTGCAGGCTGGAAATTTAAATTGGTAACACTTTCGCCTGATGGTGAAACAAAACATCGTGAGGAAACCTGAACTTGAGAAATGTTCTTGTAGTACTACTGTATGTGGCAAAACATAGAACTGTTTTCTCAAAGTTTGCTGAAATCACCAGTACGTCGTGGGCTGGTATGGTGATTATGCCTATAACATTCTTTCGGGAAGAAGCACTATGACCTTGAAGTGGGTTTCTTATAGGCTGATTATGATTAGTAACTAAAAGGGGGTGTATGTACGGGCTTATTACGTATATAATCGTTGCGACCAATCTAATATAGGTGGTTGGTAGTATAGTAGTAATATCTTCTTTTAAAAAACATAAATTATAATATATACACAATTGGTTTAAAGTTTTCTAGATATTTGGTCACCTTCCTTAATATTCTTCACTTAGATCACTTGAAATAAACTTGGCAGAGTTTGCTTAGAGTTTATGTCACAATGCGGTTTTAATATAAGTTATTGTTTTAGTTTATATTCCTTTAAATTTAACTCTGAAAGAATGAATTTTTGAAGTTGTACTTCTTTTGGCGCGTTAGGGAAAAATGATGAGAGTAAATTGTTACGATGCGCGCGCACACCGTCACGAAAAACCGACTCCCTGATGTTAGCTATAGTCAACATTTAGTTTCTTTGTATTAAAACTTTCAATGTATTAAATACCTTTTTTTCTATTGTTAGTGTTGTTTTTTCTACAAACGTAGAATAAGGCGAAAGGTAAAATTTTTGAAAAGATTTTTATCTTGTTACGCCGAAGAAGTATAACTTCTAACGCGTGTACATAAGTACACATACACTTTTTTATATATAGTTATACTTAAGACTTAAGTATGCATTTATATATAAAGCAATATATAAATACACTAGCGGGCCCGGCAGACGTTGTCCCGCTCTGATTATAAAAAAATCCTGGACAAATTATATACCAAAATGTTCCTCGTGAATCACTTTATCCATTGGTGAAAACCGCATAAAGATCCGTTCAGTCGTTTTTGAGTTTACCGTGAACAGACAGACAGACAGACGCGGTAGGGGACTTTGTTTTACACTATGTAATGATACTTAAGTCTGTGTAGATGTGGTGTCAAACAATCACATTGTAATTTACATTCAGTTATTATGTATTTTTATTTTATTATTATAATTCAAAAATACGATTTCTGTCTGTTTGACTCTATGCCCGTTTACTCATGACCCATAAACCTGTATCGTAGTATATAACTTAAAAAAAATTATAAGTGTAATTTGTGATCAACTTTTGATGTTAAAAATAAATTGAAAGTATAATTAAGAGTAATTAAATCAAGGATATTATATTGCTATATTTGACATAAATTATATACTAACAAAAACCAGCCGCTCCACATGCGCTTTTTAAATTGTAATTAAAGAAATGTAATATTGTAAGAAGATGCTGAATTACAGAAATGCCCCTTCAAATACCTCTTCAATATCAAACTATTTAACATATAGAAGTTAGATGTACTAGGCATATAATCTTCGAGCAAAAATAAGGAATAAGTTAGCAAAGGTCAGATGAACGGCATGACGACTCATAAGATACGAACAAACAAATATTATTTTTTATATATTAAATATGTAAATACTAACAGTGTGAAATGAAAATGAAAATTGCAAAGAAAGCACATTTATTTCATAGTTTTGAGTTTTCACTTCTGTCGACAGTCGTTATGATTGCCTCGACTTTTTTTTATAGTTGTATCAAAATAGATACTATCTATAATGTATGTAATCACATCACATGAGAATGGTTGCAACTATTTAGCTAATTCTTTTCTTGTTCTCTTTGTAACTTCCAGGATAATGTTTTTATTAAAGACTAGCGGGCACGGCAGACGTTGTCCCGCCCTGATTATGAAAAAAATCCTTGACAAATTATATACCAAAACGTTCCTCACCAATCACTATATCCACCGGTGAAAACCGTATGAAAATCCGTTCGGTAGTTTTTGAGTTTATCGCGAACAGACAGACAGACAGACCTTGTTTTATACTATGTGATGATAATGTTTCAAAAATCATATGGGACAATAAAAAAAATCGGTTTTAAAACTTCCATACAGAAAGTGAGTGAGTGACATAGTATGAAGGTCTTCAAAGTATTAACAGGTTGATCTACAATTATTCAGTTGCCATTGCATTTTATTATGTGATAATGTAGGAGAAGGTTTGGTCATTTTCTACTTTAGTACACTCGTGCAAAGCCGTGGCGAGCGGTTAGTTAATAATAATTACAGAAATAGCTCAATTGGTAGGTGATAGAGCCACGCTGAATCTATTACAGTTTTCAGCATTAATGAGTCGGCTCACCCGGAGTACTACCAGCCGACCCACAGAAAACCGACGTGAAGTAACAGTGCTTGCACTATCGCAATTTGTTCGGTCAGTGAGAGCCCCGGAGGCCCACCTTACTCCTTTCTCCTCTCCCCCAAACACAGACTGGCAACGTACTTACGACTTCCCTGATGTTGTTTGTGTCTGTGGGCGGTGGTGATCACTTAACATTCGGTGACCCAACTGTCCGTTTGCCTACTATGATATAAAAAAAAGAAACTTGTAATCAATTTAGAGCATATTGTAAGTATAAAGTTCAATTAATGTGTAATTACCGTAAAGCCAAACCCAGTCATTCAATCAGATCCTGATATAGGCTAGTAGACCGCAGTATAATCAGGTAAATGGTTAATAAACCGCAGAATTGATACCTTCGCTTTCACTAAAGGTGATATGGGGTGATAAAATGTTATTTGGGTTAGGCTTATAACATTGACCAAGGAACTTTCGTAATTAATTGGTGAACTTAATAACGTTTCGAAGAGTTATAAAAATGATTGGTTAGCAAAAGGCATTGATAACTTTATATTACGTTATATTACATTTATCCCCGTATGATAGTAGAGATTTTGCAAAATTCGTCTAGTTATTTGCTTGGCCCATGTTGGAAATTCATCGCTAAGTATCTATAGGTATTTAGGCTTAGCGTGTGTACTATTTAAGATAACATAGTCAGTAAATATCAAGAGAGATTGTGGCCAGCTGGTAATAAAAACCTGATGAAGAGTACTAGGAAATGCTTTGATTGTTTTATGTTATGAAGAAGCAAACAGATCACTGTAATCTATACCTACGTATAACCAACTTCAATAGACCTGTAATTTTGAGATCAGTTATAAGACTGATTTTCCTGACAACTGAGTGGAAACGCTTTAAATGCCATTACAAGTTGAAATCGCACCTTTCGAGCCGGAACGTCGCAATGCGAGTAATACCACGTTGCAGCAGCAATAGGCTTGAAGATGATGATCTAGTAGTCAAAGTTACTCCTTAGATTCCTTAGGAAGCAATAATGGCCCGGTTGATAATATATTTGGACAAAACATCAAACGAAGTAGTTGGTAGTGTATTCGGACACGGTATTGATTATTGATTGAAATAGTTTCGAATCCTTGCAATTTAGTCCAAGACTTCGGTGTAGAAATACATCGTGCTAAACTGTAGTATGATGGTAATGTTATTTTTATATCATAGCAGGCAAACGAACAGGTGGGTTATACGAACTCATAAAGTTAAGTGATTACTACCGTCCATGGACACTTGCAACATCAGGGTGCGTTGCCGGCCTTTTAAAGAAGGTGGGCCTCCGGCGCTCTCACTAACCGAACGAAACGCAACAATGCAAGCACTGTTACTTCACGTGGGTGTTTCTGTGGGTCGGGTGATAGTACCCCGGGTGAGCCGACCCATTCATGCTGAAACCACTAATAGCTTTAGCGAGGCTCTACCACCTACAAATACCGCCTAATGTCAAGGATGCCTGGCTAGCTACCAACCCCATATTGAAAAACTTTCGCCAAGTATCTATTGTTGTATTCCAACAGCTGCACTTGAGAGCCTGACTTCTTCAGGCTTACTGTATGTCAATCGCTAAACTCTATAAATTATGAAAAAAAACCTATTTAATATCGTATCAGTTTTATAAGTAACTTTATAGATCTATTATTGGGAGACATCCATTGAATGAAGTTGAAATTTGTCATAAATAAGCATTAATACATATTTTTTTAGGCTTCTCATCTTAGGCCAGTTTTAAAATATTCAAAAAACGTATATTCCCCTATCTGCCAACACTATTTTCCACAGTTTTCTATTTTACTAATATGACAATAAAACCAAAATGTTAGTTTCCAATTTCTCACAAAATACTTGTTAAAGCCCAACCCGTTAGTACTCATTTCCTTTGACGTTCTATCCATTTGTGTATAGATAACCGTAGAAAAAACTCATTTCGAGTTAATCCTCGACACAAAGGAAGTTTTTCAAGCTCGGAGCACTAAGCTGGCACTGAAACTAAAATGTACTCGACTAACTTTTTCGTCTAAATTATTTATTATGCCCCGTTCGTGCAACACTTTTATGTGCTAAATTTTCAAAGCTTTTGTTTTATGAACTTTGTTGTTCGAGTGAAAATATATTTTGGTGAATCGCCTCCTTTTTTTACGGATAAAATTGTTTACGTGCGATTTATATGGTGAGAGAATTGCTGTGGATGTGAATTTTTACCACGATTCATCACAATATTACCAGCTATAAAAAGCTATTCTCATTTCAAAGAAGTTTTGTGGAACCATTGCCGTTCCAAAATTTATCGTATCCTATATTCAGCGCTGGTAAAGATGTCTTCTAAATTAATCGTAACAAAGAAGTTCTAGTTAATCAAAGTATTTCAATACTAGCTTTTGCTCGCGGCTTCACTCGCATTAATATAGATTTGATCTATCCCTTAAAGATAGTTAGTTTTTTGTACACAAGGTGCCTTTTCTGTACTTATGATGATGTGTGTGCAAAATTTTATAAAGTTCTGTTGAGTAGTTACGACATAAAAGCGTAACAAACAATTCGCAAATACTTTATTAATGCTTAATTTAATAGCAATAAACTAGAAAGAATACTCAACTTCTCTAACGATATTATTTATTGACAATAACTAAAAAGTGTCTGCAAACTTTTGTTTATTGTTTACAAAACCTTTCGATATCAATTACGGCAAACAGCCGAATGAAATAACACGAGTGTCTATTTTTCTCTAACGAAAATAGCCACGGAACAGGTACGTATTACAGTTTGGTTCGGAATGGCCCTTTTGATATAGGAAAACTTTAATAAACTAATTCTAAATGATATCACTTTATATATTTTTTTTTTTTAAATCATAGGAGGCAAACGGACAGGTGGGTCACCTGATGTTAAGTGATCACCACCGTCCATAGACACTTGCAACACCAGGGGAGTCGCAAGTGCGTTACCAACCTGTCTTGGGGGAGAGGGAGAGTAATGGAAGGGGGAAGGGGTTGGGAGGGGTGCTTCCGGCGCTCTCACTGACCGAACGAAACGCAACAATGCAAGTACTGTTACTTCACGTCGGTTTTCTATGAGAGGATGGTACTACCCCGGACGAGCCGACCCATTCATGCTGAAACCATTAATAGCTTCAGCGTAGCTCTACCACCGTTATGTGGTAGTATTATTAATTATGTGGCCTAAGTAAACTTTGAAATTCAGTTTCCGACACATTAAAGGTGATTGGTTGGTGGCAAGTTTTCAATTTGTCGTATTGGGGGTAACCAGTCAGAAATTTTAAGAAGCCCCACGACTATGCTATATTTATACTACGATATTTTTTCTCATCGAAAGCTCGGGTTTAGTAGTATTCGAATCTACATCAATCGACAAGGTACGATCATGATACCACTAAGCTATCAAACTGACTATCATCGACTCTCCAAAGTGTAGGCATGTTGGTTAATTATAGCCTAGAGCTCCTTGAGATTTCTTTAAATGCCGATCTCAGCATTGGTCATTCGCTTGAAGCTAAGGATAAAACGGCTGCAAAAAAATTGATGTTCTCTTTCAGACCGAAACTGTATGTAACGCCGGAGCAACTTCTCAATTAACATAATACAAATCATAGATAAGGCCGTATATGGAAAATTGCTGCCATCTCTGGGATGGATCTGCCAAATATCAGTTAGATATGTCGATCGCCGAGTTTGAAGGCTCAACGGTAATAGATCACTGACAGGAGCCAAAATGCAAACGCTTGAACATCGGCGTAGGGTCGCATACTTTGTGGTATTCGGTTGTAATTCGGGGAATGAGTACAAGATCTACAACAACAAATTTCATCATCTATCTATCTATTCCAGGACTAGCAGTCGCCGTACGGTCGCCATTCATTCTCAGTCGACATTCCATTTATTCACAGAAAGTGATTTGCATCGTCATTTATTGTGACTACTCCATATGATAACCACACACTCCTGAGTATAGAACGCACCGCGTGTGTCTATTTTTTCTAAAGCATATATCTTTGCCCTTGTTCTCATTTTGCATCACGTGATAAAATCAGTGCATATAGCCCTAGAAACTCATATGGATCCCCAAAATATAGGACAAATATACTTTTAATTGTGCTTGAATGTTCTGGAAGTTTCTATGTAGCTCATCAGATGTTCGACTGAAAATTTGAAATTTTATATTATTAAGTCTACGACAGCCAACCCTAGACATAGCATTGCTTGACTACAATGTCACCTGTAAACATTTATCTGAAGGCTCCTTACCCACACTGTATACAAGGACACATCAAGACGTAGCATTAAAGTTGTAAAGTAAATAAATATATTTTTAAAAACAGAACAGAGTACTTTGGCTAGTTATCTCATAAGTAAGGGCAAGTGACGCGCAATACATAAAAAAATAACCTTAAAGCTTGAGGGTTTGTTTGTTTGGTTGAACGCTCCAATCTTAGGAACTACTGGTCTGCTTTGAAAAATCCAGTGTTAGATAGTTCATTTATCAAAGAAGGCTATAGGCTATATATCATCACGCTAGGACTAATAGGAGCGGAGCAACAATGAAGAATGTTTCAAGATTGTGGCTTTTTTCCTTTTGAGAGCTCCCGCTGCGTGTTAACGTTAGCCCAAAGTAACTATTCCACGTGGATGGAGTCGCGGGCAGAAGCTAGTATTTTGTAATCATAAGTCTGTTAACATAAATAAAAAAAACATAGCTTTTGGTAACTCAAATTTACATTACATGTAAATTAAAAAACATGTTATGCATTTAATATAGTATGTAATAAAATAATGATCATTATTTATAGATCGACAATTACCATATAAATACAAAATATATGTCAATATAATTCAAACTGTCGAATAATATGTTATTGACTGTTCTAAGAATTTCATTAAATATGTAAAAACAACACACGTAAATTTATTATATCCACTATACTTAATATATTATTTTATATCTTATACTTATACCCAACTGGTAAATTTAAATACGTACCTGATCTGTTGCACTGAAATTCTTGTAAACTCGACTCGAAAAACAAAACTTTCCGATTTGCCGGCACGGACGAAGCCGCGGAACAAATTTAGTTTCATTCCCGTTTTATTTGTATGGCTTTGCTGAGTTGTTTATGTTTTAAACCTAAATTAGTTTTCTGGGTTTCGTTCCATTGTATTTTCAGTTTTAATAACTTTACCGCTTGCTCGTTTTTTTAATTTACATATATGAAATGAATAAAGAAGAAATTCAATTTCTTTTTTTACAACCCACGCAGTATATTGGTGTTTACGATTTATTAGATAAGCTTAAATAAATTTCGAATAATTATTGTGTAGGGAAGTAACCATGTGGTTGATTAGACCAATATGATACGTCATTTACATAAGGATTCACAGTTCGGCTCTTTTCGTTAACGCTCGGTTCTCTTCGGGCGCCATGTCACAGAGCCTGTCCGTACTGTTTAAGGTTTCGGGCTCTTTTTGTCCTAAATATCCAATAGTAATAATTCATCTCCTAACGCTGTTAACGTGATGTTAAGTAATCTGTAACCTTCCTCAATATTTTTTTCGAGTATTAAAATTTTAAATATTGGTTAGTTTTATAACCGAGCCGTGTACTACTTAATTATATTTTGAAAAATAACAGTGTTATGGGAATTAAAACACCTTTATTCTAAATAGAAGATGTGTAAACTTCTAATGGCACAGTAGGGAAAAATTTTCGTTACGCATTACGTGTTAAATGTAAGGTAGATAGATATGCATTTATGTTTATTAGTAAGTACAGACATACACATCTGGTCTGTCTGGTGTATAGTAGTTAACAAAAATGAGAAAATGTATAGGTAAGTATTTATACTACGGAACTTCTTATAGTATATAGTTTATGAGCATTCTCATATGTATATAATTTATACAAGCCAAATAAGGCTCAATTCCTCCACGTGTACACACTGAACAAGCACTCTTTTTTCTAACAAGACTGATATTGGAATAACTTTTGTATGCTTCTGCGAACACTAGTAATGTGCGTATTTTGTTAGTGATTTGACTTTCTTAGTCATTTGCTGTTGTAATTATATCATCCAGATTTAAAAGTATATGGTTCGCTTACATTTATCTAGATGTCATTTTACTAACAGTTCAATATAAAACTTAAAAACCACTATAGAAGTACAAATAGGTATGGTAGTTATGTGTTTAGAAAATATTTATTTTCATGAATTTCTTAGCTTACGTACTGTAGGGTAAGGTATTTCCGACAGAAACACAACTTCGCTCATTTATACCGTTAAAAGTACGCCTTACGCTGTGAGTTTTCTGCAAATCTTGTTACCTACTAACTGGCAGTTAATGCGGCAAGTTTGAGAAGAAAAAGTTAAGGAAACCGTTCGAATTAAACGACTTAGTTTTTCCATTTTAACAGTTTTCATTTATGACTTCTTATATCCACTTTTTGTATAGTTTGTTGCAAAACAGAATCACATTCTACATTACTATCATCTATAGATGAATGTAAAGAGTATTGTAATTTACTTACCTCACAGGAATCATTACCAATCTATTACATAAAAATCAATTGCTGAATGTGTCTAAGCGCATCACTTCAAAACGTCTATTTGAGGAATTATTTTTTGTTGTCAAGACAAGGCCTGTATGAAAGAAGATGTTTCATAAACCGTACGGAGGAATAAAAAAATTCGATAAAAATGTCCATATAAAATGTAGGTGAGTGAGACAGTATGGCGATCTACAAACACATTGACAGAATTGATAGATTCATATTCAATTTCATTTCATTATGTAGTCGTACTATGAAGGAGAGATTCGGTTTCATCTTCTTTGTTATTAAACTCGTGCGAAGCTGGACCGGGAGCTAGAGTAGCCCGGTGAAGCTGTTAAGACCTTGGTAGGTCAATAGCGTAGTCAGTTCGAAAAAAAAAAAACCCGAGTGCTAATGCTAATAAAAATGCAGTGCAATAAAAAAATAACAGTTACAAAAAACATTCCAAATAATTCCAATTAATCATACAATAAAGAAAGCAATTATATATAATAAAATGCAAATTTTAAATTGTAAGGAATACCAATGAATAACTACAATGTTATACAACACTAACTGATACCCGTGATTTTGCGTAGTTTCTTATCTGAAAAATAGATTTTATATACAGCGTTAAAAACAAAATATATATATATTTGGTTGATGAAGGTGTTACTTTGTAGAAATCCGGCATCATATATTAGGGTGGAAATTATTTCGCACTTTCGCTTTGAAGCTTGGCTGCTGTCACGTCCTTACTGCAACAATACCATTTGTGAAACAACATAAAGTAATTAAAAAGCATCGTTGATCAGCGATTGCACCTGACGTTAGCGGAAGTTGAACCTGTGCCCTCGTCGCGTGATTATCTTATGACCGTGATGTGTTCGATCAATAAAGTTTTTTTTTATTCTTCATTAAGTATTTAGTCAGAATTGCGGTAGCTACAACCTTTTTAAAATACCCTACATATGTGGATGTAATGAGGTACAATAAAATTGGTAATTTATTTTGTTCTTCGTTAAATATTTTAGCGAATTGTAAACTTAATTGCTTCTCGTTAACATTTTTCTCACATCAAAATAAATTGTCATTAGTTATGTGATGTTAGACATATTGGTCGACATTTCTGACACTCGGTTCGTATGTACGCGATAGAGATTATTAATTAATGAACAAGGTTATAAACATAGCACGGCGTTAAAAAAACTATGATTTCTGTTAAAAATAAATAGTACTATCAGCTGCCTGTGACTTCGTCTATAATGACATCATAATCTTCGCATAATTTGTGAAAATCCGTTGTGAAAACAGTGCACCTACTATAGTTATTAGATCGTAGGATTTTTCCAAATCACTTTATCCATATGTATGTGGCCCATTACACTATTCACAAAAAAAACTATATCACGCTTTCCGTTCTGTTTTTTTTACAACAACATAGTGCATTGCATAACGATATATTTTTTTTAAATATCCTTAAATATACATGCAAAATTTTGGAGTGGAGAAATGAAAACTGTAAGTGATACGAATTTTTTTAGTCTGCCCCGGGCGTTCCATCGAGTGGGCTCGATGAAAATATTGATGTGTTGCGGTTAATCATAGGTTCGATTGATTGATAAATTTTATAAAAATGTATATAATTATTGGTCCGTGTGCCAATAGACGTGAAAAGGAGACTAATGTTAATAATTTTAATAAACAAATCGTGAAATTTAGATTATTTACACTATAATTAATCTAAAAATTCAAAAAAGAACAGTTACTATTTTTAGTTTAAATAACAATTATAAAATACGTCTTATGCAATTATAAAATGATTTATATATATTAATTAAATATAATTTTGAGTTGGTTATTACAAAACATGGTTACGTAGACTCCTGTCAGCAGAAGGACGATTTATTGCAATAAACTGGTATCTCCTACGTTGCAGTAATTTTTAAATTTATTACGAAAATCTCGTCTTTTTGATTTTATTACTCTATGACCAAAATACAAATGGCAGCCATTGACCCGTATTAAGGATTGGCCTTTCTCTTTACCTCGGATCACTGACCCATGTCCGGTATTAAGTGAATATTATGTATTAAATAGCTGTATTAGGGGACGACAGTGACAAGTCGTTGAAGGAGGAAATAAATGTAGTAGATATATAGATTAATTGAGAATATTTTCCGGAACGTGGGTATTTGATTCAATATTATTACTTGCTAGTTTATATTTCTCTCCTAAGATTGCTGGCATTAAGGAATGGATTTTCAAAACAGTTTCTCATTTGTTCTGATTCAAACTAAAATAGTAACGACGCCCTGATATAATTAAATCGATATAGATTAGATAGATATATATCTATTCTATCCCTCGTGATACAAGGCAACATGTATCAAAATTTCATAAGGATCGCTTCAATAGTTAAGGCATGAATACGTAACAATCTTACAAATTACAAATATATTAAATGAAAAAGAGTACGTTTCGCCATATTCACTTTATTTTTCGTCTCCCTTACTCTAATTACAATTATACTTAAACTATCTCTTTCGCTCTGTTTTATTCCTTATCCATTTACTCTTTCACTCTCATCGGGCTCTCTATTGTCTTCCCGTTCACTCTTACGTTCCAATTAACTTTTTTCATCCTACATTCAATATTTTTAACATGATTTACGTTCCATACTTTACAATGTATCAGTTAGAATGCTTTTGTTTGTTTGTTAGAGGTACAGAAAGTACAAGGGGTGCTGGTCCATCATAAAAATATACTGTTACCGTGGAATAGGTCAATTTTATATTAAAGCGAGCAAGCCCGTAAGCAAAAGTTAACTTATACAATTAATAAAGATTTCCAACTCTTAAAACTTGTTCAGTAGCCTTCATTTAGGGAGTTTTTGGTGGTATCTTAGTTTTTCATGTAGTGTATTTTATATTTTACTAGCGGGTCCGGACGACGTTGTCGCGCCCTGATTATAATCCTTGACAAATTATATACAAAAACGTTCCTCATGAATCATTTTGTCCACTGGTGAAAACCGCATGAAAATCCGTTCAGTGGTTTTTGAGTTTATCGCGAACGCACAGACAGACAGACGCGGTAGGCGACTTTGTTTTATACTATGTAATGATTCGTAACCTTGTGTTATTTGACTCTATATATATTGTAATATTGGTGACATTTTACGTAATATAGTTTGAATTCTGAGATACCATAAAAACTCAATGGTAAGTTCTAACAAGAGCGCCTCCATCTTGTTAGAACATTGAAATTATCACAAGACACTTGTAGCATTATTACCTATTCAATAATGTCAATAACAATCTATAAAATTTGATGCTAAAAATAACATAAAAACCTTTATTTTAGAAGTTTTATTAATTATCATTTATAATTCATATCAATAAATATTTGTCTAAACTTAACATTCCCTTTAATTCTTTAGGTTATTCTTTCATCTCTCATCAGAAAGGAAACGTCGTGTACTCTCTACAGTAGCCATAGAAACTAAGCATCATTATCACAACAGCCTGTAAGTGACCCACTGCATGTCCATAGGCCTCTTCCCGAAAAAGAATATATCACAGTTTCAGGTTTCGTCACAATATTTGGCATCACCATCAGCCGATATTTTTACCTATTTAAATTAGAAAATATACGGAAATTTCGAAAAATTCATTGATATATGCCGGGGTTCAAGCCTGCGGACAATCGACCGGTCAAACTACTCGACCACCACGATACAGAAAAGTAATAAAATATATAGATAAAATATTAATAAACATGACTTATTCATGAAACGCACTGTAGGTATCAAAGTAGATTTTAACAAGCCATATCCTATTTCAAAGTGTTCGTAGCCTCATCAATCTTACATGAAACTACTGCACTCAGTCCGAGCGATGTTTATTTTGCCATCAAATAGCTTTTTAATCTGATCTTCGAAGTCAGCGTCGAGATTTCTCGGCACTTCGCCGTACCTTGGTTAACATAATTCAATGGAATCAATAAAAAAATTCGAATAGATTAAAATAGTCTTCACAAGTCATTTCATTTTAAACTAACTTGGGTCCGCTGCTTCGTTTACCTGGTTCAAAATATAATTTTAGCGGAATTATATGGTTTGTTTGGATTAATTAATATTTCTCTCTTATTGGATTTTATAAAACAATTGCTTAAATTATATAAACTCTGTAACACTTTTACCGATTTTAAATTAATACTGTTTTTGAAGTGAAACTTCTAATGCGACTTCCAACAAGGTTGCGTTAATCGTTTAACGCTACCATGGAAGGGGTATGAAAGGACTGTTGTGTTAAACGTTCAACGCTCCTGGGGAGAGGGAATAGAAAGAGGTAGAGCGAGAAAAATAATCAAACATTTCGTATCTTACTTTAGTTATCATAATCCCATTGTAAATGTTATAGATTTGGATATTTCTCCACTCGAAAGTGATAATTAAAAGATGCGATCAATTGTGAATTGTAAGCAATGTTAATAAAGTTTATCTTAAAGAAGTTTCACTTCTTCCGCACGGACGGACTCCGCGCACTATTAGTTTCTGCTCGGCTTTAAAAAAAAGTGTAAATATCCATCAACATCACTTTACTTTTAATTTAATCGTTTATCATTAAATTTTGCAGACACGTAGTTAGGAGTCCAAAAAAGTACGTACGGTGTCTGTCATTCAGAAAAAAAGTAATGTTCCCAATATAAGTCGAATCCATATTGAAGGGAGCGAAGTTGCCAGCAAAAGCTAGTGAACATATATATAAATTAATCAATTCGATGTCACTCATAAATTAATGCGCCACGGTCAGTTACATATTCAACGTGTATGTTATTTATTTATGCGCAGTTTTATATATTATAAAGAGAGAAAAAAATATACATAACGAAGTAATTATACGATGATAATTTTATTATTAAAAAAAAAAAGAGTATCGTATATGGCAAGTCACATGATATTATAAATTGATAGATTATTATAATCATTTTGAATTATAATTTATAATCTGAGTTTTCTGGTTTTATTTATGTTTAACTAAATGATTGTTATTCATTATTTTCGATTTATTTGACTCGAATGCTTTTTTTTATTGTAATTCTGTATCACGAAATTGCGTTTTTTTTTTACATAGAAGTTAAAATAAATAGAGCGTGCTCTAGATATTTTCTAACTTTTCGGGAATAATAATTTTCTCTGGACAAAAATTGCTCTATGTCTCTTTCTGTACTTTGCACACTGCAATCATATGATAAAATAGTTTAGGTGCTAATGCTTAATTGCTTAATTTTGGTAGGTGGTGGAGCCACGCTGAAACTATTACTGGATTCAGCATGAATGGGTCGGCTCGCCCGGGGTAGTACCACCCTCTCACAGAAAACCGAGGTGAAGTAACAGTGCTTGCATTGTTGCGTTTCGTTCGGTCAGTGAGAGCGCCGGAGACCCACCTCCCCTCCCCCCCCCTCCCTATACAGGCTGGCAACGTACTTGCGACTCCCCTGGTGTTGCAAGTGTCTATGGACGGTGGTGATCACTTACATCAGGTGACCCACCTGTTCGTTTGCCTCCAATGATATAAAAAAAATAAAATAATAATAATAATAATCAAACAAAATCACACTGATGTGCATAATATTACTCAGAATTAAAATTCGCTTTACTCCCTGATTCCGAATGCCTATTTGTGTAAAATGTTTGAATTATCATAATTGGTAATATGAACAAAAAGTTTATTTATCATTCTTGGACAAACTATGCATATATTTCCTTTATTTATCTTGTCGTCTGTAATTGTTTTCCAACAATAAAGACTTTATCTTTCTTTCTATTTGCTTCACTAACATAGAACAGATTCAGGTAGAGTTGCCCGTGCTAAAAGCAACTAACAATGAGGTTCATGCCCCTTAACATTTGAAAATCAGCTAATGAATAAGCATCATTAGTACATATGTAAGTTGACTTTGAAAATATTCATTCAATATATCTTTTATAAACAGGGGATGATTTTGATGAAATTTACCTTCTATATTGTACCGAGCTACGCCCAAGTTACTTGTGAAATTCTGATCAAAATTAATTTAACAATTTTAGATATTAGTAATAACAGGCGGACAAAATTTAAATAATAGTTAAAACTAGCGGGCCCGGCAGACGTTCTCCCGCGCTGATTACAAAAAAATCCTAATTATACACCAAAACGTTCCTCGTGAATCACTTTATCCACTGGTGAAAACCGCTTGAAAATCCGTTAAGTAGTTTTTGAGTTTATCGCGAACAGACAGACAGACAGACGCGGTAGGGGACTTTGTTTTATACTATGTAATGATGTATATCGTTACACTCGTTAAATCAATAATATACACATAAGAGGCTTTAACATTTTATTATAGTATAGACAGAAGATGGAAAAGTATAGAAGAAGAGAGACTCCTGTCGCAAAGAGAAGTATTCGTGCCGCTGTGTTCCATCAAAGGGTTTGATATACAATGCAAACTTGTATACGCAGCGTCTCAACTGAGACCTCATGAATGGATGTATATTATATGGCTTCAAGACTGCAGCCTAAGTGGTAGAGCCACGTTGAAGCTATTATTGGTTTCAGCATGAATGGTTCGGATCCCCCGGGTAGTACTACCCGACATACAGAAACCCCGATGTGAAGTAACAGTGCTTGCATTGTGGCGTTTCGTTCGATCAGTGAGAGTGCCGGAGGCCCAACCCCCCCCCTCCCTCCTTTTCCTCCAAACATAGGCTGGCAACGCACTTTCGTCTCCCCTGGTGTTGTTAGTGTCTATGAACGGTGGTGATCACTTAACATCAGGTGACCCACCTGTACCTTTGCCTGCTATGACATAAAAAAGGAAAAGATTTTTGGTCTCGGTAACATATAATTATAGGCTGCATACCTGGTTACTAATTCAACCCATAAAAAATAAACAAAAACAGTGTTCACTTGCTGAAATAGCCCATACAAACGAACGAAAATGACTTGGTAGTACAGTGTCCATACAATGCAATGATTGCTTGTTCCTGCAAGGCGGTAAATCGTAACAAATCAACAAACTCATATTCCCATGTATAATATTAAGGACAGGAGTTAAGGAGTGACATGGATAAATAATTAAGCTTTTCAATAAAGGCTGAAGAGTAAAAAAATACATAATCTATATATTAATATGTGAAGCGAAAACTTTTTACCCCATTTTAACAGAATTGACAGATGAACGTGAAATATGGCATAATTAAAGTTTATATAGAGGAGAAGTACGCAAAGCTATTTTTTAATAAAATGCGGTAAGAACACATTAAATTAATTGAAATATACATTACACACACTACTGCTTGGATGACACACAACATATACACACATGTAAATGAAAATGACGTTTCGCCATCTGTAATTTTACTCTTACGTTCCAATTACCTTTTTTCATCCTACATTCAATATTTTTAACATGACTTACGTTACGTCACATTCTCTATGAAATTAAGTGATCGAATTGTGGGTTAATTTTATAATAATAAACCAAAGCGTTTTAACCTCCGACAGGTTATTTTTTTTATGTCATAGCAGGCAAACGAACAGACGGGTCATCCTATGTTAAGTGATCACCACCGTCCATAGACACTAACAACACTAGGGGGGGTCGAAAGTGTGCTACCAGCCTGTGTTTGGGGGAAAAGGAGGGAGGGAGGGGGAGAGGAGGGGTAGAGGAGAGGGGAGGAGAGGAGAGGTGGGCCTCCGGCGCTCTCACTGACCGAACGAAACGCAACAATGCAAGCACTGTTACTTCACGTCGGTTTCCTATGAGAGGCTACTACCACGAGCGAGCCGACCCATTTATGCCGAAATCAGTAATAGCTTCAGCGTGGCTCTACCACATACTGCTCTCAAGTTTAAAAACTCTCCAAATTACAAATAAGTATGTTCCTGCATTTACACTTAAGAGCCAGTCCTACTTCATCATTAAACATCAAGTGAGAATGTGACAAAGTTTAAAAAACGTTGACATTTGGCAATAAAATATCGGTCACAATTTTGCCTTCGCGTCTTTTCACGACCGTGTATATTTAATATGCTTTGTTTTTTACTTTTTGTATAATCTTGTTACCACGAGGTCACAGCACTAATATCTATTTTATTGAATATAAAATGTACATTCAATTTCGACGAACGTCGCCACAATGGAAATCGATTAAATGAAAACAATCAGAAACTCTCGACTGTTGAATGGCAACTGTCAAAGTATAACAAAAGAACGTTTATAACAAAACCATTAGAACTTGATCAATCAAAGTTCTACGGTGAACCGAGCAATGCTCATTTACTTTAGATCAACGTATAATTTGAGTTTAAATAACTTTTCGTGTATACTAAAACGATATTTATTTATTTCAATCAATCAACGAGATGTTTAAAGAAAAAATATCTATAAAAAATGTTTCAACATAATTCTAAATCATACACCCATTAAACTGCATTAAGGTAATTAGTTATTTTAATGTAATTTTAATTCGAATTATTTAATCAAAAAGATATGTTATCGTATCTTAGAGATTACATTGAAAAACTGGTATGCGGCTGCGACTAAAAGTAACATAAGTTTCGAGGAAATTAATCATTAAACCAGAAATAAGCATTAGAAGTCCTTCAAGATATTAATAACCGTTTATTTTACATGTCAGCAATATAAATAATGTGTATAACAAATTTTTTGCTGTATCAATTTGGTTAAATCTAGATTTGTATGAATAATTTCTATACATTCGGGCGTGTACAAAACGAACCATAACAGAATTAGTAATTCAGCGTGCGATACGAATTCCATAGCAACCGATCGCTTAGCATTCTACGTGCAAACCCTCGTTAGAACTACAGTTCTATATAATTACAGCCTCTGTTACACCCACTTTGTTTTCCTGTATCTTACGCTAACTAAGTCATTCTATTACACCGAAACTAAAATAAAGGCTAATTTTCTTTACGTTGTTTTTGAAATATAACTAATAATATTTTTTTAAAGTAAAACTTCCGTCGCTTTGTTTTTTATAGTAAAAAAGTGCATGGTCGCTACGATTTCGTTAACGCGTAATGTGAATATATGTGTATACCTAAACAATATAGCATAGAAATTATTGATAATATTACATGAAGGTCTGTGATACATAACACATAATATATATAAGAGGATAGTGATGGAAGACTTTAAAGATTTAATTTTGTAGGTGGTAGATCCACGCAGAAGTTATTACTGGTTTCAGCATGAATAGATCGGCTCGCCCGGGGTACTACCACCCGACCCACAGAAACACAAGCGTGAAGTAATAGTGCTTGCATTGTTGCGTTTCGTTTAGTCAGTGAGAGCGCCGGAGGCCCACCTCCTTTAAAACGCCGGCCGGTGTTGCTGGTGTCTATGCTCAGTGGTGATCAGTTGCCATCTGGTGGCTCGCCTGTTCTTTTGCCCCCTATACATAAAGAGAAAACCTACAATAATATTTTATAAACAGTGAAAGACATGTAACCGGAATATTTTGGAACATTTTTAAAGCATAAATTAAATCATATAAAACATATTAATAACACAAATAAGTTTCACCTCTTGCGAGTAAAACTGTTAATAATACGGAGACTAGTTTTTTATTACAAAAGTTATAACTTAAAGTAACATATTAGTAAAATAATATGCATAAATATCTTTCTGTGCTACTTTCTTTATCTGCCATGCAATGTAACTGTAATTTTTTATTTATTTCAGTATTTAAAACCTGTTTATCTCACCAACTTATTAATTGTTTTACTAGTTTTCCAGAAGTAAATTTTAAATAAAAATAAAAACAAATGCTTTCAGTGGGCTACTATCGGGAATGAAATTACTTAACGTATGGTAAGCAATCAAATCAGAAAGTGATATTAAATATTTTACCCTAAATATTAATTCATTAAAGACTAGCTTTCGCCAGCGACTTCTCTAGTGTTATTGTAGATTTGATCTATCACTCGGGAACAGTATTTTTTCGGGATCATAAGTATCCTATGTTATTTTCTGTATTTCTGATATGCAAAATGTCCTGATATGCGTAACAAAAAAAATTCTCTTTCGCATTTATAGTCTTAGCATTTGATGTAGGATAGTAAAATAGAACTTGTTTAAAAAATGATAAGTAAAAATATGTTTTAACGAAATTTCCACGTGTCTAGTATATAAAGGAAACGGACGATGCTCGTCATACTTTTGCCCAAACAAAAGTCGGCTGAGTGCCTTAAGCGCTCGCCTTAGTAGTCCGGTGAAGCTGTTAAGACCTTGCTAGGTCAATAGCGTAGTAAGTTCGAAAAAAAAAAAGCTCGTCTGCTCGAATTTCTATACTCGCGTGCACACATTCATACAAAAGAAAGAGAGAGAAAAAAAATTCTATGGAAGAGAGTTTTTTCTTACGTGATAAAATCTAGGAATTTCGTTATAAAATACCAACGATTTAAATTTCGTATGAAGGTATTTTTGCCCCTTGTTCATTTGCTTTTTTTTCTTCTCGAACTGACTACGCTATTGGCCTAGCAAGCTCTTAGCAACTTCCCCGGTACTATTGTTCATTTGCTATAAATTACCGAATGTAGACGAGCATTACGCGTCGATGCAATTGCCGGTCGTGCTAATGTTCCGAACCATTGTTTTTAATGTCAGTAGCAGTGTTTGGTTCTCGTTGGCTGCGTTCATTGTTGTTCGTGTATATGTGTTGTTTTGTTTATTAGCTAACACTCGACGTTAGTTTGGTATTTTGTAGTAATAAAAGAAACATTCATCAAACTTTACTAATTTTATTTACATGAGTATTAGCATTTTTATATATCATAGGAGGAAAACGAACAGTTTGTTCACCTGGTGTTAAGTGATCACCACCGTCCATAGACACTAGCAACGCCAAGGGAGTCGCAAGTGCGTTGCCAGTCTTTGTTTTGTGGGAGAGGTGAGGGGGAAGGGGGAGAGGGAGAGAAGTTGGGCTTCCAGCGCTCTCACTGACCGAACGAAACGCAACAATGCAAGCACTGTTACTTCGCGTCGGTGTGTCTGTGAGAGGGTGGTACTAGCCCGGTCTAGCCGACCCACTCATGCTCAAACCAGTAATAGCTTCAGCGTGGCTCTACCACTTACAAAATTATATTCTTCATTCTTACGAGTATAGTATATTATGTATATTATATAGACCAAAATCAAAACCTACTTGTGTTAGAATAATGTATCAGTTAATGACATCCGCTTTTTACAAAAATGAAGTCGCAAGAACCGGCTAGTTATTTTATTGATACGAATGGTCGTAATTGTAATTTTAATAAGAAACGACCAGTTTTGTAAACATTTATCATACTTTAATAGAGTGATATAATAGCTGTGCCCGCGGCACCGTACGCGTTTGTAAGGTGCTAATCATTTTAGTATCATTATTTTATTTTTAGTTGTAAACAAATTTTATTATAATCAATCATGATTGAATAGAAATTCAGTTATTTACAATTAATTTCTTTATTAAAAAAAAAAATACTCATATTTTATAGGTCATAAATTAACATAATACTAGAGTATCATTTGTACATTCCATGTATAAAAGTATATCTAAGCCGGTATATAATATACAAAAACAAAATTTTGGCAAATATATTTTTATGACTTCTTAAATATTCCTTAAAACTTTGTAGCCTCTTGATTGCAGAGTTATGTACACTTCCCGTGTACAAAACTTAATTAAAAACGATTTAGAATAAATTAAGATTTTTTTTTAATATTACCCAAAGCATTATTAACGACTTTTATAGTCTACATATTCGGGAATAACATATAATTTGAGTGCCCAAAATTTGAGATGCACATGTGTATCTCACTAAAGAAGTAATGTTTGTGAGTTTGTGACGTTGCAGGGGGTAATCCCAGGAACTACTGGTCCGATTTAAAAAATTCTTTCAGTGTTATATAGCTCCTTTATCGAGGAAGGTTATAGGCCATATATCATCATGCTAAGACCAAGAGGAGCGGACTACTAATGAAGAATGTTTCAAAATTGTTTTTTTTTCCTCTTCAGAGCTTCCGCTGTGTGTTAGCCCAAAGTAACAACGAAGTCACGGGCACAGGCTAGTGTATGAATAATAATAATTATCTTAGTTTAGCTTACATTCGCGATGTTACGTAACTAAGGCAACAACCCAAGCCGAGGTGTGATGTGCGCCCTTGGACTGGTTGCTAAATAAAATCGGCTGTGAGCCTTAAGTAATCCGGTGAAGCTGTATTAGGCTTGTCAGTTGTCAGTTGACAACGTAAGTCGTGGTCAGTTCGAAAAAAAAAATCAATGTCACTAAACGTCATCATGCGTGTTTATCATGCAATTAGAAAAAAGATATAGTGACCATTGCTATCAGACTGTACTGTAGTGTAAGACATAATAAGATTACTGACATAATCTTGAATAAATCGATCAATACGTTTCATTTCTAAAATAAATCAGTACCTTGAAATACGTTTTTATTTTAACCTTACTACGTTGTTGATTATACAAATGAACGAGATGTCTAAGAAAATCCGTGCCACATTAATTCGCGAAATACCAAGGTAACCTCCAACAACGAATGTAACCGGCGTACAGAAGTGGTACTAAGCCAAAATGAAGGCACTCCTTAATAGAACCCCCCAATCTAATAGCGCCGTGTCAGTTGTCACTCGACAATGGCACCTCCCTTTGCTCGTTCCGCATTAAGTGGCTCGCTTGACGATCTCTGACTACCCTTAATTAACTGTTTGCGTTCTCAGACAGATTCACACGGTACGGTGAAACTTTATTACAGTTTGTGCGTTGTCTTGTGCTATGAAAAGGTAGTTTTTCATATAGAAAAAAATATCAGTGGGTTTTATACATTACTAACAACCGTCTGTGACTTCATCTGCCTAATTATATAACAAAATATAGCCTCAGTCACTCAGAGAGAATATACAGGCTGAAAGTTTAGACAGTAACAATATTTATAGAGAATACTCAGCACTCGATTCTCGTTCTAAATCAATTAAAAAAAATAAGTGCTTAATATTTGACCTACATCTAGAAAAATACAAAAATAATACGCAATCATCTACGCTTCTATGTTAAAACGCAGTGTCAATGACCATCGGGTGACTTCACTTTCATTTGAAAGTGAACGTGGGAACGCTATGAACTAAACAAAAGGGTTTATTGTCCGTTTTATAATCGAATGCTATTAACTCCGGGTCGTCCCTTACAGCTTTGGGCACCGGTCATTACACCTAGGTTTATTATGATTGTGTTTATACTTTTGAAAGTCCTGAACTAACTTTAACTTAGGTTCTATTTGTTATTTATTAATATTTGTTTTGATATTATTTTTAATATGTTAAATGTGACCATGAAGTATTATTTCCTGGAATAATGCGAGTGTTTAACCTTTCACCTGGTATGTAATCATAATATAATTTTCGTTAACTTCGTCTGAGGTATTTTTTTATATAATCTGGATGAAAAGTCGTCAGTATTCTTCTCCAAGCCCCGAACTATCTCCATGACAAATTTCATTATAATCCGTTAAGTTTTTCTATCTGTTAAGAATTAGCACAGAAGTAGCAAAAAAGAGGTAACATTAGCCTATAGCTATGGACCGCAGTCCTCGGGCTAATTATAATAAGTTGTGACTCTTGAGTATGTGGTGCCAAATACACCAGAAGTAGCACACCACAGCGTTAGCACGGCTCGTGATATCAGCCGGTATGGTCAAACGTCGAGCCTTATACAGGCTTCTTCAGTATTATTTCGTTATGTCAAAATACGATTAAAGTTATTGCATTAAGATATACATAAAAAAAACGTGTTCGGACATAGTGTCGAAGAACGTAGATTCGAATACTAGCAACTGAGTCGGAGCTCCGATGAAGGAAAATATCGTGAGGAAACCATAGATAGCATGATAGGGTTTTGTCTAAGCCCGCCTGGCTAGCTACCATCTTTATGTTGAAAATCTGTCGCCAAATACGTATTGGTGTGTTCCGGCAGCTGCACTTGAGAACTTCGGCGTGCAACATCGATTGAGCTGATGAGATGAGATCAAACGCTAGAACTTATAAAGTATAAAAAACAATAATAATTTTCGCCCCCGTATTCGATATCTCATGTACAACTCTTCTACAGATCGTAAACAGAAACAAAATTTAAGAGATATCCAGTGAACTTACATAATTGATGGACGTACGTAACTCCGTCATTTGTAAACCTTATGTCATATTATAAAAGAGATGGCGGCTGAGAATAATACTATAAGTTAAGTTTTCGATTTAATATTGATTTATATAATTATTTTATACTTAGAAAAATTTGTTGGAAAACATTCGAATAAAATGATGCATTTGTAATAATAAAAAAAAATAAATAAAATAAAAAAATAATAATAAAAATAATATTGTAAATTCAATCTATTGTAACAATCATTTTTTGGTACAATTAATCGTTTATGGCTCGAAGCTCGTAGACCCGTCGCATGTAGATTCGTTACTTGTAGCTCATTCCGTGTAGCTTGTTATCGATTAATTGTCGCGTATCACTTTTCACGGAGTATCTCTATTGAACTATGTCTATTGAACGCTTTTGTGTAACTGTCCTGCCATGAGACCCTCTGCACTCCTTATCAACACCCCTAGTAGCTGTGATTCGTCAATGAGCGCATTCCATGTGTGAACTGCGTCGGCCGGATCGAACACCCTAGAACTAGCGGAAGGTCACTGGAATATATACTACACAAACAGCCCAAATGATCCGTTGCACAATTGGCAACTTTCCACATTGAAGGTATAATCTCTTCAAGCCAGCGGCTTGGTAGGCACCGGGATACATTCTTACTATATATGTCGCGCGAACCTTGTTTTTGCCGCATACCTTCTTGCCAACGCCAACATTTTTGTACACAAAAACGTATACCCAAATATTGTAACTTATTTATTTATCATAAGAATAAACAACAGTAACATATAAATAATAAGGTAAAAACATACATGGAAAAAACTTAAAACTATTTATGTCACTAATTATAGTTGACTACAGCATTAACCATCATAAGATGCGATGTGGAAAACAATAAAAGTAGAAGAAAGAATTATAAAAAAATGAAGAAGAAAATAAAATAATACAATTCGATAATGAATAACTTCAAAATTAAGGAAAAAAAAATCCTGCAGGGATTAATTAAATAAAAAACTAATTTTTGATTTGAAATTAAATAGGGAATTACTAAATAAGTCTATACTGTAATCTTTTTTAACAAGGTCATTATATTGTCGAGATAATCTGGGAACAATGGAGAAATGTCTTATATTTGTAATATAATTTATAACTATCAATGTAATTACTAAATAATGTAAGCAATAATGTTGCACCAAAAATGATTACAATAATTTATAACGAATTTTATTTTACTCATTCTTTGCTTTATCGATTTATATAAATTTATCAATAAACTCCGCCACACGGCGAGCGTTTATTTTATTTCTTGCTATAATTTTTTGCTGTAATAAATAATCGACTCGAAGTATAAACACACCGATTTGCATAAAGATAGGGAAAACGGTACACCAGTTGATAAACTGTAGCGTCATCTAATTATTGAGAGACCATTCTTGTATACATTTAGTGAATGTAATATTACTGTCGAGACAATAAATCTGTTCTTTTTCATTTTTCAATCGCTATAACAAATTCGTTAATTCACAGCCTTATTTAAGTGGTTATTTCCCAAACGTACAGACAGTGTTTTAGTCGTATTTCACGATTCCCTTCTTACTTTCTTTTACCTTAAAGTATTGCTCAAGTTAACATAACTTATACATTACTTAGTAAGTATTAAATATACATGCAGAAATACCTATTTATATTTTTTATTATCTCGCTTTACTGTATGTCGGTTCAGTAAAATTTGCAATGGATTATTAACTAACTTCCTGACTTACAATTTGGACTATAGCTCAGGATTAGATGGCAATTCAAGAAAATGAAAATGAAAATAAATGAAAATTTATCATGAAACCTGACGCTCATTAGACTAAAAGCAGAGAGGTATTTATTATTAATAAAATAATGCTGTTGCATTCTCTACAAAAACTCGATGTTTCAAATAAACAATAGATAAATCATTGAAGCATGGGAAAAAGGAACACATACATTATTACTTTCATAAGTAAACAATAGGATTCTCAAAAATCAAAATATCCTTTATTCAATTTAGGCCCTGAGAAGGCGCTTATGAACGTGAAAGCCACCACCGGTTCGGAAAACAACCCAGTAATCGAGAAGAACCGGCAAGAAACTCGATCTGGTTTATCTTTTCATGTTATATATTTTTACAAAACATAAATAGTTACATTCATTATTAGTGGATGTACAGAGAGGGGCGTCATTTTCAGACGTCACAATCGTTCACATACTGATGCACCCTATAATAGCCTTTAGATATTAAAACCCGCTTGACATGGTTCTTGAACTCGCTATCCGGCAAATCGCATCGGAATCGGTATTCTATAAATAGCACTACTGAAATCTTATCGATTTTTCTGACAGCAAGAAGTCGCGGGCAAAAGCTAGTACTAACATATAGCTGCCTCGTATCCGGCCTCATGTGGTATCCTAACCTTCATAAGATGCATGTCTCGCAAAACCATTCCTTACGAAAGTTAGTCGATACCCCACGATACGTCCAGATGATAAATCTCCATTAGGATTGGAGGTTCCTTCCATTTGGACGTACGTCAAGTTAAGCTAGTGGTATCCGTCAGGAACTATACCCCCAACACCAGTGCCGAACGATTTAAAAGTCGACCCGTATGTATGTATGTTTTTTGTTTGCTATCTTCTCATTAAAACTATTAATCGGTTGGGGATAGGGTTTTCGATGATGGATGCTTATTTTTTTAAGGTAATCTTATAGTATATAATACATTATGATGTATTGAAGATTTCCATGGATCTATCATATAATAAAAATGTAAATCTAACGTCTGTACTTAATTAGATTTTTGTGAAAACAATATTGCATGTGTCTTGGAATAAGTAATAAATACATTTCAATAATTTTTGGAAATGTCCGACTGTTTGTATGAACACGCATCACTGCTAAAGTATTGCGTTCACAATGAAACCTCAGAAAACAATAAAGCATAGCTTCGAGTAACATTTAGTCTCAATTTAATTAAAATCGGTTCACTTTATGAAAAGATATTGTAATTTTAATGACGATGCGATTTAAGTACGAGAGAAAAGTAGATAAGTAAATGGACTTAATACATTCAGATGATTTTATTAGTGACTGTTTTTTATATTAGGTTCCACGCAGATAGAGTCGCGGGCATAGCTAGTTGCTAATATAACTCTTCAATAGGTAACAGCAAATGAGTAGCGATTACTCTAATCTATATGTGTTGCTTTCACCATTCCATAAAATAACATCACGCCTGTATGGCTTTAGGGGTAAGTAAACAAATATATGAAGTATATACTGATTTTTTACCATTTACATTGTTGGTATCGCTTTACTTTTGCAAAATATGATGTTAATAATTGTGGACGTGAGTAATTCATTATTATTATAGATAAATAATTAAGTGATTTAATAATAACAATTTAAGACAATTTCAAATACAAATTCGCTCGATTATTTAGTTAAAACTGGACAACACTAAATACATTTTTCGCGCGATCAAATTAATAACATTTGAGCTTTAATTCGCATGTCACGTACGCGGTGCGCCCAACTGTCACGTAGTTACAACAGATGGCCGCTAGGGGGCGCGCCCGATATTTGACATTACACATGCGACCCTTTTATTTACAGCATCTGCTGAAAGCATAAAACTTTAGTCATAATATTTATATTGCTACACTACGAGCATTAAGTTATGTGCAGAGATATGTACAAGTTAAGTACATGCAATCATATTATAACTAAAAAGGTGTAAATACGTTACATACCTGATATTTTCACAAAACAAATGGCTCGGAAACGCACACATACGTAAACTGTTTTAGATAAAACGTGGAGGTAAGATGGCATATTTTCAATATCGGTGGTGAAAAAGAAATATTTATATGTTGCTTAGATACGGGCGGATTGACAGGGCAGCCGTTAAAATGAAGCCAGCTAGCCAAGTTTTAACAAGGCACATTCGAAGTGCTTATGAGGTATCTATAGTTATAATTACATTGATTACATGGTACTATAATCAAATTAATTTTTCACTGGACTACGCCGAATCAATGTAATGTATTTAGGGGAAATAGTAGTTGAAATTCAAATGCCATGCCAAGCTTTTGCTCTGAAGAGATTGTTATAGGGTGGGTCATTACGTTAACGATAGTTCTGTCTACAAGTGGCTTTCTCTCTGTACATTCACTAAGTGAATATTAATTGATTTTTAATTAAAAAGAATATACAAAAATATATAACCCTATCAAGGTTTTTTCCGGCTTCTCAGCATTAATGGGATGTTTTCTGAAGCGCCTTCTCGGGTTCTAAATTAAATTATGTCATTTTGATTATTGATTCTTAACCATTGCGTAATTGAGAACAATGGTCGCTAGTCAGCTAACGCATGTTTTACGTATATCTATACCTATATCATATCTATCCTATACCTATAATATCTATATCTTCTATACATATAATAAGAATGTAAATATAACAACATGTCTGTACTTTTTTGTGAAAAAAATTGTTGCAGGTGTCTTGGAATAAGCAATAAAATACATTTCAATAATTTTTAGAAATGTCTTTTTGTCTATCTGTTTGTTTAAACACTCATCACTGCTCAAGTACTGTGTTTACGATAAAATCATATAAGATATATTCGAGTAACATTTAGTCTTGATTTCATTAAAATCGGTTCACTCTATCAACAGTTATTGTAATTTTAATGACGACGCGACTTCAGCACGAGAGTAAAGTAGATAAGTAAATGGACTTTACGTTCAGACGCGTGTTATTAGTCACTGTTTTATTACATTAGGTTCCATACGGACGGAGTCGTGAGCATATCTAGTATGCCATATTTATATATTTTCCTTTTTCCATTTTGGTTTTCGTCTGATTTTCCTTTTTGATGGGAAAACTTCTTCAGCCGCGTTGAGCGATTTTGTAAGTAAAATTTATTTGTTCGGGGAAAAAATTGTGGGTTCGCGTTACCGATGACCTCAACATACTCGTGATGAATTACACCTGTGCCAGACATTGTATATACATGCATGTTTTAATTTTTAGATATATAAAATTTTGTGATGTTTATTACATATTGCACTTGCGTCAGACTAGCGATGCGTAGTATAACGGTCTGTGTACACGTAATATTGATAGGAAATCGAACTTGTTCCGCCAACCATATTTTTAATTAATTAACAAACTGTATATAATATAAATTTACATAAATATTACTCGGAGTGCCAATTGATGGGAAAACTAGACATATATATTAATAATTTCAATTCACAAATTATGAAATCGAAATAATTAAGACTATAATTGATTTCAACATTCAAAAGGTACACAGTTATTCCATTGTTGCGAGTTTTCACATGTACCGGCAGTTCTTAGGGCTGCCTCGACTTCTTTTTCTTTGTTTAGTAGCTAAAATGAACTTTATTGTTATTAATAAAAAAAATGTTCTATACCATCGATGAGTCACCTTTATTTATCCATTCGTCATACTCCACCCTCGTTACGTCTACAATTTACATTATCTTACTCTATACAGATTTTACCGTTTCGAAAGAAAAGAAGTACAGATATATTATGTTAAATTATGACCACTAAATAAACTTTATAACATAAATCAATAGGTTTATAGCTATAACAATTTACACAGGACGTTTTTATAAGTAAAAAAGGGTTTGAAAAGATTTTTGAGAATTCTTATCCTAAAAGTAGGTGTGAGAACATCGTCAATATCAGATCTTTTTCTCGAAGCTCATATCGCTTGCGTTCGCTGCGCTAATCACAGGGGTTGGTTTTTTAACCAATTAAACATGGTTTCCCGTGATTGCTGCATTGTTTGCTTGAGTCACCTAACGGACAATTTGTTGCTCGAGACTCCACAACGAACGTCGGTGTGCCACGGTCTATAACACCTAAATTGAGTGGTACACATAATCATTATAATATAAACTCTTACATATATATGTCGGGGCAGCGATAAAATCGCGTACATGTAGAAGTATGACGTCATCCATAGCGACGTCATGGTTATGATTTGATTGACCAATCCACCAATAACAATCGAATAAAACATTAAGCGATACAGAAACGCAACACTGACTATAGATACGACAAATTATCCATAGGTGTGATTAGCCCAACTGTCTGAGTGTGTATACCCAGCATCTAGTCATTGGTCGCCTTTTAAGGCATCTAGATACATAAACAGCAGATACTTCCAACCAATGGCGTCATAAATAATGACAGCCGATAACCTCAGCCAATAGCGTTTGAGGTCATTAGTAACATCCCCGATATAGTCAATAGCGCGGTATCACAGGTCAATAGTGGCTTCCCCGATATATAAATAAACTTAACAAACAAAATTTGTTAGAATTTTTATTCGATAGCCTACGAAAATCTCATAGGCTTATTATACATTCATAAAACTACACCTCTACGTAATTACTACGGCGTAGCTACAGCGCTGCTGGAACTTTATTACTAAGTTTTATACATATAACCAAATAAATTCCATAAAAAAAAAAAACATTTTTTGTTTCTATTAAAATAATTATTTTAATAGACACATTCTATCGTTTACGGAAATACTCAAGCTGTTAGAAATTTATCGAACAAACTGATTAAAATTTGCTATATGAAATTTGCTCTGTATTACGATAGACTGAAAGAAGTTAAACTTATCTTTTCATATCTTAAAATAATTATGCTTAACATGATTTATTTCTATAAACTTTTTAATAACCATGTTGACAATCCAAAACTTTCGAAACATTTTATCATTAACGTACCTTCCAAGCTTCCTTCCAATTATATATACAGTCTATTTATTGGTTTGAAAAAGCTACAAAATGAATCTAAGACATTTTTACATATATCGTTCCTAGACTATCATGTCAATAGAACGGAATGGTTAAAAAAGATTATATGGAGACATATTTCCAACTCACTATTTCAATTCAAAGCGAAAATTTAAACTCATTTTGTTCACTCATTGTGCCTTTAATACGAAGCCTTTTTAAAGCAAGTATTCAATGCGTACTTAACATTTTTGTGATGACACCGTAATAGTTCTATATGATTTTTTACTATGCAACATCTCAATCTTGTTGGCCTTTTTCAACTCCTTTTTTATCCTATAGCGTGGTGCACTGACTATTGTAGTTTATTGTATTCAATCAGTAAATGATGTATTTGTTCTTATATTTTATTTTTTAATTTCATTTTTTTATTATTCTTTATTGTATCTTAGTCCAGTCTAGACCGGCATGATTGAAATACTAGAAACTGTCACAAACTGGTCATCCTATGTTTCAGAGTTACTTAAACTAGTAACAGTTTTTTAGGTAATACTTAATAGTGTTAGGTTTTACAACACGGTCCCAAAGAATATTACCGATTCGCCGGATTGTAAGTTTAACCGCCATGTCAAGTAACCTTTGGTCTCAAAAGACTAGTATAGGGTGGATTAATATGTGAACGATGGTGATATCTGGATTTGACAACTATCTCTGTGCTATCACTAAAAACGATTGTAACGTGTATTTTAAATATATGTATGTTAAAAAAGTTACCCGATCGAGCTTCTTGTCGGTTCTTCTAGATGAGTGTTTTCCGAACCGGTGGTACCTTTAACGATCATAAAAATGCTGTAATTAACTATAATTACGAACACAATTAATTTTTTTTTTTTTTTTTTATATCGTAGGAGGCAAACGAACAGGTGGGTCACCTGATGTAAGTGATCACCACCGTCCATAGACACTTGCAACACCAGGGGAGTCGCAAGTGCGTTGCCAGCCTGTGTAGGGAGGGGGGGGAGGAAGGGAAGAGGAAAGTGGAAGGGGAGGGGAGTTGGGTCTCCGGCGCTCTCACTGACCGAACGAAACGCAACAATGCAAGCACTGTTACTTCACGTCGGTTTTCTGTGAGAGGGTGGTACTAACCCGGGCGAGCCGACCCATTTATGCTGAAACCAGTAATAGTTTCAGCGTGGCTCTACCACCTAGTAACAACTATTGCACTGTAATACCTATTCATGTATATTATGTTTCTGATGTTGATTTACTTAGAATAAATAAATAAGTCCATGTTGTTATAAATAAATTATAGGTGGTAGAGCCACTTTGAAGCTATTACTGGTATTAGCATAAATGGGTGGGCTCATTCGGGGTAGTACCACCCTCTCACAGAAAACCGACGTGAAGTAACAGTGCTTGCATTGTTGAGTTTTGTTCGGTTAGTGAGAGCGCTTCCCTTCCCCTTCCCCGGCCCCGTCCCCCTCCTCACTCCCCCTCCCCCCAAACACAGGCTGGCCACGCACTTGCGACTCCTCTGGTGTTGCAAGTGTCTATGGACGGTGGTGATCACTCAACATATGGTGACCCAAGTGTTCGTTTGCCGCCTATGATATATAAAAAAAAAATGTTAATTGTTTTACACTTGGGGCATTTCACGTGAAGCGGACAACGAAAAAAGATGAGGTTAACGATTCTGAAATTCGTTCATATTCAGCCTAATTGGACTTCTAGTAGACGTGAATTGTGAATGAGAAGTCATTCTTCACGCAACTAAATAATGGTGCTACTAATTGCCTTGCATTGTCACAAAATTCTCGTTTGTTACTATTTATATTAGTATTTTTATTCAGATAGATATTTATTTATTTATAGTATATTTACTTCAATAATACTTACCCTAAATCATAGGTATATCGTACATATGTTTAAATCGAAATATAGAAACATTTTAATGCGATATCTAATAACTAAATCTACTTAGACAAGCGCCAGGCCTTACCGCAATGCGACATGTGTGAACATTAATCGATCTATCTCCTTAATCAATGCAGTGTCCATTTTAAGAGTTGTAGTATACTTTACATGTGTTTTGATATAAAAGAGCATTTAAAAAAATTGCTCGTCACTAAAACTTCGTTACGAAAAGTTTTCTTCAAGTTTAAAAAAAAAAGTTAAAAAATGTTTTTTTACAAGTTTAATTTTATTTTTACAAAGAGCTATTAGTTTTCTATATAATTAGCTGCATTTGATATTTTATTGTTAATTTGTTCCATTCGAAAATCTGTTACTAAAAAATCTTCAAATATGACTGTCCTTTAGAATCCCACAACTTAAAAAATAAACATGATAGAAAACATATTTTGTATATTCACATCTACTGAAAGTCTAATTAGGCTGAATATGAACGAATTTCAGAACAACATCTTTTTTTTTCGTTCTCCGCTTCACGTGAAATGTCCCACTTATGAAATCTCCCATATCTGAAGTGCCTTAAACGATTAGGTTCCAAACGGTACGGTTCCTCAGTTACCCATAAATCCGTGACGTCAGAGTTTATGTATAATAAATTGGTCTTTAATCAAACTTCACTTAACGACCGGACGTAACACTACTCATTTAAAATGGACCCCTCATAAATAAGGGCCGGAACATAAGAGCTGAAGTTTTAATTAAGTCGGTTAACTTTAAAGTTTATACGATTCTCAGTAAATTAATAACAGAACAGGGCGGAACGTCTACCGCTGTTAAAATGAGTACGGTCGACAAACGGGTATATACGAAAACAATATTCTGGGTGTAACTGATCGCAATGGGTAACGTCAGAGTAACGGAAACGGCAATGGCTTGACAGTGTCGCCTTTAACACATATAGGTATTTAATATATATAATTGTATATTGAATGAGTTGATTCTTCTAAAAATGATATCAGAACTGTTTTGTACAGCGTTCAATTCTCTACAAAAATATTCGATTAAAATTAGTTACAAAAATCAGAAAAAATATTTTGAAGTAAAACTTCTTTAGGCGCGACTAGGAGGTATAAATAAATTTTGTCAATAAATCAAACAAAATCAAGAATATTTAAAAACCGGATGGTACAGAAACGTGACGCCATATTGCCGTAACGGACTTCCATTGCATCGTCGTCTAGTTACCTCCTAGTCGCTCCAAAAGAAGTATTACTTCAAAATATTAAATTGAATAATTTATTTATTTATTTATTGAACACCAACACAATGTACACTGATCATTATTAAAATAAGACACGCACAATTTGTAACGGTAAGTGTCATCGCAATTAGAGGTGTAGACTGCATGCTTAGTCTGACAATGAGCAAACAGTTAGGGTTACAAAATGAAATTATGAAATTTACTAAGTTTACTTAATATTTTACATTAAGAAAATTAATTCCGTAAACAAACTCAAACAAAATTTGAAAAAAAAAAAACAAAAACATTACATCTGAGAGTAATTTGAGATTTGAAGCAGAATTGTATATGATCAATTGGAAAAATTAATATTAAAAGAAATAAAAAAAAATTAATCTAATATAATGAGAGTACGGGCAATAACGATTAGACAATTTCTCCTTTTAGTTCCTTTCTAAACATGGCGATGTTTGCTGCGAATAAGTCAACATTTGTATTTTGTTTCGATGTACTGTTAAACTCACGAGTTAATCTGTTAAGTGGTGCGTTTTTAATAATAAAAATCATACAATAGAATTAATTGTGTATATAAAGGCACGCGACCGTGCTGCCATTTGGTTTAAATGTAAGTAAGTAACAAATTAAATCAAAGCATCACTATCTGTAGTGCCATCTATCAGCTAATTCTGAACTTAAATAATACAGAAAATATTATTGGCAACTCTTTGTTATAAAGTAAAAATATATACATCATTAACAAATGCCTTTTTAAAGTCTCATATGATTTATCTATTTTTAAATTAATCGCCATCTCTTATCACGCCAAAGAAGTTTTACTTCAATCGCGTGTGACGGTTACACGCACTCATTTTTTTCCTGTGTTATTCTTATGTGAAATCGAAAAGTGCGATGCAGACAATCTTAATATTAAGGGCTCATATTTTCAGAGGCCTATTTTAGCATCTAAACGAAACTTTTGAACCTGGTTCGGAGAAAAAAAAATGTTTATTTTTAAACGCCCTAATATTTACCTATAAATATTACAAAACTATGGCCCTTAATGTCTAAATTTAATCAATTCAATAGTAGTAACAATCTCTAAATATATTTTAATTTAAGTAATATATATAACAAATAAATAAATAAATAGAGTGTGCGGGGCGGGTATGGCGTATAAATGTATCTCAATAAATACACTTGAGATCTTTTAATCAACGTTTATATGCGCGTCTGCACTACGACAGATCGCGGTGCACACTGGTTGACTTAAACTACGTTCGAGACATAGGGTGTGTCACTACAAGTTTACATTCTATTTTTTTTATATTATAGGGGGCAAACGAACAGACGGGGCACCTGATGTTAAGTGATCACCGCCACAGACACTGGCAACACCATGGAAGTCGCACTGGCCGAACGAAACGCAACAATGCACAAACAGTTACGTTACATCGGTTTTCTGTGGGTGGTAGTACCCCGGACGTGCCGACCCATTCATGCTGAAATCAGTAATAGCTTCAGCGTAGCTCTATTACCTATAGTTTATGTGTATATTCAAAATTCCATGACGATCGGCTGAGTAGTGAAGACGGAAAAGCGTAACCAAGAAACAAATTCACATTCACATTTATAATGTTAGTCAGGATAGTAACAATTTTGATATCTATTATAATATCGAATGTATAATCGACTAGCTTTCGTTAGTAGCTTTGCTCGCATTGACATAGATTTCACTTGTTCCTCGGAAACTTTCTTCCTTCATGAGTACCATATGTTCTTCTTTGCATCCTTTGCAACGTGCGGTTAAGGCGTGAAAGCGTAACAAACAAACAAAACAAACTCACATACAGATTTATATTAATTGCTATTTTTTTATTATTGTTTTATAATTGCTAACTTCATTGTCTAAAAAAGTATAATTATCATGTTCTTGACAACTAAAACAATTCAAATTAGAACACTTGTTGCGAATATCATTGAGGTGGTCGTAAATCAACTCTATCCGCAATATTTGTGTGATGTGTTCTATAAACACAAGTTCTTTCTTCTAATTGAAGTACTCAGTATTTGGTTCTCGAACAATCAAGAAATATTGAATATATATATTGCTACCGCCACTCGAACTGTCTATCGATCTATTGTTTACGTTATTATTAGACTCTGTCGTGTCAATATTCCGATTAGACTCTATCGATCAGAGTTCACCCGGTGACTGTTCCGATCAGAGTCTGTGAAATTACTGTTTGTTAATAAATTTGTATTCCTTATTTAAAGGTCTCGCAGCTGTGGTGGAACGATAAACATACCCTATGCGTGTGGCCCGCATAAGATCGAAATCAGCTCGACCGAGACCCCCTAGGATGTGCCCGTTTAATGAATAAGACGCATGGTTTCGTTCTTTTGTGCTTACTCTATTCACCGTGGCATTAACTTATACTTATTACATCTTCCACAGTTTTAAACAATACTTATCCCTAATAAATTGTCTGTCTATTCGTTCATTAATGTCCATATAACTTATTGCTAACACTGTAAGTTTCTACGTAGTAAAAACTAAAGCGTAATAAATTCATGTCTTTCACTTTCTATAACTATTCACTGTTCAATGTCACACGCATTGCACACGCTCGCTATCCATAACAATACTAATGCGTATGTGCGACATTCATGTATCGATGATTCAATAATTTCCACGGTAACTCAGTGTTGACATGTCTTTGTTCAGATATCAAAGTGAAAACTTCTGTAACCGCTTGGTTTGTTAAGGGAAAAACTCATGGGTTCGCGTCACCGATGACCTCGATATGCTCGTGATGTATTTATTATCCTTGTGTCAGATTAGCGACGCGTGGTATAGCGACCTGTGTACATAAGAAAGAATACATTTATCTGATTGTTTTGGGTTTTCTCTTCTGACAGGTGTACTCAAGACTCCCTTGATTTTTTTTATAATAAAATTAAGTTAATATCCAACACGAAGGTAATTTTACAAGACAGACATTTTTAAGTTTCATAATTGAAACAAACCGATTTTTTTTATCTTAGTTACCGTTACCATTCTCTGATCTAAACTGGACTATAATTCCTTTTTGTAAATTTTAAAATTATTGAGATTTTTTGCCAATATGTTTACAAATATTGTAGATTAGATCGTGGTGTATGAGAAATAGATAAATAAAGGACTCATCGGTGACAAAAAAACATTTTCAAATATTTTTCGATAACACGTCAATAGTCAGTATGTACACGCAGAGGAAGTGAAACTTTTTTGGCTTATATGTCTTTAATTATATAATTAAATATATATACTAGCGGGCCCAACGTACGTTGTCCTGCCTTGATAATAAAAAAAAATCTAAAATTCAACCGCAGCGCCACCTACCGGGTCCAATTGTGAATTTAAACCATTCTCAGATCCACTAGAATACATACACAAAAATTTCATCAAAATCGGTCCTGCCGTTTATGACTTCACTGACATACACACGTACAGAAGAAATTTATATATGATACTATGTAGGGGAGTTGTCTGTTAAAAATTAAAAGTGCCTGGCATATGAGAATGCATTCTTGAATCTCCACGAACACACACAAAAAATCATAAATCGCGGTATAGGAGGGGTACATTCGCACAAAAGAAATATATATATTAAGATGAGAATGCTCTTGAACTACATACTATAAAGGTACAGTCGCCAAATTTCGTTCCCAAACCTAATTTCGTCCCATTCAAAATGTATTTTTTTTAAACCGCCATCTATTATCAGTAGCGCGAACTGAAAGCAAGTTGCATCAGTCGCCCGTTGTGTAAAAGTGAGTGCATCACCACGTTCGTATTTACAAAGTCCCGTAATATAAATACTAACCTATACATTTACTCATTTTTGTATACTATTAGTCCCAGGCAGACACTTATAAATACTGACATATGCCCATAAATACATACCTACCTTACGTTTACCGCGTAACGCGTAACGATAAAATTTCCCTACTGTGCCATAGGAACTTTAAGAATATCGGTTGATATAGGAGAAAAGTGTGCAGAACCATTTTATGATCGCTTATTTACATATATACTAGAAAAACATAACACTACAAAGGCGTTAAGTGTGTTTCCTAATAGCCTTATATAAAACAATGTATAATCGAGGCAGCCTGTAGCATATTGTGACCCAACAAAAACGACATTAGGAAGCGCTTCAGGCATTCTTGCGCGTTATATATAATAACATTAAAGTCCCTTTAGCCGTGAATACGCTATTAAAATGATAACACACTAAAAGATAATTTTAATTGAAGTCGTTTTGTACAAGTTCTGACATCGTATGAGCGTTTAGATGATAACAGTTTGTGTTACATAAAATTATAATTTCTTTCCTTAGCATTTTTTTAAATGTTTTTTAATGTTCTGTGTGTTTAAATCTATACAAATAAAAAATGTGTGCGTGTACTAGTGTACACACGTAAGAAGTGAAACTTGTTTAAGGCCTTATTTTTGCAAAAGAACAAAAGCAACTTCAAAAATTAAAAAAAAAAAAAAAAAAAAAAAAAAAAAAAAAAAAAAAAAAAAAAAAAAAAAAAAAAAATAAAAAAAAAAGGAGGGAATAAGAATGTAAATCTAACGAGTCTGTTTTTCTTTTTTCGATTTTCTTGAAAAAAAATGTAGGTCTAGGAATAAGTGATAAAATTTTCAATCATTTTCCGAAATGTCTGTCTGTCTGTCTGTATGAACACGCATCACAACTAAAGTACTGGTTTCACAATAAAACTTCAAGAAAATCATAAAACGTATCCGCGAGTATAACTTAGTCTTTGTTTCATTAAAATCAGTCTACTCTATCAGAAGTTATTGTAATTTGAATGCCGTAGTGCCACGTTGTGTCTCGGAGAACAAAATAGTTCACTCATGAGGCCAAGTAAATCGTCGATGTTGAGTTTTAATACGCTAAAGAATCCTATAATTTTATTAATCACTGTGTTTATAATTGAAATTTCACACGGGTGTAGTCGCGGTCACAGCTAGTATGCAAATAAAAATCAAGTTACTCATAGTAGAATCGAGATCGAAGGGAATCTAGTAGGTTTACTCGACAATACTGTGTTATTGCGTATTTTACAGTAGAATTTGAAATTAAATTGGGATTGTCACCCTAACAATGTCTAAAGACTAAGTCTAAAGGTACTATAGGGTGGTCTTTCACCCTTTCCACACGTCGCCATTGTTCATATATAAGAATATATGAACAATCACACGTCACTATTGTTCATATATAAGAATATATGAACAATGGTGACGTGTGGAAATGATGCCCCTCTCTTTGCATCCAGTAAAAGCGAATGTAACTATCTATTTTTGTATATATATATATATATATATATCATTCTTCTTCTGTTCTTCTTGATGAATGGTTTGTTTTCCGAACCAGAGGTAATTTTGTCGTTCAAAAGCATCTTCTTACGGCCTAAATTGAATAAAGCATTTTTGATTTTGAATATACATAAAGTAGGCGGAACAAAATTGATTATAATTTTTATCAGTATAAAATGATAGTCGATGCATGCCCAACTGTGCGATTCCATTCATATCTAATACTAGCTTCTGACCGCGACTTCGTCCGCGTGGAATTGTTACTTTGGACTAACAGTAACAGACAGCGGAAGTTCTAAAAAAATCGGTTTTGAAACATTCTCAATTGGTGCTCCGCTCCCACTAGTTATAGTGTGATGATATATTGACTATAGTCATAGCGTGATGATATATAGCCAATGGCTTTCCTCGATTAATGAGCTATCTAACACTGAAATATTTTTTTTAATCGGACCAGCAGTTTCATAGATTACCGCGTTCAACCAAATTAGTTGAAGATTAACTAGAACTCTTCTCTCGTACTTAACTCGAGCCGTCATTCAAATTATAATAACTTATGATAGAGTGGACCGATTTCAATGAAACAAAGATTAAGTTACTCCCGAAGATATGCCTTATAATTTATGATATGAGGTTTTATTATGAACCCAGTGCTTTAGCAGTGATTTTCTAAATATGATCGAAATATATTCTATTACTTATTCCTAGACACCTGCAACCAATTTTTTTCACGGAAATCGAAAAAGTACAGACACGTTAGATATACATTCTTATTATATGTATAGATAGATAAGCTGCATCGTTATTGAAATTGCGTGAGATATGCTACGATGATTATCGTCGGAAGTATTCAAAGGTTATCTCTTCTCTTATAGTCGCAGACTAGCTAAAGTCGAGAAGCTTAATATAAGATTCTTAGTGAAAACAACTGAAGTATTTCCGCGGAATAACAGACAGCGACAGTTCGCGCGAGTGCAATTTTAGAATACCTAAATAACTAAGCTATTTCTCTAAATCAAGGAAAGCAATAATTGCAAGATTTTTACTTGATTAAGAAGGCATTACTTTGCGGACTTCCATCATTAATATTATAGTGAACGTTACTATGCATATCGGCCTGGAATTGATTATCCGCTACCATGTCTCACTGTAACAAAGAACGTTTGATTATATTTGTGTGAAGTGTACCTTAAAGTTTTAAACCTGAAAACAGTAATAGAAAGGCCTAAATATTAGTAAATATAACAACAAAAAGAAATAGAAAATTAAGAAAAAAAAGACAACAGCAATTTAGTTACTAATATTTCGCTCTTTCTGTTACTAGTTTCAGATTTACTTTTTTAAGTACACAAATGCACAATCACAATTTTTTTGTTGCAGTAGCGTGGTCGCGAACAATCAATTCCAGGCGGTTGCACAAAGTAACGTCCACTATAATATTCATAAAATTAGATACCTACATGATTACATACACACTAGCAGATTCCCACCCGTTTCGTTGGGCATTAAAAATGGAGAAATATTCAAGAAATAAGTAGCTTAAAATCCATTTACATATGACTCCGCATTGAATAGTTATACTCCTATGATGCTAAAGTAATTTTAAATATACATAGAAGATAGATTTAGTAATGTTTCCCACAAAAAATATAAACTTTCTACGTAACGATTAACTGAGGGTTATTCCAGCCACGTAGGTTTAGTCCCGGCGACAAATCTAAATGATCGTAAGCTTAGAATTAAAATTCCATGTGCGAACCATTTTACCTATTGTCCGCACAAAATATCCTTTAATTATGTCCGTTGTCCTGCTATTTTTGGTACAGTTTGAGTGAAAGGCGATAGCGAGTTCAGTGGCAATGAACGTATTTAAACGTTCACATATATTCAAAATCGTCATCATAGGGTGAAATTAAATTGTCCCACATTTATGAAATAATAATCCGGTGTCTGTTGTCAAAAACGTTCGTTTTGTATTGATTTTTTTTTCTCGAACTGACAACGCTATTGACCAGCAAGGTCTTAAAAGCTTCACCGGACTGCTAAGGCGAGCACTTAAGGCAGGCACTCAGCAGATTTTATTGTTGAAGCAACGACGACTTAGTTGATAGCGCTTCGATGAACGTAGATTCAAAATCTTGCAACTGAATCGGAGCTTCCGGTGAAGGGAAACATCGAGATGAGACTATAACATAGTGGTAGAGCTTTTTTTAACTCCGGCTGGCTAGCTACATTCCTCAAGTTGAATATCTGTCGTCAAGCACCTATTGGTGTATTCCAACAGCTGCACTTGAGAGCTAGCCCCCTCTAGGATTAGACCACAACAAAAAATGTGTCATTTAACATCAAAAGATATTGATCAAAGGCTAAGACTTATAAAGTATAAAATACAACAATTTAAAACATGTCCGTTTTGATTGTGTTTGGAATAATCATGAGAGTCGAGTGTGTGACCAAGAGAATTATCGATTCAATATCCGCATCTTCCAAACCGTGATGTGTATTAGATAATTTATCAGAACTCTCTGGAACTGTTTGGCAATTACTAATTTAAACTGGTAGCACTATCCCAGCAGTTACTGAAGGAAAACATGGTGAAGAACCAGAGAAATTTTTAAAATTAGTATCTCCGTTTATGGGAAAGTTATAGAATTTTTTATTCATTTTTCGGGGTCTCGTATCCATTCATTATAAAAAGGCCTTTGACCCAGCAATGAGACTCTTAAATCATCTTTTTAATCTAATTCTACTTAAGTTCGAGACAACATATTTTCCTCTTCTACTCTCCTCTGTCGGATGTCTTCACAGTATTAACATCTTTTCTAATATATCCATCATAAAATTCATTCATACCTTTTTCTATCTTCCTCTACTTCCATATCCGTCGACTTTCATACTTAATTTTTTCTGGCTACACGCTTTTCTTCTCTCTCCATAATATGCCTATAACCTTTTTCTCCTATGTGATTTTATGAGAATCTTATATACTGATATTATTATTATTTAGATTTCACAGTAACTAAGCTGATTATGCTTAGCTTATGGACATGGGCACGTTCATCTCCCTGGCAACTTTTGCGCAGGTCTTGTGGTTAAGGCATATTTCTATTCGTTGCGCCTCCCACCAGTTCGTCAGGGAGGGTCTAAACCCAGGGCTTCCCTCTTAAGAGTATAAAGTCGGAACCCTGTCAACGAGCCAACACCTTCCGGGTCTTATTATAAAGTATTGCAGAAGCAGTTCCACCACATCCGGCCAAATGATTAGAAAAAAAACACCGAGGGGGCTTAATCAGTACAAAACTGGTATTCCTACTTATGCTTATGCGAGGAGGGAATCTAAAAAGTTTCTCTTCCGAGAAATAAAATGACTAATATCGCCTGGACATTTAGAAGGAAGAATTAAAATTTCTTTCATAACTCGACCCGAACAACGTGTGCTATCGGAAAACACGACCGTTTCAACTTAGAGCACACTGCCACCGTATATCTACGAATGTTCAAACAAAACGCACAACGGGACACGAGCGGAATTTTAATCGTCGCTAATTACCCCTGTGAGTGACGCTGGCAGTTTTTAGCTTTAATAATCAAGTGATGTAAAACATTAAATTAAAGGTTTCCATAATTGATGTCATTGAATATAAGATTTGTCATATTGCGTAGGAATTTTGGCTATGCCGAATTTGCAAAAGATTGTTTTAAATCTGCATACAAATGAAAGCTTAAAGTATGATAGAGCAGAGGTTAACTTCTTCAATGGACTACAAGCAGCTGATAATATAAAATAAATCTAATCAGTGGGACTAAATTTGTGAATGTAAGGTATGTTCAAATTTAAAATATTAAGCAAGCTGTATTAGAAAATTCAGATATTTATAACTTCAGTATAAAGATCTATGATGTTATGAATAAGAATTAACTTCTACATATTATCATTACATAGTATAAAACAAAGTCCCCTACCGCGTCTGTCTGTCTGTCTGTTCGCGATAAACTCAAAAACTACTGAACGGATCTTTATTCGGTTTTCACCAGTGGATAAAGTGATTCACGAGGAACGTTTTGGTATATAATTTGTCCAGAATTTTTTATAATCAGGGCGGGACAACGTCTGCCGGGCCCGCTAGTATTATATAATCTTAAAAGCTATATTTCAAAAAAACTTATTTTAGAATTAAGTCTCGTTACATGGAACATAATATAACATACATACATTGGACATGGCAAGTTGCACATCAATTTCAAACATAGCTTAATCCATAATTGACACGTCACAGTTAAATTATATTAGCATGCGTAGCTTCTTGCTATATTCCTTTAACTGATTATGTCGTATACATTTATCTATGTTAATCAAATATTAATTAAAGTTTTTTAAACTTTTTAACGCAATGATCACCATGAGCTGGTAGTTATGGAAAAGGTGTTAAATCGATAAGGACATGGTCATATATAAAAAAATGCCATACGAAGATCAGACGACGGGGCAGGTTGATCTTTTATAGGCAATTGACAGGGTTATACAGTTGAAGTAATAATTATAAAAATAAAAAACTTCCTATAATGAATTAAGTTTGGAGCTTAGAGGGTGAACATTTAAAGGTTTTTTTTTTTATATCATAGGAAGCAATCGAACAGGTGGTTCACCTGATGTTAAGTGATCACCACCGTCCATAGACACTTACAACACCAGGGGAGTCGCAAGTACGTTGCCAGCATGTGTTTGGGAGAAGGGAGGGGAAGTGAAGGTGGGTATCCAGCGCTCTCACTGACCTAACGAAACGCAACAATGCAAGCACTGTTACTTCACGTCGGTTTTATGTGAGAGGGTGGTACTACCCCGGGCGAGCCGACCCATTCATGCTGAAATCAGTAATAGCTTCAGCGTGGCTCTACCACCTACAAAAAATGTGATAAAGGACGTGAAAGTTTGCAAAGTGCTGCTAATTAATTGCTCTGACTAAATATTAGTAATTTCACACAATTAAAGCTATTGATAGAGGCTACGATATTATATAAACAGATACTGATTATCATAAGGAGATGTGCTGTCTAAAGTGAATGTCAAGGTGACAAACTAAAATCAGTCAGAACAGATCCAGTATACATAGAACATCCATGAATTTAAACTAATATCACTACATAATTTTAAAACAGAGCCGTCTACCACGTCTGTCTGTCTGTTTGCGATAAACTAAAAGAATATTGAAAGGATTTTCATGCGGTTTTGACTGTTAAATAAATTTATTAATGAGGAAAGTATAGGTATATAATTTGCCAAGTTTTTATATTATCAAGGCGGGATAACGTCCGCCAAACCCACTAATATTTTGTAATCTAATGTTTTTTCGCTTGGTACTACCAATAGCAATTTTTAACCTAATCAAAATCAAGTGAACGTAAAATTAATTATAATGTATACCTACCTATGCACTGTAAGTAATTCAGGCATCACAGAATTGTAATACTCGTAGTTTTAAACTCTCGCTTTAAAATATTTCAATTGCTAATGCAAAATATTTTTTATGTTTCAGAAATTGCCCAAATGACGATAATTGGTCGAATGTGATAAATACGCTAAATCTAGAGGGGGATTAGCTCTCAAGTGCAGATGTTGGAACACACCAACAGGTGATTGGTGCATACCGACAGATTTTCAGCTTAAGAATGCTAGCCAACCAGGTAGACTTAGAAAAAGCCTGACTAACATAACTATAGATAGATAAATAAACGATTTATATTAAAATTTGTATCTCAATTAATTAAAATAACAAATACACTTATCTCAACTTAAAAACAATTTTTTTATAGTTCAGGGGCAAAGCATAAGACGTATAGCTGACGTATAAGATTTATGGTTAAAGTCACTTAAAACTTATAAAAACGTAAATTCGGTACCAAAGTTAAAACGGCGTTAGGCCAACTTTTCGTGGAGAGGAAATGAATTCTGTCGATGTTTGCTGAGTTTTAATAGTTTTGGCCAACTATTTGCAAAGAGTGAATGGATGGTGCGTTGATGCTTGTTTTGAAACAGAAAATATTGACTGAACTCTGACTTCTGAACTGACTGAAAATATTTAATCTTCATACTCATATGACATGCATCGTCAAGTGGATCACATAATTATTATCCATACAAAATCAATGAAATATATGGATATTATAGAACTTAATTTTATAATTTCGTGTCATGACATACTAGTGTATTAAGCATATGATTAACTGTACAGTCTTAATAGAGCCACGCTGAAGCTATAACTGGTTTCAGCATGCATGGGTCGACTCGTCCGGGGTAGTACCACCCTCTCACAGAAAATCGACGTGAATTAACAGTACTTGCTTTGTTGCGTTTCGTTCGATCAGTGAGAGTGCCGGAGGCCCACCTCCCCTCAAATCCCTTCCCGCACTCCCCTTTCCCTCTCCCCTTTTCCTCCCCAACACAGGCTGGCAACGCACTTGCTACTCCTCTGGTGTTGCTGGTGTCTATGGACGGTGGTGTTCACTTAATATCAGGTGACCCACCTGTTCGTTTGCCTTCCTATGATATTAAAAAAAATTATATTACATGTATACAGGCCGCTATATTACGCCTCCCTAGTCGGACGCAAGCCGCGCAAGCGCAATACGGTCGGTCATGCTTACTAACATGTCATGACGCACAATCATAAGTTTATCTCCTGGCAAAAAATACCACTCAAAGCGCCTAAAGATGTTTTCAATTTAAAAAAGGTATTTAATTCAACTCGACTGAATAATAATAATAGCACCTGGATGTTATTTTGTAAAAGAGATTCAAAAATTCGGCGGTAATTTTCTATACTGTTGGTCGCAAGCTATACACAACGGCCGGAAAGAAGGAAAAATAGGACTCACCTTTTCTTTGGTTGTGACGGTCGTGGAGGCCTCCTCTTTAATCACTTTAATTTCAGTTCGTATCACTTTACACTCTTCACATCGATTATAACTATAAACGCGTATAATATGTTATATTGTTCTATTTAGAACAGAGATGCGCGACGTCGTCAATCAGTAGTTACACTGACACTAAGTACCGGTGAAGGCGTTGGGGGCAGGAATTACGGCACTGGATGGATTTAAAGAGGGACGGCTCAACCGTTGTACATTGCAATACTTCTAAACCATTTTTATACCTCTAACTTGCTTTCTCATCCATGGATTTCATTTGTAAGTTAAGAATTAAGAATTAAAAAGTGTTTAAGAAACAGAAAACATCATCTTTGGTTAATTCTATCCAACACTGATATATATCAAATATAATAGAAGCAACAAAATTGGCTGATAATAGAAATAACAAAGCAAAAGTGAACGACTTTCTTATCGGAAAACCACACACACATCGCAGAGCAAACGAGCAGAGTAATCGAAATAAAAATATAATAGCCGAAGTCAACAAAGCACAAAATTAGTTTTACCCAAAAAAAAAAATAGTAAGAAAAATCTACGGACCGTAGTGCGCTAGAAATTGAGAAAGAATAAGGCACGCGATAGTCTCGTTGATGACACAGTATTCAACACATTACTATAAATCAGATGAAAGGTCAAATTAAAAACAAAAAAAAATAAGAGACGAAATAAAGTACCAGAATTTATTATTTGAAATTCTTAAAAAAATGTGATGTAATATTCAAATCAAATTTTTAAAGCACAGGAAATAAAAGTAATAAATACCATAAAAATAAAAACTAAACAAGTTACAAATCTAATTGAATCCAGTAAAACAGATTTTAGTGATTACTAATTTACTAATCAATAAAACTAATTATTAAATAATAAAATTATAATAAATAAAATTTATTTATTAATAAAATAAATCTGTGATGAAAAAAACCACATTAAAAAAATGTTGTACTTCGCCTACATTTTTTGCGTAAAATGGAAGCTGTGGCCTAGATTTTAATTAAGATTACGAGATTTTTCTCTAATTGTGCGTAATTAATATTCGCTTGTAAAAATAATTAACATAATGTCTTTAATTTTAAATAATATTAATTGAATTAAAATATATTATATCTCAAAAGTAATATAATTAAAATACTTGAATTTATAACACTACTTTTAATAATTTAATATTATAGACTATACAAGCTATTACCTCTAAATTGTCACATGCATTTTGTTGTGTACAGTTGTCAACACTCAGCTATTTAATAGCATGACACAACCATACTCACAATACACATATCATCCTTACCTACACTAATATTATAAATCCGAATGATTTTATCTGTTTGTTATGATTTTACGCCTTAATTACTTAGGTAAGTACTTACTTATGTAGGCGGTAGAGTCACGCTGTAGCTATTATTAGTTTCAGCACGAATGGGTCGGTACGCCCGGGGTAGTACCACCCTCTCATAGAAAAACGACGTGAAGTAACAGTGCATTGTTGCGTTTCGTTGGGGTGAGAGCGCCAGAGGCCCACCTCCCCTCTCCTCTCCCTCCTCCCTCCCTTTCCTCCAAACAGAGGCTAGCAACGCACTTTCGACTCCCCTGGCGTTGTTAGTATCTATGGACGGTGGTGATCACTTAACATCAGGTGACCCACCTGTTCGTTTGCCCACTATGACATAAACAAAAATCAATAGTGATGATATTTTCGATATACTATGTAAGCGGTACAAAAAAGGACATAGGATACTTTTTATCCAGAGAAAAGTATTGTTTTCGAGGGATAAATCAAATGTACATTAATGCGAGAGAAGCTGCGAGGAAAAGTATTTCACTAAGAGTTACTCTAATTAGGCTTTTACTAATAACACTATTAGCTATCAGCAGCTGATTGAGGTTGATAAAATATTATTAGTGTTACAATTTCAACCTTACATTAGTAATCGCCCGTGACTTCGTCTACGTTAAATTATGATAAAAAATTAATAACAAGTAAGTATAGGGTAGTACCACTTAGTGTCTAGTTATGATAAAAAAATAACATAAACACTTTCTCCACAAAAAACAAATGTAGCAACTTTCATTATGACCAATCAAGCAGTGTTGAAATTTATTGATCTAAGTCCAGAACTAAACGTCCACTTACATATATCACAAACTAACTGTTTCCGCCCTTCTTAGTTTGGAATTAAAAAAAAAAAAAAAAAAAAAAAAAAGAAAAAAAAAAAAAAAAAAAGAGAAGAAAAAAAAAAAGAAAAAGAAAAAAAAAACTAAAAAAGGGTAAGGGTAATAAAGGGTAAACAATTAGTTTAGAACCATCTACAAAACATTTCGCATAAAATGGTCGTAGTCCTGTGATGATGCGTTTAGCATTTTGAACGTAATTGAGCCTCACACGAACTATATTTTCATTATGTATGTATATACATACCTATATATAATAGATAAATAATTAGTCACTGCTAGTGGTACCGCTAGTTTTTTTATACAGTAATTATTTTCACCCCGTGATTTTATTTTACTAAAATATGTGTTTATTTAATTTTTTATAAAAGTATTAGAGATCATTTGAACATAAACTTAGAAATGACATTGCAATTCCGGTATACAAAATGTTATCAAAATCCGTTGAGATTAAGTATATATTTTATTTCAATTTATTATTTTATAATTTGTAAAAGTGTTATTGACAGTGCTTATAATTCATTAATTTTGACATGGTATATTGAATTGAGATCGACGCTTATCTATTTTTTTTAAATATCTTTTATAATTTATAAGCGTGCAATTAATACATTTAACAGCCTTTGAACTTTGGAATGATATCCTGTTTACATGTTAGTAAAATCCAACTTTGGCTCCTCGGCTATTTTATTAAAATTTTATGACTTCTTAAATCACTACCATATATTTAAAGTTTTTCTATAATTACTAACTGTATTTTTGATGATTCATAATTAATTCAATGAATAGCGAAAAAAAAATTATAATTCAATTCTATTTCTATCGAATTCTAAAAGCATTATTAACATCTCTAGTACCCGAGATTTGCTAGCCAACTACTTTTAATATGAAACGTTCCTTTCAATTTGTCTTTATCTGTAGCTCTTTACTCTTTTCTGAGAACTATATTCTGATATAATTAACGATGACTATTAACATTACTCGATATGTATAAATAATTATGTTTGTGTAATCTAGATAGCATTCAATACAATGACATCAACGCGACGGTACTACCCGATCAGTTCATTCCACTATCATCTCAATTTGACGCGACGTTACTACGTTTACAGACTATATCGGGTGCATTAAGTTCTATTTTTATTAGATGACTTCACAGAAATCTTCAGCATTCATTTTTCAAATTTCTCAACGTTTTATTGAAGTAAAGTTTAATTTTAAGTTTTGAAATTTAAACTTGTATGCTTTAAAAAAATCCAAGTGAAGAGTGAAGAAAGAAGTGATGACTTCACTAGCTGTAATCAACAGTGAACGTAAATTGTCACATTCGGGTAGGCGATGCGCTGAGTCTTGTATACTCGGCTCCAGTCGTCATCGACCACGTTGTCTCACAATGAGTGCATCATTTCAATAATAATGTTTTTATTATTACGTATTATAATAATAAAGTAGTATTATGTGTGTTTTCTATACAATAGTGTAATATTTCAAATATATATATATTGATAAATTTGAATTAGTCTAAAATGTGCGTATATGTATTTATAAGTTTTTCACTTCTGTCCTATGGACATGTTTAACAATATTTTTCTCTGTAAAATTTTGTTCCGTCCCGTTTCCTATTTTATACGGCTATCACTGTTATACTCGCTTTGAAGTTTTCCGCCCTCTGTGGTAGCCCGTACCCCAGACTATAACTTCATGCTTAGCATACTTTCAGACCGACATTTCGTATTACAATTACTTCGCTTCTCAGAACCATATGATCATGTTAGGTCTACAATAATAATAGGTCTTTATCTATGAAATTGCCGTTCTGCAGTACTGGCCATTTCAAATCAAAATAATTTTTGTTTGGCTAAGAATTCTAATTTCAAATTAATTTTATTTTAAAAACATGGAATTCTTTTTCCAAAAGTAATGTTTGTTTATTGGTTAGTGTTACATTTTCATCCCATTTCAATGGATACGTTAAAAATTCGAGTAATTATGGAATATCAGTACCGTCGTGGCAGCAACGCGGCACAAGCGGCACGCAACATCAACGACGTTTACGGAGCTAACACTACAAACCAACGCACCACCTGTTATTGGTTTGCTCACTTCCGTTCTGGGAATTTCGACCTGAAAAATGAACCTCGCGGTTGTCCGAAGACTTTGGTCGACAATGACGAATTAAAGGCGATTGTGGAAGCTGATGATACACAATCTACGGCTGAATTAGCAGCAGCTTTCGACGTTAGCGTCAAAACAATATTGGTCCATTTGCGTCAAATTGGCAAGGTAAAAAAGCTTGACAAATGGGTGCCCCACGAACTCAATGATAGCCAGCGCGAAGTACGCGTCGAGACGTTACTTGCACTGCTCCACAGACACACAAATGAAGGAATTTTGAACCGCATTGTTACCTGCGATGAAAAATGGATTCTATTTGATAACCGCAAGCGCTCAGCAAGTTGGTTGGATCCTGGTTCAGCACCTAAACAATGCCCTAAACGAAAACTTACCCCTAGAAAAGTGATGGTCACTGTTTGGTGGTTTACAGCCGATGTGATTCATCACAGCTTCTTACCAAACGGGGTGAGCATTACTGCAGATGTGTACTGTGAAGAACTGAACACAATGATGGAGAAGCTGGCACATCTCCAACCAGCTGCTCCTGCACGACAACGCGCGACCTCATACTGCACAGCAGACGGTCTCCAAGTTGCAAGAACTGGGTTTGGAAGTTCTCCGTCATCCGCCCTACTCACCAGACCTTGCGCCTACAGACTACTACTTTTTCCAGAATTTGGATAACTCCTTGGCGGGAAAAAAATTCAATACCCGAGAGGCAGTACAAAATGCCTTTGAAGAATTTGGTGCCTCACGTCCAGCTGATTTCTTTAAGAAGGGCATCAATAAACTGCCACGGCGTTGGCAAAGATGCATTGATTGCATGGGTGATTACTTCGATTAATACAAATAAAAAATACATGAAAAAAATTCGTTTAAATTTTTTCATACAAAACGGCAATTTCATAGGTAAAGACCTAATATAATAAATACATAGACTAAACTAGATATAATAAATATAGAGTATAAATGCAGACATATTTTTTTAAAACATACCGGCAGTTCATTAAGTTATGTAGGTGGTAGAGACACGCTGAAGCTATTACTGGTTTCAGCATGAATAGGCCGGCTTGCCAGGCGTACTACCACCAGACCCACAGAAACGCAGACGTGAAGTAACAGTGCCTGCACTGTTGCATTTCGTTCGGTCAGTGAGAGTGCCGGAGTACCACCTCTCCCCTGGTAACGCACTTGCGACTCCCCTGGTGTTGCAAGTGTCCATGGACGGTGGTGATCACTTAACATCAGGCAACCCACATGTTCTTTCACCTCCTATGATATAAAAAAAAATAGCGCGACAAACAATCTCTTGATATGGTAAATTAGTATATTTCAATATTCTCAATTATGTTTGCTATCTTGTCTTTTCCAATATGTCAATTTTAGTTTTCATAAATGAGTTCATTTTCACTTTTGCGTTTATTCTTATTCTATTTTTTTCTCTCTAAGTTAATGTTTCTCAGTATTTACTATGATATCATTGAATTTTTTTATTATTATTATTAATAGTGTGAGTTAAGTTAAGTTTCTATGTGATAAAGTGTTTTAGGTCTTCAGTTTAGTTTACTATTTATTATTATTATTATTGACTGTTGCCTGTTGCTATATCCACATGTAAATAAATTAAAAATTAAATTACATATCATCAATTTAACAGACTCATATTTTTAACGTAAAATAAATGCTATAAATACCTGAGACCTAATATCAAATGAAATAATTTAAACATTCAAATGTTTCAAGTAAACGGGAAATAAAAACTGTATAATTAGTCAATGAAAAAATACAAAAATGTTTTTCCTTAACGACGCTTTTAGATTTAATTGACAGAATAGTTTTTATTTTTCCGATTTCTACGATACCAATTAACCGTTACTTGAAACTCCGCTAATTGGCTATTGATGAAACATTTCTTGTTTCAGAGACGTATCCGATTTCAAAATAAAACATAAGAAATTTGCTTAAAACGAAAATTAAAATTGTTAGCTTTAACGCTCCCCAGACAATCGATTTATATGATCGTTGCTTAAAAGTAAAATTGAGACGACACAAAATTACTTCTAGGACACTCTGACTTTTTGGACACTTTTTGGAGTTATACTTATTTTGACGCGTTAGGGAAAATGTTGAGAGTAAATTTTTACGATGCGCGCGCGCACCGTCCCGAAAAACCGACATCCTGAAGTTATTACGATGCGCGCGCACACCGTCACGATAAACCGACACCCTGAAGTTATTACGATGCGCGCGCACACCGTCACGATAAAGCGATACCCTGAAGTTATTACGATGCGCGCGCACACCGTCACGATAAACCGACACCCTGAAGTTATTACGATGCGCGCGCACACCGTCACAATAAACCGACACCCTGAAGTTATTACGACGCGCGCGCACACCGTCCCGAAAAACCGACATCCTGAAGTTATTACGACGCGCGCGCACACCGTCCCGAAAAACCGACACCCTGAAGTTATTACGACGCGCGCGCACACCGTCACGATAAACCGACACCCTGAAGTTATTACGACGCGCGCGCACACCGTCCCGAAAAACCGACACCCTGAAGTTATTACGACGCGCGCGCACACCGTCACAATAAACCGACACCCTGAAGTTAGCTATACTCAACATTTTGTTTCTTTGTATTTATTGTTTGTATTTCTTTGTATTAAAACTTTCAATGTATTAAATACCTTTTTTCTATTGTTAGTGTCGTTTTTTCTGCAAACATAGTATAAGGTGGAAGATACAATTTTTGAAAAGATTTTTAGCTTCTTACGCCAAAGAAGTATAACTTCTAACGCGTGAACATAAGTACACACACACTTTTTTTACTATTTACATAATGTAGTAGACGAATGTTCAATAAAAAAAAGGAGGCAGTCAAAAGGACTGCTGATAGAAGTAAAAATTCAATAGAATAGGATAACTGTTTTCTGTTTTAAATTTTTAAATTAACTATAGTGTGAAATTATTTAAATTTCCCAATTTGTAAATTGAAATTATTATCATTAGTTTTATTTTCACATATATTGGCATACGGCAAAACGAAAAAAAAAACGAGTTTGAAACATTCTTCATCGGTGCTCCTCTTCAATGGGTCTTAGCGTGATGATATGTAGGCTACAGCCTTCCTCGATAAATGATTTATCTAACACTGAAATAATTTTTCAAATCAGACCAGTAGTTCCATTAGCACGTCCAAGCAACAAACAAACCCTTCAGCTATATAATAGTAGTATAGATTACTACTCTTCTCTCATACTTAACTCGAGCCGTCATTCAAATTACAATAACTTTGCATAGAGTGTATGTATGTGTGTATTTTTTTTATGTATGTTAATCGATATCTCCGTCAATTATGAACCGATTTTAATGATTCTTTTTTTATTTGAATTGGTTATATTCAGAGGTGGTCCCACATAAATTTTCGAATCGACTTCAAATATATTATTAAGTAGCGCGAATATCAATATTTTTTATTTAATTTGGTTAATTTAATAATTCAGTTATTTTTCGCTTTTTAGTGCCTTATTAGTTTTTCACATCGAAGGCGGATTTTGTTTTCGTTTTTTTTTTAAATAAATACATAAGGTAATTATATCTCTAGTGGTCGTCCTCTGAATAATCGCGTTTGATAACCAGTTCTGCTTTTTTGTCATATACATACATTGCACAACATACTTGACCTTATAAGTGCAGCACAAACCCAGACAAAAAATTTGTTATTCGTATTTAATATCATAATTACATTTATTTATTTATTTATCAGCTTATAACTGCGACTCCATTCTCATGACTTTGCTCTTTTATAACAAACATTTATTTTATCGCGATTCATTGTGAGTTATTTTTTATTTTCTATTTATTTTGGTCATTACTCCAAACGTCCTATAATATTTTTCGGATTTTAAACCTCTATCCAATTTTATTTAGTTTAGCCTCTGTGGTATAGCGTAATGATTTGTAGCCTAAATAATATGAAAACTACTCTACCTTTAAAAATGTAATAGCAATTCGCTCAATCACAGTCAGCTCGAGGGCGAAAAAGGCCGGGTTTCGGCTTGAACTGTTGCCTTGAATGCCAATTTACGAATCTAACTAAGCAAAGATAGCTAAGCTCAACGTGCATATATGAATTAACGAGGTAAACATGTGCGTGTGTGCTTCACTAAAATAAACATGTATTTTGATTCTGACAAATGTAATTAAACTAATTAACCGAATCGAAAAAATAAGGAAAAGAAAACAAAACCCTTCCACGACATGTGTACCTACTGTTTGTATGGGTACGTATGTGGGATGTTTTGTGTTGAATTAACGAATGCAGTATCACTGTATCGCGGTAGCAGCGTGCCAGAGGGTTTCACTACGGGGCATCAGACCTAGGTTTTAGAGGCTACCAAGGGGGGCCGCGATGAGTGTGCGTGAGCGAAATTTACTACTAGACTATGCCGGCGTGGTATATGCTAACGCGAACGAGGCCGAGAGAGGTACAAACCGTTCGCTGCCGTTTCTTCGCTCCTTTTTTTAATCCGCCTTTTATAGGCAGAGCGTAATATTTATATCAGTATATACTTTTTGACGGTAAAACAGGCCTTCCCGCCAATATATTTACTATGAAAAAAGTAAAATACACCGTTAAACGTTTATCAATATAATCAAAGAGTAGTATCCTTTTGACCCTTGTATAAGGGATCCAAGCGATCTGCACAAAGGGTAACCATAATATGTTCTTTGTCGATAGACCGTGAAATTATACGCGTTCTTTCTACTCTATAGTTTATATATAGCGTGATTTCATGATTTTTTTATAAAGATGTTGTGAAATCGAAGCCTTTGTAGTTCCATCCGTAAAAGTATGATTCTATGTAATTTTTTCAGCTTAGTATTTGGACACATTCACAACGTCACTATTAGCATAATATTACATAGTCGTCGAACATTATTTGTTTTGTTTGTTTATCTTGGTCACAGCGCCTCTAGCGGAAAAGACGATGTGCTAGAATTATCAGTGTATAAAATGTATTGTTTTTGAAAATTAAATTAAATAATATAGGAACAAGAAACATTCTAAAGGTACTAAATTAATTACCTAATTACATCGCCATTTTCAGACACTTATTAAATAAATTTAACGAATATAATAAATAAAAGACATTATTTTTGTAAAAGAACTAAAATCAGTTTAGTTTTAAAGAACAACACAAGGTAATATAGAATCGTGATTTCGTTTATTTTGTATAGGTACTCGCGGACACGGCACACGTTGTCCCGCCCTGATAATAAAAAACCTTGAGAAATTATATACCTAAATCTGTCGCAGGACTCACTTTATCTACTGGTCAAAACCGCATGAGAACCCGTTCAGTAGTTTTTGAGTTTATCATGAACAGACAAACGTGGCAGAAGATTTTATTTTATAATATATAATGATAATCACTCCGAGCTGCAGTCACCTCTCTCGCACTCTAATTTGATAGTTAAGGCAGAGTATAACAGAAATAGACTCCTGTTCAAACTTATTCTTTAAATATCTTGCAGTCTGCGTTTCCCTTTACTGTAGAATAATGGCCGTCTAGTTTTCTATCATTTCAAAATTTGTCTCGAAAAATGTTTCGCCAAATACACTTGAGGGCTAATATTTAGAGCCTATTTACAACGTTATAATGTAATATCAGTAAGTTTCTCTACTTATCAACTAATTTCTCAAATGATTCTTTCTTATCTACACATATAATAACGTATCTATACTATCTATTATATGTAACACTTTTTAGATTTTTGTAAAAAAAAATATTGCAGGTAGTTGCCCTGCAGTAAGTAATAAAATATATTTCAATCATTTTTAGAAATGTTTATCTTTCGATTTGTTTGAACACGCATCACTGCTAAAGTACTGCAATAAAACCAAGAGAATCATAAAGCATATCCTCAAGTACCATTTAGTCTTGGTTTCATTAAAATCGGTCCACTATATCAAAAGTTATTGTAATTTTAATGACAAGTATGAAATGAACAAAATGAAAAGTTTATAAGTAAATTGACTTGGTATATTTAAATAATTTTATTAGTCACTGTTTTTTTACATTAGGTTCCAGGTGGGCGGAGTCGCGGGCACAGTTGGTGTTATAAATTAAAAGGTTAGCAATAATACTACCCGTCACGACACTAAGCAGCAGTAGTGTTTGTATGCTATTATACAGGTTTTGTATAAGTTTATAATTAAGTTTTAGTAATTTAATTACTTTATAAGTGAACCACGAGTACAGCTAATATATTTTATTTTATTTGCATAGTCATTTCCTGTACCATTTTTTGCTCTTCGAGTGTAGATATCTGGTGCCATTTAATAATACTAATATATTTAATAGATATAATGTTATATTATTATTACCGTCTTCTGGTTGAATTCATGAATTGGCAAATTCGATTCCTGTTGACGAGGCCACGGCGCAGCTCGTTGCAACTTTAATTTATTTTATTATGAGTCGATGAACTGTAATTTCGAGTCTTTGGGCGGGAAACAGTTATAAACACATACTATCGCGGTAGCAAAGTTAAACGTTTTATGAAATTCGCTCTGAATCCGACCAGATGTCGCTTTAACTATGGCATTATTAAATTTCGACCAAACAGTAAGATCGCGTTTGGTGAGTACATTGAGTTTTTATATAATGCTCAACAATTTTAATTACTACTGGTTTCTGTCCGCGACTTCGTCTGCGTGGAATAGTTACTTTGGACTAACGACAAAACGAAGCGGAAGCTCTAAAAAAACCATTTTGAAACATCTTATTTGGTGCTCCGCTCCCACTGGTCTTAGCGTGATAATGTATAGCCAATACAATACAGTACAAATATAGCTAATATATTAAAATAGGCTATATATAGGATTAAGTATCAAATAAGATAGATAATTACATATGAGAACTATTTCGGCTTGCGTTGTATAAACGGCTAAAATCATACGAATTGAATATATTATATCATGACATCCCAAATTTCCAATATTATGAATGAAAAAGTGAGTATATCTGTTTGTTACACTTTCACGGTCTAACTCATCTGCTGATCACTGTGAATTTTTGCGTACACAATGTCAGGGCTAGAGAAAAAGACATAAGGTACATTTCGACCAAACAGAATATGCTGTTCCCGCAGCATCGATGAAGTCTACATTAACAAAAGAAGCCGACAGCAAAAGCTAGTTCCAAATATGAAAGAAAGAAAGTAAAATATTAATAGTCATGGAGGTAAATGTATAAAAAAAATCTTTAACATAAAAAGTAATCTATGATAAGAGACTTGGCGCCAGCGTACTGCCGCCTGCAAAAATGCCGCTGGTTTTCAGCCAGGCCTCAAATTTTCCCGGCAAAATGCAAGTGTACATAACTATAAACGATCTTAATATCTATCTCTAATATATAAATTAGTAAATATATAAATATATAAATTAAAAGGTGATTAGACTGTCCGTAGCCAGGTCTTTTTTTAAATTTTTTGATAAAAAAAATTTGCCATCAAAAAATACCTGCAACCCCAAATTTTCATCTTCTTAAATTTTTATTCGCGATGTTAGTATTTTTGTATGAGCAATATTCAAATTATTCGACTGTCGTTCGTATTTCAAATAAAACGATATTATTGACGTTGATGAATGAGAGATGGCGCTACGTCCGCCTCATCGACATTTCTTCCACACATGCATAAGAGTCAGTACTAAACCAACTAGGCATGTGTTTGAGCGAGTCCCTGAATTGTCCCTCACAATTGGAAACTGTGGGAGTCGCTATAATCGGTTCTAGGTGTTTTAAGATTTTTCAAGTTTGCAAATACAATTGGAACCGGTAAGTAACCAATTACACACAGACGAGGTTGCGCGGGTCAACTAGTATATCATATATATTAATACGTGAAGCCAAAATTTTGTACCCCTTTTTAAGTGAATTGCGTGAACGGATGAACGTGAAATTTGGCATAGTTAAAGTTTATATGGAGGAGAAGTGTAGAAAGCTATTTATTTTATGTAAAATGCATTAGAGGTACATTAAATTAATTAAAATATACATTACTCACACTACTGCTTCAATTTTACACAACATATACACACATGTAAATAAAAAATACATTTTGACATCCGTCAATAACGAACTTCAAAAAAGGTTGCGAAGGAGGTTGCTATGCTCGACTGTATGTTTTTTTTTACTCTTACGTTCCAATTACCATTTTTATTCTACATTCAACAATGATATTATAACATATCTTATACATTAATACGTTATTCATACGTACATACCTTATATATTGATCCAAAACTTTGTATCCCTTTTTAAGCGAATTACGCGAATGGATGAACTTGAAATTTAGCATAGTTAAAGTTTATATGGCAGAGAAGTACACAAAGCTATTTTTTTTATATAAAATGTATTACAAGCATATTAAATTAATTAAAATATACATTACTCACACTACTGCTTGAATTTTACACAACATATACACACATTCAATGAAAAGATGTTTCAAAGATCCTTCATCCTATTTAGGTTCCAATTACCTTTTAAATATTTTTAACATGACTGACGTTGCATGCCTTACAATATGCTCTTTGAAATCAACTGGTCAAATTGTAGGTTAATTTGAGAATAATATAATATGTAAATTCATAACATACATTAATATTAATTGATAAATTATTTTTCTATATCTTTATCATTGTTATATATTTTTCTTTATCTTTAGTAAATTTATGGAACTACTGAAATAATTATTATTCTCTTTGGTTTTATTGAATGTCAAAATTTTTAGGTGACAGACTGCTTTCACTTCATGTTTTTTTTTCTCGAACTGACTACGCTATTGACCTGGCAAGGTCTTTACAGCTTCACCGGACTAAGACCCTTTGCTTCATGTTGCCATAAGAGTAAAGCAATATTTCCAAAGTCAATGTCAATATTTTAATGTTTATTATTTCTTATGGTGTACTCAAATGATGATTCAATAAAAAATCAGCGAAAAATACTTTGTAAAATCAAAATAAGAAAATTTGTTTGGTCATGAAAGTAATCCATGATGCATGAGTGGTTACAATGATGCAGTTCAACTTGATGTAGCAATTATATTTAGTAGAGTTGATGATGAATTATGAACAAAAATGAATTCATTTTCAAAAGTTAATGGCAGTATTAAAAACATCTTTGTATTGGATTCATCATTTGATTCTATTGTGTTCCATTACTTTTCCAAATGATGATACCGGGCATATCACTATTCCTCATAATGTACAGACTATATTTAATTCAACATCACCCAGAAATACCACGCACCCATGGTGTCGTGTAAAATTAATTGAAAATTGTGTGATGAGTTGCGATAAATTTCTTTATTTTCGTAAAGTTATTTGTTTCAAATTTATAATTAATTACAATTTTCATTTAGACATCGTTTTTTTTTTTTTTTTTAATATCTATATAATTTAAAAAAAAGTGGCAATTAACTGATTAGGCATGATGAAAGCCTTTGATTATAGAGTTTATACCCTTTGACAAAAGAACCCTAATAAAGTTCAAACTTTAAAAATTCAATGAACTATGGTCGAATGTCGACCACTGGGCGCCCACTAATGCATATAAATAATTAAATAAGCATATTTTTTTTAATAAATACGTGAATGAAGCCCAACCACAAAATCACATTCTCGTTAATAGATTTATCGCCAAATCAAAATGACTATATAATATGATATGATATGCCATGACAATGTCTTTTTTCCCTTATATCATGTCGATTAATTAATTAAAAGAGAAAAAAAAAGGCGTAGTCATGTCATATTATATAGTCATGTCGATTTGGCGTCAAATTTATTAACGAGAATATAATTTCTTATCTACGTCCTGATATTTGTTGATCAAGAATTTGTAGTCTTTCGTATACATAAATTTGCTTTTCATTTGTAACGGAGTAGGTAAATTATTCCAAACTTTTGACGTCTTATTTTGATACTTCTCTCAAGGCCTTCCGATTGATTTAAATATAATGTTCAAAATGTTTATCACACTAACGTATCGTATATTTTAATGAGACATAACATGTGATTTTTACTTATCTAAATCGTTTAGAAACTGACTTCAAATATTCTAACTTAATGGTATTTTGAATATTTATAGCATTTTTTTGTAAACCATAACTTATAAATAAAATTGGAGTATATCCTGTTTCACCGGACCAATATGCGAAATGCCGGAACCTGTTGTCATAAAAATTTTATGAGTAAATACTGGACTTTTCAAAGTATATTATCTACGGCAATAAGTCATAACGTTACTCATCTATGTATAGACTGATTATTTATCAATTTTACTTTTTTGACTTAGGTATCGTTCAAATCTTTATTTTATAGCCTAATAAAATATTTAAGAAAAAAATATTTCCGATGCCATTGAACCGTACATAAAAGAGAATACTTTACCCATTCATTTAATATGGATTTTTTTTTTACTTTTTGAGAAATTAACCTTTATATTGCTCGTTTTATTTAATAACTTACCAAATATTATTAATTCTCCATCTACTATGATCCCTTGCGATGGAGACATTTTGATATAGATGTCAATTTTTTATTTTAATGATAAGGTCAAAATTATTAGAAAAAACGGTAGAAATAAATTTTCACGTAAATATTTGTACTAACGATCTAAACCATACCCAAGTTAAAAAAGCCAACTTGGTAAATAACGGACACCCTACTGAGCACTATTAATAATATATAACAGAATCATCTTAAAACGATAAAGGATAAATAGAGACCAAATTACAATTAAAATTAAAAGACACCTAATAATTAATTCCAATAAAATTAGTATTTACTACTCAACAGAGAATTAGTAGAACGAAGATGATAAGTTATTAACATTTTTTTTAAATAAGAAATCACTATATTGTGGCATTGGTGTGGCGCTTTTCTGATTCAACAGCATTGACATTGGTAAAAGGATAATTTTAGACGAAATAATATATTTGTTCTATATTACTAGATTATTAATCAACTAGCTGACCGTCCGCTTTGTTTGGCATTTAAAAAATAACAAACGGTCAATCGAATCTCAAAAATAAGTAACCTAGAAACAATTTACGAAAAATTCTGACTCGAATAGTCGTGGTCTTATGCCGATACGTTCTGTAGTTTTGACTTGATTGAGCCTCAAAACAACTGTATTTTCATTGAATATAGGTACATTGGATATAGATAAAAGTAGATAGATAGATTAGATATAGATAAAAGTAGATAGATAGATTAGATATAGATAAAAGTAGATAGATAGATTAGATATAGATAAAAGTAGATAGATAGATTAGCTTTAAATATTTCTAAATCTTACGTAATAACATTCTCCCGTAGACTTACTCCAATTTCATACAATTGCAAACTTAGGAATACTACAATTAACACGCTTTAATATATTTATTTATTTATTTATTTATTTATTTACACTTTATGCGTTAAATACGCAATGGCGGACTTAATGCCTAAGGCATTCTCTACCAGTCAACCATTAGGTGGTGCAGAGATAAATGTTGGTAGGTGTAAAAGGTGAGGTTTTTATGAAATTATGTTTAGCCTATTTAATATTACAATATATAAATAAAATATCAACACCAATATACTACATATATAATACATATATACTACACATATACAATACATACACATAACAACATCATACATAAATATCAATACAATAAATAAAAGTATAGTTAGTCAACATCAAGTACTAAATACAGCATTAACCAGATAATTCTGCTAAATGACACTGGTAAAGCCGACGTACCCTGACTTTAAAACTGAAACGGTTAGATGACATCCTGATTTCATAAGGAAGCGCGTTCCATAGGAGAATAGATTGGATATAGAAAGATGAATGTACTAGACCGGAAGTATGGACAGGACAGCAAAGAATAAGATTATTAGAAGAGCGAAGGTTAAGGTCATGATTAGAGCATAAGAACTAAAAATGTGGAGTTAAGTAAGAGGGAGTGTTGGGAGAAAATAGAATAGAATACAGAGTTGTCAGAGCCCGCAAATTCCGACGCTGGCGTATGGGCAACCAATTAAGCTCTGAACGATGGCTCGATACATGGTCGTACTTACGAAGATTAAAAACAAATCGAATGCAATTGTTGAGTAATCTGTCAAGTTTGTTAAGAAGGTCAGCGTTCAGATCGTAAAAGCACACATCACCATAGTCAATTATAGGAAATATTATAGATTGCACTAGCATGGTTTTCGTTTTAACTGGGAGAAAATTTTTCAGGCGATAAAAAGACTTTAAAGTACCGATCACTTTCTGGCTAACCTTGGAAATATGAGTTCTCCAATCCAATTTGACATCAATATATAAACCAAGGTCCTTTACATCTGTACTAAACTGTTACAGATGTAGGAGTAATTTTAGACTCTAAACTAGAGATTCCTAAACTTTAAAGATAAAGGATTATGTATGACCTTAATGGCCTCAGTGGACACTGATCGTCTTCCGGTTAGCACCGACGGAGAAACAGCTGCAAATATGCTGAAAATTGGTTTTGTTCAACGCACTCCGATACGCATAGAGAAATATTAAGTTATCTCTTAAGGGCGTTTGGGTAAACTGTAATCAAGTTCATGAAGGTGAATTAATATCGAAGCTAGGTTGTTTTGGACGCTACACACTTTAATAAGTAACATAGCTTACCCAGTGTCGAATACGATCCACTAATATATCCGTTGTTAAAACTGTGATGATTTCAAATTTACTATGTTATTCTTACAGTGCACAAAACGATTAAGCCTTCATTTTAGACATCTCATTCAACGCTCATTAACTATCAATTCTTTTTCCCAATACCCGCACTTAATCACCTCGTCAATGTCAATCGCCAATGTAACAACTAGTGATATCTATCGGTGTCATACATACATTAACCGGTGATCATTATAATATGAACTTCTTTTTTAAAGAAATGTGTAATGTAATTGAAACACTTTATGCGCTCCTTATCTCTGGCTACGTGCGCTGCTGGGCCATAGATAGTCCGGGGTGAATGCTTGCTAACTACCTACCTATTTATAAACAGGTAGTGAGTCCAGCTCATCACATATTTTGCGTTATTTCAAAATAATATTTGTAATCGTGGTATCATTACATAGTATAAAACAAAGTCCCCTACCGCGTCTGTCTGTCTGTTCGCGATAAACTCAAAAACTACTGAAAGGATTTTCATGCGGGTTTCACCAGTGCATAGAGGGATTCACGGGGAAGGTTTTGGTATATAATTTGTCAAGAATTTTTTTATAATCAGGGCGGGACAATGTCTGCCGGGCCGGCTAGTTATTTAATAGTTAATAATAAATAATTTTGGCGCAACCCTGATGACTATTTTATGGAACTCACTTTGGGAATCCCTGCTCTAAAGTATTCTTCGATAAGCACTTTTTTAATAGGTACTTCATAGGTTTTAGCGTTCGACCAGAATCTCTTCTTATATTGAATGACGACGTGGTGCAATATGATAAATTCGCTAAACCAAGAGGGACTGGTTCTCAAGTACAGCTGCCGGAACACAACTATAAATGCTTGATAACAGGGTTTCAACTCGAGAGTTGCCACCAGCAGACTTACAAAAATCTCTACCTCCATACAACAACATTGATAATATCGTCATAAATTCTTCGAAAGCATTAGGTTTTGTATTTAGACTAGTAAATGAATTTAAGCGTATCAAAACATTTAAAGCCCTCTATTGCTCTTTTGTCCGAACTCATCTTGAATATGTCTCCCGAATTCGGAACCTTTTTTATAATATCTACGTCACTCACATAGAACAGATACTTAACGATTTATAATTTAGATCTAAAAGATACGTATAGAATTACATACGTTTGGAGGCAAATGAATATGCGAATCACCTGATGTTAAGTAATCACCGCCGCCAATGGACACCCTTGACTCAAGAGGCATCACAGATACGTTGCTAGCCTTTGAAATAGAAGTAGGCTCGTTTCTTAAAGGTTTGTATCTTATATTGGTCCGGAAAAAAACATGGAAAATAACGCTTGCGAAAACCGCACAGTAGACGAAACTTCGACAAATTTTTTTGCGGGTCATCTCATTAGTAATCATCTCCGCCCATGGACACCTGCGACACGAGAGGAATCACAGATGCGTTGCCGGATCTTGCGAAAGGAGTAGGCTGGTTTACCTTGAATGTTAGTAAAATTTCATATGCTTTCACTGTATAAGCGACATACCTTTTTTGGACACTCACTGGTTTAATTGACCGTTTGGATTCAGTGAATAAAACTAACTTGGGCATATAGGTGAATCTTATAAAAAGTTTAACGTACTCTATAATCTAGTAATTAGGACCATCTGAATATAAAACATTGCTGAAGACCAAATATCTTCTAGAATCCAGATTTTTTTTAAATAGTAATTTTCTTCAGAGACCTCTATAGTTTTTATAACTATGCGGAAACTTATAAATTGCCTTCATTCGTGTCTAAATATGTGATCTAAATATTTTATTTAACTATAGGTTTTCCTAACAGATCAAGAAAATAAATGTTCGTTTGAAAAAATAGTTATATTATTATGCAATGTCAACGCTTAATTGTATTCAGGAAACATTTAAGTTTATATCACAATAAACAATTTATTCATTTATTCAGACACATAAACGTATCGAATATTTATTAATATATGTTAATTAATTAATAGTCCATGTGAAATACAATCGAGTTGAAATATTTAAAATAATGTATCGCGATTGTATAACAAAACTCATAAGAGATTATTTAAATAAGAAATAAAATTCCCGTGTACGTTTGTTCTGGTAAGATTTAATTTTTATTATGATATAGTGAAAAATTGGTTGTTTGTAAAGTCGGTTTACGGACGATAATTTTACGTAATAACGTCATAAGACACATGAAAAATTGTATACTTTTATGAATTTAATTATTAGAGAGAGAGAGACGAACTTCTTAGCCTTCCATGGATTCACCGTGCGGGTGCCGGGTCCATCGTGTGGCAGAGGGAGAAACTCAGAGCAGTTCCCAGGACTTGCGACCCAGGTGTAGGTTTAAGGAGGCCCCCTTTGAGATGCGCATCAACGCTCACCTTCACTGCTCGAGTTTCCCGCCCTGCCTAGCCAAATTTGGTAGGAACCTGTTAGTGCAGCCTTTGATACTCGTTCTAAAATAGAACTTACTGCAGTTCTCGACAGGCCAAGGTACTTCAGAAGGTTGTAGAGAGATTTTGCTGGTATACCTCTCGCTCCTACTTCTACCGCGTATAACTTAACCACATAGCCATTTTTACTTAGTTCATTTGTTAGTTCGTAATATTTATTTAATTTGATTGTGTGGTCTTTAGGAATGTTGGTTTCCCACGGTACAGTAAGCTCTACTAGTATTATATGTATGATGTGTCTAGAGAAGAGGAATATGTCCGGTCTGGATGACGAAACACCAATATGCTCTGGGATTTTATAGTGCTTGTCATACGTATCCATTAAAATAGTCCAGTCAGGTGCAGTACCTAAGATTGAGAAAGGCTTGCTTTTAGAGTTTACAGTTGAGCCAAAATTATCAAAAATCGACGAAACAGTTCACGTGTAGGTCATGTGCTGCCGCTGTCTCTCTTCTACTCGGACGCATCGACCGATGGAGTGAAAGAGATATAGATGCTACACAAGCCAAACGCTTAGTCCGATCGCGCTTCTCTATCGCTTGTTCCGCGCTCTCGCTTGCACGCTCGGCTCAGGCGGAACGTGACATTGAGTCATGCTTTTTCGTGCGTGCAGCCGGCGTTCATCAATTTATAAGACGTTATCACGTCTGCCTCGACGAAGTGAATCGCTTAATTTATTATGCGCCATAAATAATAATCTCCATTTAATTCGGAATGTGAACTACATTTTTTTATAACATTTAAAAAGTATTTATCTAACACTAACAGCCACCCGAGGGTCCGTCCGCGATGTTTATACAATAAATATTTATGACACACGTTATTTTTTTTAATTAAATAATTCCTACATTTTATATATATGATGGTATTAATGACATATCTTATACTCTAACTATTAGTGTAGGTATAAGACTGTATTAAAATAAAATTTATAAAATACTATGTTCACGTCATACGTGAAAGTACTATTTTAATTTTAAGTTCAAGACTTGCTGTTAATAGGTGATATTTTCTATATTTAATAGCGTTTTATTTGGTCTTCACATATTAGAAATCATGACAACAAATTAAATTTAGAAGTGAAATACTAAATAAATATACCGAAACCTACACGTGGCCCATCCGCTCTTGTTAGTGGCTTGTCTAATCCAGACAGGATTGGAAAAATGACAAGCCTTAGTCAATTATTACCCAAAATGTGTATTTCAGCTTAGTATCTATTTTTCCTGTGAACCGGTTTTCTTTATTTTTCATTAGTTTAACAGTTATTCAGGAGTTTTAGACTTACCAATAAAAAAAGCACATTTAGTTTTGTTTCTGAATCATTTACAAATCAAAACCTTTATTCTAGTATTTGTAAGTTATTTGACAAAAAACACTTCAATAACATCGAAACTTAAAAAAATAATTAATTATGGCCGGATTTTACCGGATAAACAGGTCATGTACAAATGCAAAGTATTCAAAAAAACTTATCTTTAAGGTATAAATATATATCTACTAAATCTACACATGTAATAAAAGAGTAATGGAACGAAACCTGCGTATTAAATATTTTAAGGAAAAAATACTCTGGGGGGCATAAAATAAATGACAGAACACATTTCTATGGTTTTTAACATTTTTTGTCTGTCTGTCTGTCGTTTGTACGGGATTCACGCAAAAACTACTGAACCGATTTTGACAAAATTTGGTATGATAATAGTTTATACACTGGTATAATATATAGGACATGTTTTACATATATATAACATTTTTATATATGTATATCCTACTTATAAGAACACACAAAAAATACGGCTTATTATAGGGCGGTTCAATATGTGCACAATTTTAATGTCTGAAACAAACTTGTGCAATTCATGTGAAATCTTCATTAAGAAAGTTTCTATTCATCTTATAATTCTTCTCGTGTGTATGTGACTGAAGTTCTCTTAACCGACTGGACCGATTTTGATGAACTTTTAGAGGTGGTAGAGCCACGCTGAAGTTATTACTGGTTTCAGCATAAATGGATCGGCTCGCCCGGGGTACTACCACCCTCTCGCAGAAAACCGACGTGAAGTAACAGTGCTTGCACTGTTGCGTTTCGTTCGGTCAGCGAGAGCGCCGGATAACCCACCTCCCCTCTCCCTCGCTCTTTCCTCACTCCCCCACCCCCAAACATAGGCTGGTAACGCACTTGTGACTCTTCTGGAGTTGCAAGTGTCTATGGACGGTGGTGATCACTTAAGATCAGGTGACCCACCTGTTTGTTTGCCTCCTATGACATAAAAAACTGTTTTATACATATGTGAATGGATCTCTGGAATTAAATTCATAATTGAAACCGGTAGGTGACACTGCGATCTTATTCGAGAATTTTTAAAATTTTCAGAATAATGTCTGCAGAACCCGCTTGTATAATATATATTCATTTAGGTATAAATGAACCACGTTTGTCCTATTTACAGATCGTCATGAAAATAGTTATGTATTGATAGAATATAACACGTACAAAATTGTAGGTGATACTGAAGCTATTACTGGTTTCAGCATGAATGGGTCGGCTCGCCCGGGGTACCATCCTCTCACAGAAAATTGAAGTGAAGTAACAGTGCTTGCATAGTTGCGTTTCGTTCGGTCAGTGAGAGCGCCGGGCGACCACCTCCCTCTTCCCTGCCTCCCCCTCCCTCCCAAACACAGTTTGGCAATGCACTTGCAATGCACCCTGGTGTTGCTAGTGCCTATGGACGGTGGTGGCCACTTAACATCAAGTGACCCACCAGCTCGTTTGCATCCTATGATATAAAAAAAAATGAATGAAACACAGGCAGAGCTGCGAACATAACTAGTTACTTTAAATAAATATATTTGTAATCTTATATACACTCATGGATATATATATATATGTGTATATATTATATATAATATATATATATATGTGTATATATATATATATATATATATATATATATAGGGGCAAATTGATATGAATACAGATATATTTGTACACTATAAGCTTTTAAAATTCCTGGAATAGAATCAATTAATTATATTGATATTTTTGAATACGAAAAAATAGAGGGAAAGAAATAAAAAACCAATTAAAGATAGCTCAGAATATTGGACATAATTATTTCAAATACAGTTCATTCCCAATCCAAAGGCTACGACCATTCCTCTTCCTATAGGATTATTTAGACCAGCGATACTATACCTGCGACCCGCCGGGTTATTATAGTTGGCCCACCCGATCAGAAAACCTATGAGCACGCTGAGTAAATTAAATGGATCCCAAATAACCCAAACGCAATCCGTTCCTTAGATATAAAGGTTATAGGTTTAGTACCCGTTCGAGTTTCTTGCCGGTTCTTCTCGATGACTGGGTTGTTTTCCGAACCGGTGGTAGTTTTGACGTTCATAAGCGGCTTATTAGGGCCTAAACTGAATAAAGTATTTTTGATTTGATTTGATACCAGGATTGTGCTATTGGACAATCACTTTTCACTACATTAATAACACGTGGTTATTTTGAAATTACGTTTTTCATTTAAACCCTAAATTATTGTAGTTTGCGGCCCGCGACATCATGAGCGACACGTGTTTATGTCCCCTTTAAAAAAAAGGTTCACTACGATTGATTTAGACCATTCAATGTAGGATTTCTCATAGATGATTTTAGGTTATTTACTTTTCGGATTCCAATAAACCACTACCTTTTTGATTTACATTTAAAAAAATATTTAATGCGCAATGAAGCTGACGAGTATAAGCTAGTTTAGCATAAAATAATATTTATATCTAATGAATCAAAATGCACTTATTTATAAGTTGTTTTGCGATAGTTTTACGGCTCTAATTGCAAGCTAACTAAGCAGTTGAACTTTAAAAGCGGTCGACATGAATCGACATATTTTGAAAAGCAAACTATCGAAATAAGCAGTTCCTGTATTGGATAATATAAAAATAAATAAATATTTAATTTTATGCAACTGTTTATAATAATTAAACTCAATTTATTAAAGCCACGTCGTTCTACATCAATATTCATATATGATAATGAATTAAAAATAGTAATCTTAGCAGATATCGACCATCTCTGCTGTTTGAGTGTAAACTTAAGTATAAATTATGCTTTAGCTCGTAAAAAGCGCTCAGATAGGTCGTGAATTGCATGTATCAGGCAACAGCCCAAGCCGAGGTGTGCGCGCACCCTTGAGCTAGTTGTCAAATAAAATCGGGTGAGTACCTTAAGCGCTCGCCTTAGTAGTCCGGTGAAGCTGTTAAGACATTGCTGGTTCAAGGGCGTAGTCAGTTCGAAAAAAAAATAATCGTAAAAAGCGCCAATGGTACGATCGACGTTAGTTCGAGCTATAATTAAAAGTTGTGGTCGAGGAAAACATTATAATGAAACAATAGCATTGTAGGAGGTCTTATTTGTTTTTTAATTTTATTTTTGGCACCAATTTTCTAGATCTATTACTGTCACTGTCGAGTAGATAATAATATACTAAGTATCTTGCGATAATTTTATTGCAAAATAGCCGCTACCTTGTTAAAACTTTCTAGGGAGTTTTTGTTGCATCTCAGAATTCATGCTACATGTTACCTAATATTTTTCATCCATTTCACTTATGCACAATAACCGGACTATATTACCTAAAATGATACCAATACTACAAAATATAGAGTCAAATAACACAAGATTATGAATAAAATATAAAATCCACTACATGGCAAACTAAGCTCCCGCCAAAAAATCCCGAGGCCTTCTTTTATTGCTTCCTTGGATAGCTGACCTTGCTTAACACTTTAACTGCCACGCCGTAACCACATGTTTCTTTTAGGATGCCACAGATGATTCTGTACAATTGTAAAAAAGTCTAGCGCTCCGGTCGCCAATGATCACCGTGGCATCATAAGAGAAACCGTGACCGGTCATATATGACCAACGTGGTAGGTAATCAAAGTGCTAACTACTTGGCGAATGGTAGCTAGCCCGATGTTCTTAGAAAAAGTCTTACAATCATGGTATCGCTTTATAACGATTTTTTCCTTTACATAAATCACCGCGTTCGCTCCTTGCAATGATTTGAAACAACGTCTACAACCAAATAGTCCGAAGTCCCAATGACTTACCATCACTTTGACAATATTCGGTTCATTACCACACCTATTTCTGTTGCAAAGCATTGCTTTAATATATTTTTTACTTACGTGTTATTATTACACCATAATCTTATGTAATATTAAATGACAGTGCGGTCTAAGATAGTAAATGGTAATTGACTTAGAGGGGACTGGCTCTCAAGTGCTGCTGGAACACGCCAACAGATGCTTGTCGAAAGATTCTCAACTGAAAAGTGGTAGCCAAGTTGTGGCCAGATCAACTTAGAAAAAGCCCAACCACCATGTGTGTTTTCCTTAACTGAAAGCTCTGAGGCAGTCGCAAGGATTCGAACCTACGTCGCTCAACATGATATTCGTACACGCTATCAACAGAAGCATCGTCGCTTCATAATATCACGTACTAGTAAACAAGATTTATTTCACAGAATAGCGATCCATTATTAATTGGCCTTAATGAAAACTTTCACTGACCATTTCCAATCGTTCAAAATGCATTCTTAATTTCACTTATATAATAAAACAGTATATACATACTTGTATTTCAATTGCAATCATATGAAAACAAGAAACAGTTAAGGCCAAACCAAATACAACTGTGTTTAACTCAAGAAGAGAGAGATCGAGTGCTCTCTTCACTTCAATATAATGATAGTATAAATACATACAAAGGTTAAAAAAGGTCAAGTTTGAGTCGGACACGTGCAATGTGTGTTCCGTTTTAATACAATTTATTTACCAGAAAACTGGTTTCATTCATTCAAGCCAGGTTCCTTAGCGCAAGCCTATATCAAACTTCGCTCGTTTTTGTTTGTTGTTTTAACTTAGCGCTTTCACTATGATTACAGCAAGTTTAATGACAACATATTTTACTTCAAAACGTGGCGACATAAAAGAAATTGATATAAAAATGTTTTTTGTATGTAATGTAACCTCCCCTGTCCATATTTGAGTGTTTTGATATCTTTAGATATATATAAAAAACTAGTGACTCTCCCAACATCGCTTGGGTGCAACGTTCGTACGTTTTTTGTGCTTTCATATTTGCGATCTATTAAAATAATAGAATCTACGAAAAAAATTAGAATTTAGAAATTAGAAACAATTTTTTTTTATTAAGAATAATGAAATCTAAATCTATGATATCTTCTAAAATATTCATTGAAATTATATGCTGTGAAGTCACGAACGCTATTTCTCATGTATATAGTTAATGACTAGGTCCAGTACCGCTACGATATACCCGAGAGGCGAGAATACAACGCCACCGGAACCTTACTAGCGCCGCCATATTAGAGATATATCGGGGGAGCTACTATTGACTTGCGATACTTCGCTGTTGACTATATCGGGGATGTTACTAGTGACCTCAAACGCTATTGGTTGAAGTTGTTCGCTGTTCATTATTCACCCTGGTGTGAGACGTCATTGGTTGAAGTTCGGCATATAAACGACAAGATGTCGTTGATCTGCACGCACTCCTATGTGGAAGTTATTGTTAGGCGAAGCTCTGTCCCACACAGTCACAGTGCCTACAGAGTGTTATTGGTTTCCCTAACCGACCGGCTGACTATACGTATTCTGTAACAATATATCATCATTTATCCTTCCGCAAAAAAATCTGTAATCGATAGTGGATAGTGAAATAATAGGGTTATTTTTTGGGAACGAAACGCTAAAATAGCAAGATACTATCTAAAATAGCATCGCATCCGAACGAATTCCGTATATCGACACTTAACTTGAGAGATTTCAACAATGTTTGCGGGGCTCTGCTCCATCGACAGTCGAGAGATAGGTCAAAATTGTTTAACTTACGCAGAACAACTACTGGTAGAAAGAAATGAATTAGTGAGGTAAAAGGCATAATAATTTCATTTAATTCCTATATATTTTGAGAAACTGAACCGCCTGCTTTGAGGTCCTCGACTACTACCAAAAATAAAACGACGAGATCGGTTAGGGGCATACATTGAAAACTTAAATTGAATTACAGTTTCGAGCCTTATATGTAGTCACAGGCGACTTTTGACACTGTCTTTTAGTCTTGTATTAATTATAACAAGCGCCATCTCTTGACGCCTTATGTAAACATACTACATCGTTCAGATATATAGACGACTAGGATTTGCTTGCGGCTCGTATGGGGACGGAATAAAAAACACATCACACTTCAAGTACTATGGTAGATGTTACTTTGCACTTCAGCCTGGAATTGATTGACCACTACTACGTCCAATGCAACAAAAAGCGTTTTTAACTAAAATAATGGAAAGAATTAAAACAGCGTTCCTTGGTTGAACCTGACGGCGGTTGACAAATATATAAACGCTTTTTGTTGCAGTGAGACGTAGGTGCAAAGTAACATCTATCTATACGTATAATAATACGTATAATAAATATAGTCTACTATAATATTTAAAGATAGATTTCCACAAAGTAACGCCTTCTTCAAACACCACACTTCAGTAAATCGGTATTAATTTATTATTATACTAGCGGTCCAGGAAAACGTTATCCTGCCTTAATAGTGAAAAATCCTAATAGTCAACCGCAGCGCCACCTACCAGGTCCAATTGTGAACCTAAACTATTCCCGGATCCGCTGGAACACGCACACGAAATTTCATCAAAATCGGTCCAGCCATTTTGGAGGAGTTCAGTGACATACACGCGTACAGAAGAAATTTATATATAAAGATTACAAGAAAGACAACATAACAATGACAGGTGTAGGCGCGATCGTACCGACCGACCGGCCGTCATTTCCTGCGCGCGGAAGCGTGGCAAGTGTGCAGTAACGCGGCTGCACTCAACCTGCGGGTCGCTATTATTATATGACACCACACTCGCATTAATATAGGTTTATTATGAGTACTAGTTTTCTGGCATATTCCTTCTCCTTTTCTATATCGGTGACAACGTATATACAAAACTTCACGATGATCGGTTGAGTATATACGGCGGAGACGCGTAAAAAAAATCACATTCGCATTTACAATATCAGTTACGTCGATTATTGCGTTAAAATTATATTTTATACTAGCGGGCCCGACGAACGCTATCCCAGCCTGATAATAAAAAAAAACCTTGACCAATTATATACCTAAATTTTCCGCATGATAATCCGCAAGCAATTCCGCACCACCTATAAAGTATAATACAGTCCAATATAGAACGGTGACTGTCGGTGTTAAATAGCAACGGCAAGCATCATGCCTCGTTTGAAGAACTCCATGTCATAAGGGGAAGGGAACACACTGGCCGGGAGGCGATTCCACATCTACGACAAAGACAAGAACTTTCGAACCTCTTCGGTCTTGCCGGGATGGTTGCTACCGTGAAACTGTAGAGACGATTACACACCCTTGTAGTTCTGTAGTGAAAAGGAGGAGATGGGATGAGCTTAAACAACTCTTCAGAACACTCATCATGATACAGACGATAAAACACGCTTAGTGAGGCAAAATAGCAAAATAGTCGACATTTGCTTTCATTGGATGTTCGTAATATAAAGGGAACATCTGGTCTCGTTTTCTTTGTTAAAATACACGTGCGAAGGTAAGGCAAGAGGCTAATATTGAACGATTTTTGCACTCCAACGTCATATAAGAACTATAAATACGTAATAATATTTTTTGCTACAAATAAAAAAATGTCACATATCATAAAATCTATGTGGGCTGACCTGTTTCACGTATTAATTGCTTTCAAGATTAGAATCTAAATTAACGCGTGTAGTTTGAACACAAGATATTAATGTGTGTAATTTATAAACTAAATTCATTGAATTATTATTCGTTTTAAATATTTTATTATAATTATTAACGATTACAAGTCAGAGAACATTTATTTTAATGAGTTTATAAAATATATCTGATAGCACTTTTATAAATTATATCAAATTAATAACTTTATTATGAGAGACTGTCCATTTATTTTACAAACAAGCAAAAAGAAAACGGAACGCAATCTATAGATTACAAAAAGATATAATAAACACGACTTGTTCATATACAATCTTCGATTTCAACTACTTATATTTATTTCGAACATGAACAAGTTATACTAATGAATTTATAATCACGCCATACCAATTACAGTTTTGCGTCCAAAAAACTCTCCGATAAACATTTAATATGTTAAACATGAGATATAAAAAACTTTATTATAAAGGGTCTTAATTTTGTAACATACGCGAGCGAAGCTTTTCTTTTTACGTGGAGAAATCCCCTATGTATATATCACCCTCGGGGAAGCGGGTGGATTATGTCCGACTCGCACGGACTAAAACCCCACAGTGTAAGTCTGCCGTTATAGTTGGGGCAACACGAGATCTCTATACACTTCATCGTGTCACCCCAGCGGTTGGCCCAGCGGCAAAACCACCACCACCGGACCTCGCCTTGTTAGGAGACAGCCGTGTACACACCGACCATCTTCTCCGTCCGGCGGATGATGAATGGGAAGATGGGCCCCCGACTCATTTTCCCTACTCCGGTTACCGGTTACGGTGGGAGGATGGCTTTCACCACGCTCGGCAGCGAGAGATCATGTCCGATTGCCTCGCCGCGGTCAGAGTGCGGCGCCGATCCTCCCACGCAGCAGACTCTGAGTGTGCTGCGCGACGCGAGCGAATCTGCGTTCTCTGTTAATATCCTACCTTAACTTTCCCAACGAATAATACAAATACATACAGGTTAGTTTGTTTGTTACGTTAACCGATCATCATTTACATACCCCTTATGAGAGAAACCGAGAGAGAAAAAGGTACTGTTCTCGAGAGACAAATCAAATCAACATTATTAGCAAAGCCACAAGCAAAAGCTAGTTTTTATATACGACTGTACTAAGTTTTACAGTACATACATGCTGATTTTAAATAATAATGACCGTCGAATCATAGATTTCCTCTTGTATATATTATCTACTAGCGGGCTGGACGGACGTTGTCCCGCCCTAGTAATAAAAAGAAAACCTTAACAAATTATACCTCGACCTTTCCGATGAATCATTTTATCTACTGGAGAAAGCCGCATGAAAATCCGTTCTGCAGTTTTTGAGTTTATCGCAAACAGACAGACAGACAACCGTGGGAGAGGACTTTGTTTTATAATATGTAGCGATTATGCCAACAACACGATAAAAGCCTTCGTATAAACGTTTTATATAAATTCCCTGATTCCCGCTAGGTTCGTCGAGAATTAAAAAAGGGCAAAGGGTTAACCGAATCCAAAAAAAAACATAATAATATCTAAATATTGATGTAGAACGACATGACTTTAATAATTTGAGTGCTTAATTATTATAAACTCTTGCATACGATTAGATATTTATTTATTTTTTATGTTATTTTATAAAGGAAGTGCTTGTATCGATAGTTCGCTTTTTAAAACATAAATGTCTCGATGTCCGTCTTTGAAGTTCAACTGCTTAGTTGGCCTGTAATTAGAGTCGTAAAACTATCGTAAAATAATTTATAAATAATGCATTTTCAAACGTTAGATATAAATATTATTTTATGTTATACTATCTTAAACCCGCCAGCTTCATTATGCATTACATAAACATTTAATTTTAAACAGAATGGCAAAGGGTCAATGGTATCCAAAAAGTAAATAATCTAGAACCGTCTACAAGAAATTTTGCATCAAATTCCTAAGCCGATACGTTCAGTAGCTTTGACTTAGGTGAGTCTCAAGGGAACTGTATTTTCATTAAATATTATTGGACAAGCTCTGCCAGCGACTCCGTTCGCGTGGAACTTAATGTAAAAAACAGTGACTAGTCAAATCATCTGAATGTATTAAGTCCATGTACTTATCTCCTTTTCTCTCGTACTTAAGTCGCGTCGTCATTAAAATTACAATAACTTTTGATAGAGCAAAACCTATTTTAAAAAAAGTAAGACGAAATAACACGAGTATATGCTTTATGATTCTCTTGGTTTTATCATTAATATCCCTTCCAATAATTTATTGATAATTTAATGTGCGTTCGTAAAAACTTTAAGTTAGATTATACAAACGATCCGCATAATTATCATGCTAGAAATAATCACAATAAAGTCATCCTATGTTTTAGACCAATGGCGCCCAAATTTTTTTGTATCGTAAACCCGTTACTAATTTTACAGTATTGCGTAGACCCTCTATCTTTTGAATATTGAATTTCCACAAATTCATCAAATTCTAATGTGCGTTTAATTGGTGAAATTGTTCTGGACTTGACTTTGATAGGTTATATTAAGTGAAAACCTTATTTGCAGCTCGCCGACCCCCACCCAGACTTTATTTTCGCTGGCGTAGACTACTTGAAGTTCGAAACCAACCTCCAAGGGTCCATGTGGTTCCCTTTTTGGGACCTACGGCCTACATTGATAGGTGAAGTCAAACCAACATTTTAATTTTTCACTATTGAAAGCAGATAAATTTTCGTGGACCCCGCCTACGAATTATGTTTCCCCTTTTTATTCTCCCGTGAACCGGACCCCTTGGGATCCATTTGGACTACTTTTGGAACTAAGGCTTTAAACTAAATAATTCCAATAATAGCTTTCTTAGATAGCGCTAGGTTCTACAACAAGTTCTCAGGTCACATTACCGATTTGCGCGCCAGTAAGTTCAAACACCACGCCATCTAGGTTTTACTGCGAAAAGGTTATAGAGTAGATCAGAGCTTCTCAACCTTTTTTACTCAGCAATGAGCTATCGTACTCTTTAAAAATTCGCTACACTCATGCAAAATTTTTAATAGTACAAAGTGAACGAAGGTAATAGGTGCTTGTGACAGACCAATATGTACACAACACAGTCGTTGAGAACCGCTGGGGTCGATCATACCGTGAACGACAATGATATCTGGAAATTACCACCTTTCGGTACATTGGCTAAATATAATAACACACAATTATAAAGAATGACGTATAATTTTAATAAATACATATAAGCCTGATCTAGACTTTTTTGCGGCTGTCTTGTAGTGGCTTTTATATTTTATTCATAATCTTGTGCTATTCGACTCTACAGTTTGTAATATTGGTGGCATTTTACTTAATTTAACTCAGTTATTGCGCATAAGTGGTGGGTGGAAAATAAACGGAGCACGAATTCTGAGATGCCACAAAAATTCCTTGAAAAGTTCTAAAAAGGAGGCCACCATTTTTTTTTGAACATTGAAAGTATCGGAAGAAACTTGTAATATACCTACTCGACAATGGCAGTAATAATATGGAATATTGGTTACCAAAAATGAAATAAACCTGATCTAGTTCTTTGCCGGATGTACTGAAATGTTACTCAAATCGGTGGTAGTTTAGGTGGGTCACCTGATAGTAAGTAATCACCGCCGTCCATTGACTACATACTACTGTATGTAGGAAAACTTAGAACTGTGGATTTCTCAGAGTTTGAAATCGCCAATACATCGTAGGCAGGCGTGGTAATTATACCCATGCCTTCCTTCGGGAAGAGGCCTATGGCCTTACAGTGGGTCCCTTACAGATTGATGATGATGTGTTTACGTTAAACAAATTCTGAATTAAATAGGCTCGGTCGGATTTCCAGTTATTTATTCAACAGAGTATTGACGCGAACCGGTAACATTTTAATGTGCGTGCAAAAACACAGATTTAGCTAATTGTGCATTACCGAGCTGGCTGGGTGCATGCATTTAAATTGCCTGCAATTTCCTTTGTTTGGCTCATTGGGTGGAAACACACGGATTCATGTTACGTTCGTTGCCGCAGTGTAAATATTACCGACGCCGGAGTTAACGTCTGAAGAGAGTTAACGTCTAAAGATATATAATTGTTAATTCCATATTCAACTTTAATATAGATTTCAATGTACATATACATTTCATTTATATCATTAAAGAAGTAAATATTGATGATTAAATTGTTTTAAATTACATCTAAATTATATGTGAAGCTCTTTTTGTTTTACCCTTAGGAGGAAAAGTAAACTTTTCTCGGCATCACATTTTCTTTGCAATACTAGTACCGTATATCATAATATAGTATAGCATATTAATACATTCTCTCTGTAAATGTAGTTATTCCTAATTATATAGTGGTTGTTTTTTTATAGGACATTTGTAATTTCTCGTGGCTTCGTGCGTGTTTTCTATGTAATAATTATTTTCGACTCTATTTTATTTTAAACTCTTAGGAAAACTTATAGCTAAATAAAAAAATACATTACATATATAAACATAATCGAATATCATTTACAAGCTTTCGCAAGTAGCTATAAGAAAATAAACATACAAAGAAGGAATTTACAGAAAAAAAAAACTGCAATTTAGAAGGCATTTTCAGTAAGCTTGTGTTATATTATATATATATATATATATATATATATAGATAAAACAGAGAGTAGAGAGAGAGTAAGTAACAGTGCGAATAAATTGGTTATATATATAAATATATGTCGTTACATTTCAAAATACATTATTCAATTTTAGCCCAATGAAGATGAATGAAGATCATTAAAAACAACTAAAAACCTTATAAACGACAAAATTTTAACGACGGTCTTCAGTTTATAAAATCCGGAAATCTGAAATAAATTAAACAAGTTATGTGAACGATTAAAACTGGAGTTAACTCATTTTGAAATGTAACGACTCATATAAAGGAATTACTGACTGACTGACGGAAAAATGAAGGAATTTTATATAAACTTTCATACCATTTTTCACCATTTTAGAGTTTGAATTTCCAATAATCTTTATTTACTGCACACCGACAGTGTAAAAGGGACCCGCATTCAAATTTTTAAGACCTTAGCCGCAGTAGCTTTGTCGTCGCGTTGATATGTCAGTCTGTTATTCTGTTATAGTGGTAGAGCTACGCTGAAGCTATTACTGATTTCAGCATGAATGGGTCGGCTCGCCCGGGCTACTACCACCCGACCCACAGAAACACCCACGTGAAGTAACAGTGCTTGCATCGTTGCGTTTCGTTCGGTCAGTGCGAGCACCGTAGGCTCACCTCCCCTTCCCTCTCTTCTCCCTCCCCTTCCCTATCTTCTCCCTCCTCTTCCCCGCTTCCTCTCAAACACAGGCTGGCAACGCACTTGCAACTCCCCTGATGTTGCTATTGTCTATAAACGGCGGTGATCACTTAACATCAGGAGACCTTTACATTACATTAACATGCCTTTTGTGATATAAAAAAAATCTTTTAATGTATAGATTGATCTCGAATGTGACATTTATAAACAGACTAGCGGGCCCGGCTGACGTTGTCCCGCCCTGATTACCCACCCCCCCCGCAATCCCTCTTGTGGGTGGAATTTCGTAAAATCCGTTCTTAGGTGACCTCTACTCGGCGAAAGGAATATTCCTACCATATTTCAAGTCGCTACGCCTTATGGTTCCAGAGATATCATGATGAGTCAATATATAGGTGGGAATCTCTTATATATATATAGATTTGACGCAGGAACGGTTTTATCGATTTTTATGCAATTTTGTACAAGGGAATTATAAGCGATTGCTGAATCAATAGTCTGTAAGTATTGTCAATAATAAGTTCAGAAATCATAAGAATGAATAAATTACATTATTATACCTTTTTATATTTGAGAGGTTTTAGAGTTTGACCAAAATCTCATCTGATGTCAAATGACGATGTCATCTATGATGCCAGAACCACAAATAGGTGCTGGACGACAGATTGTTAACTTGAGGATTGTACAGCGACGTTTTTTCATGTTCAACAGCTATGCGCTTGGCCACAATCTGACCTGTATATAAGTGACGATGAGGCCGACGATGCATCGCGCTTACCCACTAGATGCCTGTTCACTCTACTCTTGAAGACTCCCAAGTTATAAGTTGACGGGAAGACAGACGCCGGGAGTGAATTCCACTCCTTAGCCGTACGTATAATAAATGTGGAAGCAAATCGCTTCGTACGAATTACGGGAATATCAACCACATAAAGGTGGGAACCCTCACGCGTCTAGTCGTCCTCTGATGAAACGAAATTGGGAATAAAAAACGTGGGCTTAGAAAAAACCCTGTCACCATTCTATAATTTCATCACAATGATTCGAAATTTTTCTTTCGAAACTACGTCGTACTTTCGAGGCGATGTTCGAAAATCTATCAACGAAGACATCATTGCTTTTAAAATTCTTCATTGTATTTTACAACTAATTTTAACAAATTTACTAAATTCGAAATCAATGAGCTATAGTAACATACATTAGAGTTTCGAAGTTCATAAGAAAAAGTTAAAACAGTTACTAATTCTCTACCGCTTGTAATGAAGTGGAATAAATGATTGGAGTAGATTTCATTTTGAAATTGATAGCCTATACTAACTATCAATTATGAGATCACTAGAGAAAGGGATCTGGTACAAGACCATTCAACCGCAACCTCATTTTGATGTCCCATGGATTGATCAAAGATTATTAAGTAGATCTGACCTAATAACAGCCCTCCGACTTCACTCAGGACACATTCCGTCAAATAGGTTTTTACACCCTATAAGAAAACGAGTATCACCTAATTGTATGGTGTGTGGTGTGGTTGAGGATGTATACCATATTTTGATGGAATGCCTTCAATACCAAGGTTGTAGGAATTCTTTAAATATATCTCGATCCATGGATGTAGGCATTTGTAATTCGATGCTGGCATACCCTCTGTCCCAGAGTGCAAAAATGCTATATAGAATCGCAAGTTTAGCTTTTAAGATATGATTAAATATGATTATTGTAGAATTTAATATGTTCTTACGGGGCGTCATACTCGATATGCGACAAAGCTCATATTAAAGAGGAAAAAAAACTATCAATTATGTTGTGAGAGGTTATAAAATATGATTGCAAATAAAATTACGAGACAAAACAGTCATAATAGTAACATGCAAAACAATTGTTCTTATGGAGTAATTAAAGCAAATTGGTGCGTTGTGAAAATTAATATATAGATTATTCTGAGCGGATATATAATGTCGTTTTTTGTTGATCTAATTTATTAAGTTTGTGATAGTTTTGACTGGACTTCATCTCTCCAATAATATTATACCGATACGTTACCTACATGATATTTGACAAAACAAATGGCACGATAACGCACACATACGTAAAGTAATATTGTAACGCCACACTGTCTTAGATAAAATGTGTAAGTAAGATGGCATATTCTCAATAGCGGTGGTGAAAATGAAATAGTTGTATGTTGATTAGATACGGGTGGAGTGACGGGGCAGTCATCAAAAATAAGCTAACTAGCCATGTTTTAACAAAGCGTTATCGAAGCGCTCATGACGTATCTATAGAGTTATAATATCATTACATTTCTGTTCTAGATGTCAACTAATAATGGAAAAAATTAGTTATATAAATAATTTTATCGTAGCGGTTTGAATAGAAAATGGCGAGAGTTCCGATCGGGCTGTCGTGCTGACCGGACGCGTGCGCTTAAGTGATTCTCGATTCGTCATTATACTCGTGTTAGTGACGTCATCCGTACCAGTACGCGACTTGTGTTATTACGTGTTCGTTTCGTTTCGAGAGTCTCGGGTTTTCGCGGTTTACACTCGTTTCTGTGTCAATCGTTGTCGATCGTAACGTTCTTTTCAGAACGTAGTCAATCGCCACGTTCTTTTCAGAACGCGGGAAACCGTACTTGTCAGTACGTGCAAACCGCACTTTTCAGTGCGTTCGCCGTGCTCTGCGTGTCGTCGTCCTCCGTGGTTCGCGCTGCGTGTCGTCGCGTCGCGTAGAAGCAAGAAGTGTTAGGGCTTCCCCCTAGGCACTGTAGGTCCCCTGTGAGGCATTGCACATCGCCCACAGCTCCCTTTGATCCGGACTCGGGATAGTCCGTTAAATTCATTAAGGCTCTGGCAGGGAGGTTTTGTATGTCTTCCCCCGCCCCACTCCCCTCCTCAGGCCCCGGTATGGCCTCCTACAGCGAGGTTCGCCTCTTAGAAGGCGAACTTCTCCGACTCCGCGGATTCATATCCGAGATTTGTCCCCGATTGGTAGACGATTACGACGCGCACGCTGCGAAGCGTCGCGCCGAGTTCCCAAACTCCTCACTGCCCGCTCCCTCGATCTATGCCAGAATCGAGGCCTCCAACAACTTCGAGATCCCCTCCGATCGCGATGACTCCGATCCAGGCTCCGATATGGAGCAAGACCCTCCTGCGGGCGATGGCTTCACCACCGTCACGCATCGTAAGCAGCGCAATAAGCGCCAGAACCCCGCTTCCGATAGTGAAGGCACTTTGCCTTCAAAAAAGGCGCTCAACGTCGATGACGCGAAAGTGCCAAAGACGACGCCCGCGCCCTCTAGACCCGTTTCGCCGGAAGCTGCGGGTTCCGCAGTTTCGGGCAAAAAGACCCGCCCACCGCCCCCCGTTACGATCCAAGACAAAGCGTCTTGGGTTGAGATCTCAAGTCTGCTGGAAACGGCAGGCATTCATTACACCTCCGCCACGAATACCGCTGTAGGTATTCAGGTGAAAGTCGCGACCCCTACTCATCATCGCAACCTCACTCGGTTCCTTCGGGACAACGAGTGGGGTTATTTCACGCACTCTCTCGAGGAGGAGCGTAAACTACGGGTAGTAATCCGTAGGGTCCCGTCAGAACTCCCGACCATCGATATTTCCGACGACCTCAAAGAGCAGAAGATCCCTGTTCGCGAGGTACATCGCATGCGCTCTCCGCGCACCAGGGCACCATATGACATGGTTCTCGTCGTTCTCGATCGCACCCACGAAGGGAAAGCGATTTTCAACCTTTCGACCCTCTGCGGCCTCTCCGGCGTTATCGTCGAGCCGCCGCGCAAAACGTCTGTACCCTCGCAGTGTCACAACTGTCAGGTGTACGGACACTCCGCCCGTAACTGTTGCCTGAAACCCAGGTGCGTTAAGTGCCTCGGCGACCACTCCACTAGGGAGTGTCCCCGCCAGAAAGACTCTTCCGACCCTTCGAGCTGTGTTCTGTGCCGAGGCGTGGGTCATACCGCGAATTATCGCGGATGTCCCCGCGCCCCGCGCACAAAACTCCCTCGCTACCCCAGGCGAGCGGCGTCGCCGTCTAGGGCGGCTGCCGCCCCCGCCCGCCACCGACCTCCGCCTCTCATGTCCCGAGAGGCCTTCCCGAGCCTGCCGAGCACATCTCGTGCACCGGCGGCGTCCGTACCCGCGACTAGCGCGCCCACCCGCCCCTACCGGGCCCCTCAGGCCCCGTGGGCTCCTAAGACCGCGTCCCAGCCGATTCCCAGATCCCAGGCGGCTAAGCCGTCACAGGCCGACCCCGCCTTCTCCTTCTCCCTATCGAGTATTGATGACGTAGGTCAATTACTCATCTTCCACGAGATCTCGGAGATCTCGGCATACGAAGAAACGGTCCGAAATTCGACCCTAGGTCCCATAA
>AP028448.1:4205000-4291000 GCA_036509395.1 Antheraea yamamai | reverse complement strand
GGAGAGGGCCCGCGAGGCAGACCCTCTGAGTGGCCGTCTCCGCCAACGGAGGATTGGCAGGAGGAGGCGGCGCTTTGCCCAACTCCTCCTGCCACCGTAGCCGGACCCGAGGGGATGGGCCGGGGGGCCCATCTCCTCATTGCACAGGTCCGGCGGACGAGGGGGGGCAGCCGGCGTGTACCCGGTCTGTCCCTCTATAGGTAGGAGCCCGGCGGTCACCTTCCGCCGGGCGGACCGTGGGGGCGGCTCTACAAGGTTGATTAGCTTGAACGATCCCTTGCCGCCCCCACAGAACGGTCTGTCGGTACACCGTGGGATTTTAGTCCGTGCGACTCGGACATAACCCACTCTCTCCCCCGGGAGGGTGGGTATCCATAAGGGATTTCCCCACGTTAAAAAAAAAAAAAAAAAAAAAAAAGATAGGTCGCGAATTGCATGTATCAGGCAATAACCCACGCCGAGGTATGCAGTGCACCTTTGAGCAAGTTGCCCAAATAAAATCAGCTGAGTGCCTTAAGCGCTCACCTTAGTAGTCCGGTGAAATTGTTAAGACCTTGCTAGGTCAATAGCGTAGGCAGTTCGAGAAAAAAAACATGTTTTCTTTTCGAATTAAAGATACACAAGATTATTATCCGATTGTTTGGGATAATCTGTGAAAAACGTACCTCTCAAATATAGATAATAAATAACTAGTTTTTATATTGGATTTTGAATTTTTTTTTTTTAATCTTTATTGTACACCATTACATCATTTTACTCAGAGTAATCTTTCTTATGCTAGGAAGGTTAGTTTAAAAAAGGAAAGGATGGATATATAGACCAATGTTGGGCGTGTAAAGATCATACGAGCCCACTAATGTATTACGTAAGGTGTCGCTGTCTTTCAGTAGTGAATATTATACCGTAGGGTTTTAATCGTATGTGTTTAACATGACAGTAACAGTGTAACTCTTGCTTCCTCAAAAGAAATGGTACCTATGATGGATTTTACCCACGTAAAAAAAATTGTGTAATCGCCCATAACATAAACTTGAATGTGCTCAACCTTTCTGTATATTTTTTACTAGTGAGCAAATTTTGATAATTTTGACACACAGGGGAAAAACTATTGTCATTTTTCAAGGCTTGTGTATGACTGATCCTCAATTTAATTTATCATCCTGAACTTTGAAGCCGTTATTGAACGATTTCTGATGTCACTTGACTTTTCCGATGTACGTTTTATTAAGGGTTTCTTTTGACCAGATGTGGTGCATTTTTTTTTCTTTCTTCTATTATGCAGACTCTTGGTCCGCACCATTTTTTGCTTTCGTTTTATTTATTGTGTACGTCAAAAATCATATCTGTCAGCAACTATTATGTGTTTTTATATTTATTTATTATTATTGTTATTTTATATATTTATTTGTTTTATTTTTATGATTACATTTAACTATTAACTATTTTAGAGCGGATTTTTTTAATGAGGTTATTGTCTTTATAGCGGTTTCATTTTGATCCTTTATAGCCATCTTTAGGTTATAATACACAATGTCCCGCGACGGAGCGACCCCGGCCCGATGGATGAACCTACTATGTGGTAAATGTTTATTCTTAAAGCTAGTATTGAATATTCTTCATTCTAAGTTATACACGTCTAATTTACAGCTATCATTTTAAATATAAAACTGATATTAAAATACTCCATAGAAACTTGCATTGTTAGTCTTACTATACACAAGTTACAAAAACGCAAAATATTCTCTCTAAAAATATTTTGTGCCCAAAATTTCATAATTTTTGTTTATCCCGCTAACACAAAACATAGATTAAATTTTATTACAGCGGCCATTGTTATTTTTATAGCCGTGCAGTGGCTCATAAAAGTTCCCCTGAAGCCTGGTTAAGTGAAATTTGTGTTGTCTAGAAGAATTTTTGCAGTAAAGTGATTCTTATCTGTAATTTTTTATGATCCCGCTAATTACGTTATATAATTACTTCAATATTAATTGTTATAACTATTTATGGGTAATTAAATTTAATATGTCCATTAGCGTAGTAATAAAAAAATTGTCTATAAAATAAATTTATCTGACTGCTTCCTTTAATTTAAAAGTTTAGGGGTCTAGCTAGCGCTCATCAACAATTTTATTAACGATAAATCTGCTATCATTTTCACGAAATTAAAGTCAAATATTGAGAATATCGATTTTAGATAAAGATGATAATAAATTTAATACTGGTCCTATATAAAGAAAACGAACTAGGTACATTAAAATGTATTTTATTGGTTTGTATATCCCTATTCGTAGATTTCGGCGATTATTGCGAGATGCTATGTGTGCTATACTAATGAGTGGTCGTTAAGTTTCGTAGCTATTTCGTTTAAAAACATAAATGTTAAATCGCTTTAGTACAGTAAATTACTAAGGGCGCTACAATTTTAGCAACGTTTATCACACGCGAAATATACTTAGCAATTCACACGTAACAAACTGAAAATATCACAGTAATTCTCATCTTTATATGTGACTCCCTCCCTTAATTAAGACAAATTTAATGGCACATCATATATTAAAATGCGTTCAGCAGTTTCAAACAACAGAAATAATAGTTTTCAGTGCATTCACTGAAAAAAAGAGCCTTCGTTCCGTGTATTCGTGTATTATAGAGCAAAAAGAAATATTTAAAAAGAACAGTCAAATGCCATATAAAACATCAAATTATTTAAAAACTAGCGGGCCCGGCAGACGTTGTTCCCGTACGGATTATAAAAACATCCTTGACAAATTATATACTAAAATGTTCCCCGTGAATCACTTTATACACTGGTGAAAACCGCATGGAGATCCGTTCAGTAGTTTTTGAGTTTATCGCGAACAAACAGACAGACAGACGCGCTAGGGGACTTTGTTTTATACTATGTAATGATAGTTACTAATGATGATATATTAATGTGAAAATAGTTGTGGTATGATAAAAAAACTATGAATCTTGACAAAAATATCAAGTTCAAAAATAATTTAATCTAATAAATGTTCTACTTCAACTGAAGTTCTTTGTTGTAATGCAAATTATTCAATAAAATTATCATTGTTAACCTTTTCAAAGATTCTTCATTGAACTCTGAACATAAATTAAGTTCTGATCTCGACTTTGAAATAAGTCACTCGTAAGATATAAAGCAGTTACTATTTGGTTGTCCACGTCTAACTTTGTATCTGAAAGTTCTGATTCGAAGGTTCTCGATTAATAGGTATTTGTAATAATTTTAAACATATTTTCCTTTTTTTTATATCATAGGAGGCAAACGAACAGGTGGGTCATCTGATGTTAAGTGATCACCACCGTCCATAGACACTTGCAATACCAGAAGAGTCACAAGTGCGTTGCTACCCTGTGTTTGAGGGAGGGGGAGTGGAGAAGGGGCGAGGAAGAGAGGAGGTGGGTTATCCGGCGCTCTCATTGCCCGAAGGAAATGCAAGAAAGCACTGTTACTTCACGTCGGTTTTCGGCGAGAGGGTGGTACTACCCCGGGTGAGCCGACCCATTCATGCTGAAACCAGTAATAGCTTCAGCGTGGCTCTACCACCTCTAAAATTCTCCACCTCCTTATGTCATTCATTCCAAACTACAGTAAAATATACTAGAAAGTACAATTTCAACGATACTCTCAGATATAGATCTCAGATATGACTCTTAAAAATGATTTCAAATAACAATATATTATTATTTTCGATGGTAGAAATACGACAGTCTTTAGGAAGGTAAATGTTTAGGAAACTGTAACATCACGCATTGATTAGTGTTTCTGTTCACGGTATACCAAAAATGAATTATTGATTTATATTTATTTATTAAAATCTACGCTCAATAGATAAAGAAACATTTTATAATATTCAATTTTTGAGACAAGCTATAAAAATCTCATTATATTCATTTAGTGTCTACAATCCCATTATTCATGATATTCAATTAGTCTATTATTATATTAAAAGCAATATTCCAAACGTCTGTAAAATTTCTATGCTAAAATTAACTACTCAAAGTGCTTTTAAGAACACCTTTCAGAGATGTATGTATGTAGATAAGTCGTCTGTACAAAGATAGAGAGGCGCAACGGAGGAAAGAGTGTAATGCCATTACAGGCGGCCATTTTGTTAATGCACATGCACTGGCTCGTAGAAGCGGCCCTGTGTAGGATGACGTGCTGCAGTCAAAATAAACATTATAATTTTTGATAAGTTAACTCTATTTAGTTAATATTGTCTTATGTCCATAAAAAAACTTAATTACAACTTAAATTTATCTTTAAGCCGATTCCAATCATTTGTATTTTATTCGGATTGCCGATACTTGAGAATGGTCTTATTCAAATTTAAAGGGAAGGGAGTTGGGCCTCCGGCGCTCTCACTGACCGAACGAAACGCAACAATGCAAGCACTGTTACTTCACGTCCGTTTTCTGTGAAAGGGTGGCACTAACCCGGGTGAGCCGAAACTATGACGCTGAAACTAGTAATAGCTACAGCTCTACCGTCTACAAAAGTTTGGAACCAGTCTCGCGTGAAATACATTTGTACAGTATAGTACATAATTTTCTACCTGCTACATAATTAGAATTTGGCACCGATTTCAAGTAGATTTTTAGGCAGCACATATACTTAATGTAGTAATTTATTCATTTTTCGCTTCTTAGTACCTTGTTATATCTTTAGTGGTTTTGACATTGAAATCTGTTTAATTTTCATTTTGTTATTTGTAACTAAATTATACATTCAAGACAATTCGTGTCATTTTCCGATTTGTCTCAGTGACTGCTGCATAAGCTTCAAATAAAAACCCCTCATATTAATTCACACGATTCTCTGAATAATTTATGGTGAATTACATTATCATAGATGGCTTTTTTCAGCGTTCACCTTTTAGGTGTTTTATGTACTGTACTGTACTGTACTGTACAATATGTCATATGAAATATTATTAACCACTGATGTTAGAAATGTTTTTAAAATATAATTTAAACTAGCTGATACCCGCAACTTCGTCTGTATTGTTTTATTATCTTAACAATTTATATTATGTACAAAGCAAAAAATCTTAAAAAAAATTAAAGCAAAAATATACTTTGTTTCCAAAATTTCTTTGCACAGAATGTTATCCATTTACTTCATCGCTCTTGTATACGCACACCACACCGCTTGCCCCACTTGAGAACATTCTAAACGCGAAGTCTTTATAAAATAATTATTCCAGGCGAAAGGTTAGACACTCGCAGTATTCTATGATATGACTCTACATAGTCACATTTAACACATAAAATAATAATATTAAAACTAATACCAATATATAACAAAGAGAACCTTAGGTAAAGTTTGTTCCCAAGTATTTCAAAAGTATGGATAATAACTTAAATAAACCTAGGTTGAATGACCGGTAATAAAGTGTGCGAGCGGCGACCCGGAGTTAATAACTTTCGATAATAAAACGGACAGTAAACCCTTTTGTTTGTTCAAACTTCTAAAAATTATCCTTTATTAGTAGTTAATAGTGCTTTAACGTAGAGGCTTAGGGGATTGAGCATAATTTTTGTATGTTTCTAGATAATTAGGTAAAATATTAAGCAACTATTTTTTAATTGATTTAGAACGAGAATCGAGTGCAGAGTTTCTTCCATAAATATTGCTACTGCTTAAACATTCACCTGGTATATAGAACATATGAAATATACTACAAAATACCTGGGTTTTGTGATTAAGACAAAAATACATATGCTTACCAAATTTTGTATTTAACTCGCGCCGTCATTAAAATTAGAATATCTTTTAATAAAGTGAACCAATTTTAATAAAATATAAATAAAATGTTACTCAAAGACATGCTTTATGATTTCTTTGGTAAGGTTTTATCATACATTTACTACTTTAGCAGTGATGCCTGCACAAACAAACAGACATATCTAAAAATAACTGGAATGAACTCTATCATTTATTCCATGACACCTGTAACAATTTTTTTCACGGAAAAGTATAGACACGTTCAATTTACATTTGTATTTCCCTTCGGAAGCGGTTCAAGCCTAGGTCCGTTCCCTCGGCGTGGAGCCCTTGAGTGCGCTGCTCGCACGATACGGTGACACAAAATCTTACATCACGGCGACAACATTACACATATCACCTCCACACACGTGCACGCACACACGCTTACACGTGATAGTAGAAAGGTTTTATTTTTCCCTTGTCAAACTGAAAGAGTTTAGCAAATTATTCGATACGAAATATATATAAGAGTTGTTGAGGTATGTATGCTTGGTACACATATATGTTTCAATAACTCTTATATGCATGAATAGCTTAGCTTAGGTTAGTTCAGATAGGTCGCGAATTGCATGTATCAGGCAACAGCCCAAGCCGAGGTGTGCCGTGCACCCTTGAGCTAATTGTCAAATAAAATTGACTGAGTGCCTGAGTTTCTTAAGCGCTCGCCTTAGTAGTCCGGTGAAGCTGTTAAGACCTTGCTAGGTCAATAGCGTAATCAGTTCGATAAAAAAACCAATTTGTATTATATGTATAGACGATAGTATCATTACACTTTGAAATAAATGAATTGCTATTTCTTTTATTTTAATAATTTTTAATACTAAATTTAAAAAAAGGAAGGTTCTGGCATCATCTTGAAGGTTATGTGTCATTATTTCAGAAAACATACTATCGAATTTTATGACCCTAGTCTTGGATTAATCTGCACATTTAGGGGAAGTTTTAGTTTATAAAATATTTTTTTGTCTGTATTTTTTTATATCGAGTCACTAATTCCAGAGAGTATTTCCCATATCAAAACGACTGCACTACAAATAAGCCTTTCAAAGGGGAAGAGTTTTTATTCAAAATTACGTAGCAGGATGTAAGCCACTGCCACTTAAACTGAATTCATATTTTACGTTCATTCGGAACGTTGTTCGCTTTGAGAGCTCACTATTACATTTTACAGTTGCTTTTCAAATGTAAATAATTTAGCAATACTAAGTCGTAGCCGTAAACCGGTTACGGCTAGAATTTCACCAGGATGCCTATAAAATTTATCTCGAAGTAAAATTTTACGATTTCTCCTCGTGTAATAATAAATCTTCCCTTTGAAAGTCTCATCCCTTCTTGGAATATTTTAGATAAATTATGAATAAGAACATTTTTGAAGCCTATTAGGCTATACTTAATATTATAAAGCTAGAGGGTTTGTTTGTTCGGTTGAACGCGTTAATCTCAGGTACTATTGATCCGTTTTCAAAAATTATTTCAGTGTTAGACAGCTTAATTATCTAGGAAGGCTATATATCATCATGCTAAGACCAAGCATGCTAAGTCGCGGGCAAAGGCTAATTATGCTAATGTTTCGCTAATGCTAAGCTAATGTTTCGCTAATGCTAAGCTAATGTTTCGAACAAATATTATTAACGTGAGAAATAGAAAAATCTATTATCATTCGGATTGATGGACTTCTGTGCATATAGTGAAAGTCTTTTACAAGATATTCAGTTATAATAAAAGGATTACATATTCAGTTAGAAAGTAGATTTCGCCGTGAACGTTATAGAATGGTGTGACGTCACCGATCGACGATATTTTTTAATGTCTCACAGCTATTATTTTACATTTTAATTTACATAGCTGCCACGGCCACGCGTTGCTGTGGATCAGTTAATATATTGATAAGAATACACAATTGTTGTTGATAATATGATACCAATAAACTTCACTTAACGATTTAAATTATTTTTTTAATTTAAAAATCTACTGTTTGTGACTCAAATATAAAAGCTAGACATATGTTGTCGGTGACTTTTTTGTAGGCATTACTTAGCTCTACAACTTTTCTCTAGAACTCAATCGTATATCTCTCATCGTTAAGGCAGCGTTCGTAAGGAACGTTTTCGTTCGACCGTTTTTTCTCCGTCTTACTTTGCAAATTCGACTACCACAAAAAGTCTTTTCATTTTTCGGATTAATATATAGCCTATGACACTCACAAATACCGTGGCTTTCTATTGGTAAAAGAATTATAAATGGGTTTAGTATTTTCTGAGATTACCCCCTACAACCACACAAACTTTACCTCATTATAATATTAGTATAGAAGTAAAGATAAAAGTAGTGTCTATAAATAAAGGTTCATAAGAATCATACATTTCCTCAGTGGTTTTTAATCATAAGTATCATTAGGTTGAAATATGCGTTTGCGGGTTAATTAATCTGTTTTATTTGATAATTCATAAAATATGACTAATTATTTTTTTTCGAACTGACTACGCTATTAACCTAGCAAGGTCTTAACAGCTTCACCGGACTACCCTAATATGACTAAATTTTTTATTTAATCCTTAAATGCATGCTGTTGAAAATTGTCTACATTCTACTTCCACATAATCTTTAATAGTTACTTTATTTAAAAGTTATTAGTTGTATAGTTTTAATTATAGTCAAAAGTTTCTTATAAGTTGGCTCATACGCTGTTTGATAGATCATCCCTTAAAGTGAATGCAAAGACAAGTTAAAAAGTAATTTATGATCGAAGTAGATTGTATAAACTTGTAAAAATAAAAACAAACGTTTCAAAAATCGGTAATCAATACTCTACGTAACTGCGGAAGGTATTCGCAAAGCGTGCAAGAGCTGCAACCACTTTCATTCGGTTATAACCGGCTAAAGGCAGGCTGTTGAGCAATTAGTTTAATATTCCGGTATCGGTTTCAGGATATTGGTTGGCGCTGATCTCCTCTATACCCTTTGCGAAGCATTCTCGTAATGTGTCTGATACACAAGTGTGTTTGAGCTTGGAAATAGAACCACTATATTATGTAAGGTTCTTCACATTTATATTAATGCGGTAAAAATCAAGTCAGCATGTTACACTGATTTTGAGAAAAATAATCACAATTTCTGTAGTCACCAGGTAGTATTTGAACAAAAACTAATTTTCACTGGAGAGGTTTCTCATTTCATTGTCGAGTTTTCAGCCCTTTAGTCCCTACACTCTTTGAGCAGTTTAAGCATTTTGTAGAGAATTATCATTTACAAGCTGTAGCTCCCGTAGCTACACGTAGTAGCTCTTCTTAGGGACTTAATTCAAGCGATTGAAGCGATGATGCGATGAAAGCGTCTTCGGACACCTTGGCGATCGACGCAGATTCTAAGTTTTGCGAATGAGCTGAATCTTTCGTCGATGGTAAACATCATGACGAAACCCTAGCATGGTGACAAGGCTTTTTTTAAGTCATTCTGACTACCATCCACGAGTTGAAAATCTGTTACAAAACAAAAGGCATTATAAAATTAGTTACAATGAATACTAACTATTAATTCGGTGCTATTAATTTCTGTTTCAACATATTTCAGCAGCAAATCCAAAAACGCTGAACTACGCATGCATTTTTTATAGGCTTTAGCATTTCACCTCAATCTTATCTAATGCTTAGTGATAATGTGATTCAAGATAGTTACCACATTAGACTTAAAGTTAACTACTGGTTCTAAAATTCAACTTCCGAAAATCACCTAAATTGTAGAACCACACTTAGCTGCCGGAGCACTCCTAAGTTCCGGAAATTCACCTGAACGCCGGAACACACCCTATTATAGGCGAAATTCTACCTTTAATTTCTATTTTAGACTGTCAAGTAACGCTTTCATCGATTAAATATTAAGACCTTAAAATCAGTGCGATAAAGTCCAATATAAACGTTTATATTGTTATAAATGTCAAACGTAATCTAGTACTTAGATAAAACTCAATGTCTACTCATTAATGTGCATTTCTAGACTCCACAGCCTTGAAAGTTAATGCACGAGTCACTTCAACAAATGAATGTACTTCATATAGCTTAGCAGCAGTCTATGGTATTACACTAAAAATAACATGCATAAAGTCACGGGTAACATTTAGGAATAAAAATAGAAATAAAAGCAAAGATTTGCAAGTAAAATCGTTGCAGATAAAAACTACTATATTTCACGTCCCGTTTCAAACTTGAATGAAGTGCGCACTCGACTTGAACTGTTTCGAATGTATCATAAATTTTTATGAATATGTTTCTTCTGTCAGAATTAATTCCGCGTCGTTAACATTTCCTGAATCGGTTTGTTTATATAGATTATAAAATGTTGCAATTACATGAAATCTTTCATAACGAGAATTAGGCACCCGTATTTTTTTGTTGAAAATAGTTTCCAATATCGCTTCTCTTCTCTGTTTTCTATAGCATATATCAAACTAACTTTGTCTCTAACACACACTGCTTTTTTATTAGCTATGTTAACACCTTCAAAGTTTGTTTACGAGTGACAAGATAGGTGTGTTTAGTAAATGATACCAAAATTTCCCAGAGACGTTGCAGTCCAAGCGTAATGGCGGACGTGTTTTTGATAATTAATATTAACAAAAGATAAGCTGTTTACGATCTCCGTTATCTTTCTTATTTCGAATGCTGAAAGATTTAGTCGAAGCTTCTTTGTAAATAATATCCTAATGCGAATTGTATTTTTTTTTGGTTACAATTTCACTTATAAAACTTTTAATTCATTAGTACCCTTCCCTTGATAACTCCATACCTACTCCTAAAAATATAACTCGTTTCTCTTAATGTCTATTTATTGTGAATCTTAACTTTGAAATATACTTAGTACTGTGTCTAGAGACTCGTTATCTATAAGAGTTACTATAAGAGTCCCATAAAGTACATTATTAACAGAAATTTATATACATAACATATTATAATAATGTTTATATAAGTAAACTATTCTAACTTCTTAGTATTTCACTAACATAATTTTAAGCAACCCACAGTGGGACCCCTCGTACCCGCGTATTCAGGTTGGGAGTCGTTGCGCTAGACGAGTTAGCCACGTCCGGTTTGTATGCCCCTCACTGCCACTCCTATATTGGTTTGGAGTGTCACGACAAAAAGTGTTGCCATAACGTTACCTAAAGCATTTTTTGAAAAGAGATAAAATCAACTACCACAGATAATTATAAAATCCTGTGGAAAAATAACAATAGACAGTGAGTTGTCGGACTGAAAGTGCATAAGTCAGTAAATATGAATAAAATTTAAATTTCTTTTGTAGTAAGAATTATTCTTCGAAATATGTTTCGATAAAACTTTGTGATCCTTTCAGGGTGTTATCTGGACGACATATAAAAGCTTTACACTGAGGTTAAATAATAGTGATAAAATTTAACAGATATCGTATAATCGTTAAACTAATTGTAAACGTTATGTAGTTATCGCAAAACTACGTTCAAGTTTAATAAAGATAAAGCATTCAGTTCTTATGAGGCAACAAAACAATTTTGACAACAATAAAGTATCGGGGAACAGTTACTTTATAATAAAATACAATATAATATTAAAGAGTGTTATGCTTGAAGTCTTTTCGAAAAAGCTAAATTATACGTTAGATCTAGAGACTACAGAATAGTGTTAAAGTTAATAATATAACTTATACCTTAGTTCTGCTGACAATTTCAAACTGGTAACTTTTGTCGCAAGTTCGCATTAAACTGTACGTGTGCTATAAAGTGGCTAACTGATAAACAATGTGTAGAATGTAGATATTATGCTACGTTCAAAATTTGGTCCTGTAACTTTGTTTCTGATATTTACTATCCTATTGCGGCGGTACCAATCTAGACTATCTTAGTATTTACTAAAAACATCCTACAGTTTTACATACTTTCTAGTGAGCAATATTATCTGATATTGAATACAATCTTTGTTACTGTGTTTTGGTAGATGATACCTATTTTCTATCGCATCTTTGTTTATTGATTACTTCGAGGCAAGAGACCATCATATATTTCCCTCGAATGCAGCTTTTATCAAGTCAGGAGCAACTTGAAGCAAAAAAAAATTGTCTACTGCATTACTCTAGCAAAATTACGGACAATTACCGGCGTATCGATCATTTAGGTGATCTGAGTAAGGAAATTTTACACTATGATCGTATTTCATCCTATATAAGTGACCCATTCAGTGAATATGGTGTACTTTCATTATATTGTAGTGAAGGTGTTCGATTTTACCGCAAGTTATACAATTTCGGTAATATATGCCCTTTCACCATCCATCAGACTTTACACCGAAGTCAGATTCTTGCAAGACGTTCTTTTTTTAAGATACTAAGATATGTATTTTCACCTATCATCATTATCCAAGCTTCTAAACCGAATATTCTTTCTTTCTCTCCTGAGATAATATGTCCTCAAACGGTCAGGGTAGTGAGCAGACACGAAGCTTTTCCATCTCGTTCTGTACATGGCTTCACGCTTCACCTGTTCCAAGTAAAACCAATCATAGAAAACTCTGCCATCACAGATCCTCGCCAGGTCTATCTAGGTCGACCACATCTCCACTTACCCTGGGGATTCCAGTCCAATGTCTGCTTAAGCTGAATGTTAGCAGACGTTTTTTAACAGCGCAGTTTTATCTTTCTACTAAAACAATGAAAAGGAAAATAAAGGAATATCGATGTAATATTTTTGAGTCTATTAATTACATTTTTTTGGCGATTTCTGACAAAAAAAAAATCAGTTACGTGGTAAATAACGAACGGTATTCTAACCATTAAAGGCGTAAAGTGAGTAGCGTAGTAATTAGTCCATGAAATATCTGACAATTGAAGGCACTAGAACACGAACAAATTTCACAGTACGTCCCTTAAATGGGTCACGAGTCCAATGAATTATTACAATTTTTCTACAGTTTGCATTACAACTTAATTTTTTAAAACTATTTAGAAGAAACATTTTGCAGTTGAAAAGAATCTCGTCCAAGACTTCACTTCAAAGAAACGACTGCACAAAGGTTTGAACGGAAAATATGTATCATTTTATGGAGAGAAATGTTATCTGTTTTAAATTTCTTTCCGAGTTTCTTTACCATAGTAAGTAAAACTTTTTCATTCTATATCAGAATTTTATGTTACAAATCTATATTAATATTATAAAGCTGGAGGGTTTGTTTGTTTGTTTGGTTGAACGCGCTAATCTCAGAAACTATTGGTCCCATTTGAAGATTTCATTCATCATTGATTCTTCCAGTATTGTATAGCTCATTTATCGAGACAGGCTATAGGATATATATCAAATCAAATCAAATTCAATCAAAAATACTTTATTCAGGTTAGGCCCTAATAAGGCACTTATGAACGTCAAATACTACCACCGGTTCGGAAAACAACCCAGTCATCGAGAAGAACCGGCAAGAAACTCGATCGGGTACATTTTTTTAACATATATTTCCAATACATCATACAATGCTTTTAGTGGATGCACAGAGAGGAGTCAATTCCAGACATCACTATCATTCACATACTGAACCACTCTATAATATCCTTTTGAAACTAAAACCCGTTTCACGTGGCGCTTAAATTTACAGTTCGGCAAATCGGTAACATCGGTATCATCACGCTAAGGCGAAGCGGAGTACCAATGACGAATGTTTTAAAATCGGTTTTTGTTTTTCCATTTGAGAGCTTCCGCTGCGTGTTAGCGTTAGCCTAAAGTAACTATTCCACACGGACGAAGACGCGAGCAGATGTTAGTATAAACTATAGCGAAATGTTCTTGAAATGCAAATTATATAGGAAGGTTGAAATACAAGACCTAATAGGGAGGCGATGAGAGTAAGTTATACTTCAAAATATTTTTTTTCTTATGTAAGCCGTAGAAAGTACTTAAAAAGGTTAGGATGCTATCACCGGTTTGGAAAATATTACAGACATCGAGAAGAGATGGTAGTACTTTTCAAATAATGTACGCTGTTAACAATAATATTATATTTTGTGGACATACACATAACGTAACTTCTATACAGTGATATATTATTGAAGTAATGGTTTATCTTAGAATAGTCATTACATAATGAAGTAAACACTCCTTGATATGCTATTTGAATTTATTGTCTCACAAATCGTTAATACGCTTTTGAAACATATTGTAAAAATTAACGATTTTCCTTTACCTACGGGTTAATTGTAAGATTAAAATAACATTACGCTTTCAATCACTATTAAATATGTCTAAAATAACAATAAGTGCTTTGCTTGTCTCATAAGAATATAGCGTGGTACAACTCCGCAATCAATAATCCCTAAAGCCAGGTATGTGCAGACAGGATTGAAGGCTCCACTTGATTGCACGACCGTACTCAATCCGATAACTCGATTAGTCGCCGCCCCTGACAATGAATCGATATATCCTCACTGATCTGCTGAAGGTAACATGCCATAAAGAAAAATCAACCTATGTAGAACTCGATGAGTACTTTTAAGCTTATTTCGTACCAACGCTCTCTTTATTTCTCTCTAATTGTTCTCTTTTTAAAAGAAGCATTTAATTTTTGATATTGACACTACATATTCTTTGACTGTATATTGACTTTAGTTGACCGTATACGCTGTTAATTTAAAGCGAGTTATAATTTCCGATCACATCGATACTTCATCCATATCGTTGCGGCCTACTTTGTACTTGTAAGATTTTTAAACAAAGATATTTTCCAAGGTTAACTATTTGTGTCCCTGCGAATCGTCTCTTGAGTTATTCATAAATGAGTTTACCAAAGTTGTTGTTTCAAATTTACCTTCTTCTTAAGCTATATATAAATATAATAATAGAGGTATGTTGTTTCGCACCATGAAAAAAGTACTGGATAGGGTATGGTTATTTTTTTTGTTTGCTTCGCAGATATTACAGATATTATGTTATCTAGAAAAAAAAATGTGATATATTTATTTAATACTAGCTGTGCCCGCGATTGCATCCGCGTGGAACATCATGTAAAAAACAGTGATTAATAAAGTCATTTTAACGTATTAAGTCGATTTACTTATTTACTCTTCACTCATAATTACGCCGCGTCGGCATTAAAATTACAATAACTTTTGATAGAGTGGACCGATTTTAATGAAATAAAGACTAAGTTATTCTCGAAGATATGTTTTATGATTTTCTTGGTGTGGTTTTATTATGAATCCAGTACTTTAGCAGTGATGCGTGTTCATACAAACAGACAGTCAGACAGATAGACATTTCTAAAAATGTTTGTAAGGTACTTTATTACTTATTCCTAGACACCTGCAACAATTTTTTGACGAAAATCGAAAAAGTTCAGACACCTTAAATTTACATTCTTATTATATGTATAGAAGATTTAATTTCTCTTCATTTAATATTTAATTCAATTCGTTATTAATGATTTAGGAATCTTAGATTTTCTAAACTACTTTTCTAAAGACAAAAAATGTATATCGTTGAACGCATCAACGGTCATGTCAATCAGTCATGGAGAGGTGGGGAGAGCGATGCGTTGCACACGCATAAGAACTTAGACGACGTTGCAAGTAGTTAGCTAGTATCCTTATAAATAAAAACTAATATATAATATAAAGAAATATAAGAAATCGTATATTATATTCGTGTAATTAACGATTTATATACCGCACGTCTAAATACTTCTTAGATGGTAGTATCTTTGAGGTGAATATTTTTTTAGACGCGTTGAGCTATTTTGTAGGTAAAATTGCTCTTAACGTATTGCGCTTGTACCCTACATTGTATATACTCGACTGTATCATATGCGTGTTTGAATTTATGGATGGGTAAAATCTTGTGATTTTGTGTCACAGACTGTCACCGGTGATGTCGATATCCTCGTGACGTATTCTGCTTACGGCAGATTAGCGACGCGTAGTATAGCTGCCTGTGTACATGGAATATTGATATTTTGAATTGAGCTTGTGCAATATGTTTGATAATTTACATATTTAATTTATTCAGACTACAAATGATATAAAAATACAAAAAAAGTACTTAATTATTCCATTTTCTTGCATTTTCACTTCTATCGACAGTACTTATGACTTTTTTTTTTTTTTTTTTTTAACGTGGGGAAATCCCTTATGGATACCCATCCTCCCGGGGGAGAGAGTGGGTTATGTCCGACTCGCACGGACTAAAACCCCACGATGTACCGACAGACCGTTGTGTGGGGGCGGCAAGGGATCGTTCAAGCTAATCAACCTTGTATAGCCGCCCCCACGGTCCGCCCGGCGAAAGGTGACCGCCGGGCTCCTACCTATAGAGGGACAGACCGGGTACACGCCGGCTGCCCCCCCTCGTCCGCCGGACCTGTGCAATGAGGAGATGGGCCCCACGGCCCATCCCCTCAGGTCCGGCTACGGTGGCAGGAGGAGTTGGGCAAAGCGCCGCCTCCTCCTGCCAATCCTCCGTTGGCGGAGACGGCCACTTAGTGGGTCTGCCTCGTGGGCCCTCTCCGCCGCCTCCTTCTGCGAGATGACGTCCTCGCAGAAGGAGGACATCGCTCGCCACGCCTGTTCGCTGCCGAGCATGGCCGAGTCCACGCTCGGCAGCGATAAGTCCGGTCCTACCGCCGCCGCCAGAATGCGGCGCTGCTCCCCCCACGCAGCACACTCAGATAGAGTGTGCTGCGCGGTATCTTCGACAGCGCCGCACTCGTGACAGGCGGCGGTCGGCTCCCTGCGTGCGATCCGGTGCAGGTACCACCCGAAACAACCGTGTCCGGTGAGTACCTGCACCAGTCGGAACGTCAGGGAGCCCCACTCCCTCTCTGTCCACTCCCGCAGGACCGGGCGGACGGCGTCCACGGTGAACCGCCCGAACCGCTCGTCCGCCAGGTCCTGCTTCCATCTTTCGACGGCGTCTCCTCGTAGACGCCGCCTCTCCACCTCTACCTCCCTAGGAGCCGGAAGCTCCCCCCTTCGTTTCCTCGCCGCCGTGAATTCGTACACGGTGGCGAGAACTCCTGCCTCCAGCTCCCAGGGCAGGGAACCGGCGAGCACAAAGGCCGCCGCCGAGGACACCGTGCGGTACGCTCGGATCGCCGTCAGTGCCACCGTGCGCTGCGCATTACGCAGCGCGCGCACGTTGGCGGCACCGAGGGCGTCGGCCCACACCGGTGCCCCGTAGGCGGCCATCGCCCGCACGACTCCCATGTAGAGTCGGCGGCACCCGGCGCCAGGCCCCCCTATATTAGGGAGCAACCGGCCGAGTGCCGCCGCCGCCCCAGCAATTCGCGGTCCGAGCCCCGCGAAATGGGGCTCGAACCGCCAGCGCCCGTCCAGGGTGAGGCCCAGATATTTCATCTGGGTCCCCACCCTGATCCGGGCGCCCTCCACCACAATGTGGGCCCCCGGTGGTGGCCCCCGCCGAGGCCCATGAAAGAGTAGGGCCTCGGTCTTTTCGAGGGCCACCCTGAGGCCCAGCCTCCTGATGCGCCTGACCACGAGGGTTGTGGCCATCGTGGCCAGGCGCTCCACCTCCCTCCACTCCCCCCCCCCCGGGCTACGACTAGGGTGTCATCCGCGTAACATATGAGGCGTGCCCCGTATGGGAGCACGCCGCGGAGCACCCAGTCGTAGCCCATGTTCCACAGGAGCGGCCCCAAGGCCGACCCCTGTGGAACCCCCCGCCTTGTGGCCCGCCGGACCATACGCCCGTCGCCGTCTACGTAGGCGACCTCCCTACCCTCGAGGTATGCCTCCAACATCCGCCGCAGGTACGGGGGCACTCCGAAATATCGGAGCGCCTCCCGTATGACGCCATGCGGCAGGGTGTTGAAGGCGTTGGCGATGTCAAGGGACACCGCCAACACCCTTTCCCCCTGGGAGGTCGCCTCCGCAGACAGCGACTTAAGGAGGGACAGGGCATCCACCGTGGAACGCCCTGTCCGGAAGCCATACTGCGCGTCCGCCAGATTCGGCCCCACGCCCTCTAGGTGCTGGACGACCCGGGAGGAGATAATCCTCTCCAGCACCTTCCCGGCGTCGTCCAGCAGGACGAGGGGCCGATACGCGGACGCGCAGTCCGGAGGGCGGCCTGCCTTTGCCATGAGGCAGAGCCGCCCAAGCTTCCAGGGCTTCGGGAACTGCCCGACCGAAAGACACCGGTCAAACAGCTCCCGAAGCCACCCCCCTAATTGGCCCAAGGCGAGGCCGAGCACCCGACCCGGGACCCCATCAGGGCCGGGCGCTCTTCGCCGGTTGAGGAGGCGCTCAACAGCCCTCCCCATCTCCTCCTCCGTTATCGGAGGGGGAGGACCGTCGAGCACCTCCTCGACTACCTCCCGAGGCGGAGGCATGGGAGGAGCCGGTAGCATCGGAGGGTCGGGGAACAGTTCTCCCACGACCCTCGCTACCACCTCCGGCCGGAGGGTCTCCGTCGCCGGGGGCGCCCAGGATTGTAACTTCATTCGTACAATCCTGTACGGGCGCCCCCAAGGATCCCCCTCCAGCGTCTGGAGCAGCTCCTCCCATGCTGCTTGTTTCGCCCGGCTGATGGCAGCCTGCAGGGTCTTCCTGCACTCCCTATAGCTGCCATACAGGGCTGCACGGAGGTGGGCTGCTGACGCGTCGACATCAGCCCCCGGGGGGGGGGGGAGGGGGCATGGCCCAGGCCTGGACGATGGCCGCCTCTTCCGCTAATTCACGGTTGAGGCGGCTCATTGCCCAACAGGGGAACTTCGCGCCCCTCCGGGGGCGGGTGCCAATCCCGCCTTGGGAGATGGAGACCTCGAACCTGATATATCGGTGGTCCGATAAGGTCTCCACCTCCTCCAGCACCCTCCACCCCCGCACACGGCGTGCGACGGACGGGGTGGCGAACGAGACGTCCACCACTGACGTCCCGTTCCATCGCACGCACGTGGGGACGCTCCCCTGGTTGAGGAGGGACAGCCCTAACTCGGCTGCCCACTCCTCAACGGCCATGCCCCTCAGGTCCGTGACTGCCGCTCCCCAGGTCCTCGATTTAGCATTTAAATCCCCCATGAGGACCACGGGGAGCGGCGACAGCCTTCTGACAGCTCCCTGCAGGGAGCCGAGATACACCTCGAACTCCCGCAGGGGCTTGTTAGGGGAGAAGTACGCCCCCATAACGGCGTACTCTCCCCAGACGGCCGTCACGAACCCGGCCCCACTTTCCCTGGCCACCAGGGTCGAACCTCGTCCCGCCACGATCGCCACGGAGCCGTTCCGATCCCCAGCCCACTGCGGCTGGGATGGAACGAAGTAAGGCTCCGTGGCGATCGCAAGCCCGATACCCCACTCCGCCACTGACTGCATGAGTAAGTCCTGTGCAGCGGCGGAGTGGTTGAGGTTCGCCTGGAGGAAGTTGTATATGGACTGATCCATTATTGGTCCATATCAACTTCCTCCCGCCTGGCGGCCACCACCTTGGGGATAACTCCCGCTGTGGGGAGGTCCCTACCCTTGGTGGTGGGGGGCCTGCAAGTGCGGCTCCCCATCACATGCCCCGAGGGCCTCCCCGCGTCCGCGCATACGGCGCAGCGGGCCACCTCTGCCTTGCATTGGGCCGTTTTGTGGCCCGCCGCGCCGCAACGGTAACACCCGTCCCCCCTGTTGGACGAGGAGGGGCACATGGGGCGGGTGTGCCCCAAGCCCATGCATTTAAAGCAACGCATGGGCTTCTCGTCCAGCAGGTGGACGCGGACGACGCTCCACCCGACCAGGAGCTTGCCGGCCTCGACAAGCTCCCTGGCCGCCGCCGCGGGGAGCGTTATGTGGACCGCACCAAGGCCCCCCCAATTCCTCTTTATCTCCCCGACCTTCAGGTCGGCCGCCTTGCAGCCGGTCTTCGCCGCCACGACCGTCTCAATCTCGAGGGGGGACACCGAATCGTCCAGCCCGATGATTCGGATGTCCGCCCTCTTGGTCGGCACGACGACCGTGGCGACGTCGGCCAGCACCACTTTTAGCTCCCGGGCCAGTTCGGCGGCCTTCTCTTTGGTCTGCCCCGGGAGCTCAATTTTTCGGGCTCCCGTGGCCGTCTGCCGGACCCGGACTTCCCCTACGCCCATGTCCGGCAGCGCCACGGCTTCGCGCGCCTTCGTTAAAATCTCCCTGTATCCTATTCCCCTGTCGGTTGCAGCACCCTGCAGCGTAACAATAACCGCAGCCGATTGGGGGATGGATGGCAGTTTCTGCCCCGCCGGTTTTGGTGGGACCACTGGAGCCGTCGGGGCTTTGGGCGCCACCAGGGCCTTGGCGGCCTTCTTTTTCCGGCCCGCTACGACGGCCCAACTGGAGCCGGAAGCCGCTGCCGCAGGAGCCGGTAGTTCAGTCCAGTTTATCCCCAGAGGGGCGATCGGGGCCTGGGGCACCGGTGCCGGCCTCTGGGGCACCGCCGGTCTTGCAGGTGGAGCCCCCGCTCCACCTTTCCTCCTATCAGCCGCCAAGGGAGGGCGGACGGGTACCTCCGGAGGGAGGCGACTCTCCAGGCTCTCCAGGCGTGCGTTCAGCATATTGCCGAACGACACCTGGAGAGACCGCTCGAGGCGCGAGACGGCCCCAGCGAGCACCTCCTCCCACTGCTGTGTGGGAGTCTCCGCCGGCATTGCGGGAGCAGGAAGCGGGGGCATCTGCCTCTTAGCGTTGGCCTCCTGCTTCCAGGCCAGACCAGCACTCCGAGCGCTCCGCCAGAGCCTCGACGACCTCCTTGAGGGTCCTTGCAGCCCCCTTGAGTGCCTTTATGCAAGGCCCCTGCAGGTTGCGTGACTTTTTGACAGTGTCAAAAATGTCCGCCACCTTAACTCCGGCCAGAGCCTTCAACGTGAAGACGTCCAGGTCCTCCACGTCGATAGGCTCTGCCTCGGAACTCGCCGCCGATCCCGCTTTGGAGCCGGCCTTGGAGCCGGCCTTAGATGCAGCAGCCGAGGCAACGACCGATCCCGTGGCCGAAGTCTCCGACTCCGCCCCGCTCAAACTCCCGGCCAAGGCCCGGTCAAACGACCCGTCAGCCTCGCCCAGGATACCACGACCCCCGCCGACGTTACGGCTAATCCGCCTCGCAGTGCCCCGCGCGAACTTATTTCCCTTGGGAGCGGGACGCTCCTCTGCCTCCGTGTCGGAGTCAACCGACACGCTCGCCCGTTTGCTAGTAATCTTTTTTGCACTCATGGCCTACTGGAGCACCAGCAAACCAAGAGGCAAAAAAGACCAAGTCCGTAAAACACGCCAAGTAAGTGAAAAAGCAGGAATACAGTCCGAGAAAAACAATCCGAGTCAAAAAACGAAGAAATCCACGAAAACCAAAAAACGAGCCAAGTCAGATGAGAGAACTAGTGTCCGAGATCCATAAACAAGCCAAAGTCAATAAAGAGAACAACAAACACCAATTAAAAACACCCATATACAACGCAGAACCTAACAGTACTTATGACTGTCTTGACTATTTTTAACTCACGTGACGTTAAATTACGTGTGTGTTATCTGATTTACAAGTTATATCTGTGAAGTTTCAACAAAATCCGTCCGGTAGCTTTGAGTTAAGGAGTAATAAGCATCGATCGATTTTCACACACTTTATCGTTTACATTATTAATAGAGTATAAAAATGTATATGAGTATTTCTGAGATCTATAAACTCCGACACCGGTCGACCGATCATAATGCAAGCTGCAACAAACTTTAATTAAGGTTCTCTTTGTTGTTTGTTAGTATTTGTTTTGATATAATTATTTTATATGTTAAATGTGTAAATAGATGTAGAGGAAGGCCATAGATGGTATCGATGGATTGTGTGAAGAATGATATGTATATAAAATGTATAAATAGTATGTTGACAGCTGATGACGGAGAGTGGAAGGGGAAAACATGTTATATGAACCACATTTTTGCGGGATAAAAGTAAGAAGATAATGATGAAATGGAAATTGCTAATTTTCTATATTGTTTTTAGTTTTTCAAATGCTTTCATATTCCTTTATCTCGTTCTACTACTAAATTGAAATAAAATTAATATTATATATTTACTAGCGGGCCCGGCAGACGTTGTCCCGCCCTGATTATGAAAAAATCCTTGACAAATTATATACTAAAACGTTCCTCATCGATCACTCTATCCACGGGTGAAAATTCGTTCGGTAGTTTTTGAGTTTATCGCGAACAGACAGACAGACACTCGCGGTAGGGGACTTTGTTTTATATTATGTAATGATATATGCATGTATATATGAATGTATATTTACTATTGGGAGTCAATATTGAGCTGCAAACTCAATAAGACAAAGCAGATGTTACTTGTTTATGTCATAAAGTTGGAGAGCGAGACAGTTTGCGTACTGCCTCCAGTAAATGCTATAATATGAAATTATTTCAAACTACTAAAATATTATTTTACTGCTTTTACACAATAAAGTGTACAGGATAATAAGTCTATAGGAGTTCAATCCACTTCTTAGTAAGCACAAACAAATATACATATTTTAATAATAACTTGTGAGTAACAGATACCAGCTATTTCACAGATATCAATAGTTTCTTTTTCAATATTTAATTTTGTGTTAATTTAATACAAATTAGATTGTTTTATTCCACTTTTCACTTTTTTTATTATACTTTGTGGTATATTTTATTAGGTACAGTAAAAATATGGCAATTATTTTACAAATTAATTATATGGATAATGAAGCCTTAATTAATGAAAAAAAAATACTAATCAATAATGGACTCAGTCCACAACTTTAGCAGTTATGGTCAAAACTTTGAATAGTAAACAGACGCAGTTGTAGTATATACTGGTGAGCAGAGAGGCTGCCGCAGGGGCGGTTTCTCAGGAAGACAGCAGGTTCGATCCCTGGCCGCCCCTACCATCCGGCGGACGGTACACCGTGGGGTTTTAGTCCGTGCGAGTCGGCCATAACCCACTCTCTCTCTCAAGAGGGTGGCGTATCCATAAAGGGTTTCCCCACGTAAATAAAAAAAAGAGAGATCGTAGGTTCGAGACATACACATGACTTACTTATTTGTGATGAGCATAATTGTCAGTTATGTATCTGGATGTTAAATTTCTTTATATGTATCAAGCCATTTTTAGTTTAGAATTATATAGCTATGCGTGGAATTATGATCTTCTATTTATTAATTTAAGTTTTACTGTATGCATTTTAGTTTTACTGGAAGGATATGACAAATGAGCTCGACTGACACATGCAATATTAGTACATTTACGTAAATCACGTAGTAACCAAATGCATTGGTAGGTATCTGTACTCGATACACATCGATAAAAGCGTCACAGTGATTATTGTTTACTTCATACTCAGGAATCGAAAGCTTTGTAGATCGTTATAACTGCTAGGATCGGCGATGGACCTCCGATCTCTGCGCGGTCGCTGTTGTTCTTTAATTGTTGTGTCCTTACTATCCAGTATTATGACATCATTCTGCAGTAATGCTCATCATTATCATCATTACTTTAACCAAAATAGTGTCGACACAGCATGTATTCTTATTCCACTTCTTCCTGTTAGATGTCATCTCAATTTGTCACACAGTCTATGCATATTCTTTAGCCTTCTTCTACTCCTATTCCACCGTTCATACGATCCGATCCACCGATACAGTGCTTACCTCCACCACTTTTCTTTACACAAAAAGAAGTTTCACTTCCATAATAAGATAAAACAAATGAAACTTGGAATATTAGCAATATAGCTTACTATAGCAATTTTAGCGAAGTGGAACACAATCGTGACACACAATAATATCTCATATAAACGCTATATTCAAATGGATGTTCAATTCGCTGCATCAGAATGCGCTCGGCGAAGGCGCCGAAGTTGTAATGAAATTCTGATATATTGTTGCAGTACTGTATAATATTCGTATTATTACGTGGGAACGAGTTGCTTTACTGTTTTGTTTATACTTACCTGTCCGTGTCAAGCGTATTATATTAAGGAATTCGATTCGAGCGAATTTAATTCCGAATGCTATTAATTGGTAACAATAAGCAATACCGGTAAGGGATGGTGGTTTTGTAGCATTGTGATTCGCCACGGCATCGATTGACATGGCTATGTTCCGAATGCTACTTGAGAACCGGTCACACTCTAAGTTCAACGTATTTACCATCTTCGTTATTAAACACCAAGGGATATTGCGGTTAAACCCTAAAACTTATAAATAAAAAAAACAAAACTTATAACTTAAAAAATAAACAATTACCAAATGTATGTAAGCGTATAACTTCGAAAGGGGTGCAACTATATGGTTAATTCTTTCTTTTCTGTGTTTGTAATTGTCAGTACAAGGGTTGTATGAAAGAAAATATTTAAAAAATACTACGGAAATAAAAAAAAAATTTAAAAATCCCTATATTTTTTTCTATGTGAAAACGGAGATATTTAAAAATATTGACAGATTGACATTTTATTTTGATACAATACTCGTATTTTAAGGATACAGTTTGATTTCACTTTCTTTGTTAGTATATCCGGACAAAGTCAAGGTGAGCAGTGTGTATAAAACAAATTTAGTAGGTTTGACAGAAATAGAAATTCCCATGTACAATATATTTAAAAGCATTACAGCGTATTAAAGATTCGACTAAAAAATATCATTGCCACAGCAATTTCTGTCGCAAAACTGACTTGCTTGCGGTTCTGGGTTCTGGTTAAATGGGTATGGTACACAACAATCATTGCAAAAAACTATTCAGTCCTCAGAAGTAGAAATATATAATTATTTGCTTCGAGACTGCGTAGTGACACTTAGGAGTTATTTAAAAAAATATAAAAACAATCTGTGTCAATTATTCATAATGGCTTATATACTGCAAAAATATAGAAATAATATAAAGACCAAGATATTTTTTGTTTTTTTGTTTCTTTGAACGCGATCACTTGAATTACAAGTTAGGTTTCAAAATTATTTATTTATATACATTTTATATTTTATTTTATTTTATATTTTTTATTATCTTAATATATATATTTCTTGTGTGCGTGTGTATGTGACTGAACTCCTCCTAAACGACTGGACCGATTTTGATGAAATTTTTTGTGTGTGTTCGTGGAGATTCGAGAATGGTTTAGATTCACAATTGGACCCGGCAGGTGGCGCTGCGATCGACTTTTAGGATTTTTTTTGTTTTCAAGGCAGGACAACGTCCGCCCGGTCCGCTAGTATTATATATATTACTAGCGGGCCCGACAGACGTTGTCCCGCCCTGATTATGAAAAAATCCTTGACAAATTATATACTGAAACGTTCCTCATTAATCGGACGAAACCACACGGGTGAAAACCGCATGAAAATCCGTTCGGTAGTTTTTGAGTTTATCGCGAACAGACAGACAGACAGACGCGGTAGGGTACTTTGTTTTATACTATGTAATGATTAAGACTCTAAGGAGCGGAGCAATTTACATACAAAATCTAGTTCAGTAAGTATGGTAAGCTAGGGCTAATAACAGAACGGTCGAGTCCTATTGCAGGAAATCGCGAGGCACAAACAATAGTGTAAATAATTCGACCTTTTTAAGTAAACATTATTCTTGTAATCGTTTTGATAGTTAAGAATTCTTTATGTGCGTCGAGCGGTATTTCTTGGCAGGTGATAAACTTATAATTTCGCGTGACTACATGTTAGTGAGCATGACTGGCCGTTTTGCGCTTGCACGGCTTGTGTCAGACTAGCGACGCGTAGTATAGGAGCCTGTGTACATGTTAATAATTTCAATAAGCAAATATTAAAATGTAAATATTGTCATTCGCACTATATTTAATTTAAAAAAATCAAAAGAGAATAAATGCAGTTATTCCATCGTTTTGAGTTTTCACTTCTGTCGGCAGTCCTTATGACTGCCTCAACTTTTTTTAATACTTTATCGGTGTTTTAAATGCACCGCGCTCACCCGAGGCAAGTTCGCGTTCCGAGCAGAGCCTGAGGAGATGGGTTGAGGGACCCATCTCCTCATTGCACAGGTGAGGCTGACGAAGGAAGACGACTGGTCGTGTACCCAGTAGTCTCTCTATAGTAGAACGAAGCCTGGCGTTCACTCGCCAGGCTGCCGCAGGGGCGGTTTCACAAGGAAGACAGCAGGTTCGATCCCTGACCGCCCCTACCACACGGCGGACGGTACACCGTGGGGTTTTAGTCCGTGCGAGTCGGACATAACCCACTCTCTCCCCCGAGAGGGTGGCGTATCCATAAAGGATTTCCCCACGTAAATAAAAAAAAAAGTTCGCGTTATCTTTTTTCGCAAGTCTAACCTAACGTAAACAAAGCGAGACAAAAGAGCAAGATGACGAACATTCAGCGACCGCGGTGCATTTAATACGAAACCTTTTAAAGCAAGTATTCTTCTTTTTTTTTTTTTATTGTAGCTCAGCAAAGTGACTGTACTGTGCCTGATGGTAAGCACAGTACAATCCAAAAACAATGGCGACCGCCGAAAGACATACTATCCATCGCCGGTCGCCGCTGTCATGCCGGCCTGAAAGCGTCCCAGTTAGGGACAGCCCCCCCCCCCCCCCTGGTTGCTGGATATACACCGGCTAATCCCGGAACGCGACACGCCCAAACGTGCCACTATGGCGGGTGTTCCACCTGGTGTACGGTGGTCGCGATCCAGTCGGGTACAGACACCCTACCACCCCGCAACGTAGTTAACTCTTTTGTAATAACACCGTATAAGTTTAAGCATTTGGCCACAATCTCACCTCAATTAAACGATGATATGGTCTAACTAAGATGGTAAAGACGCCAAACTTAGACGGGACTTGGTAGCAGGTTTTCAATTTGAGGGTGGTAGCTAGCCAGGCGGGCTTAAAAAACTCTACCGTCACGACTGACCGAGTTTAATAATCCGTATCGAAATATTTCAAATTTTAAATATAAAACAAGTCTACAAAGTAATACATAGTAATTTGAAATCAAAATGCTGACATACTTACGCAAGATTATTTAAAAAAATGTATTAAAAGTTAGAACGATTTTCATAAAATTAGAATTTTTTAACGCACCTCTCCCTTTTTAACTTCCTTGATTTCATATAAAATACCTTTGCATATTCGGGGTTGATACGAGAACGATCATGGATGTCAATATGCGTTTAAATGAAAGCGAAGCACAGTTTTTCTTATACAACTGTTAAATCAAAACAAAAATACTTTATTCAGTTTGGGCCCTGAGAAGGCGCTTATGAACTTCAAAACTACCATCGGTTCGGAAAACAACCCATAAAACGAGAAGAACCGGCAAAAAACTCGATCTGGTTTATTTTTTTAATATATATATATATACTAGCGGACCGGGCGGACGTTGTCCTGCCTTGATAATAAAAAAAATCTTAAAAGTCAACCGCAGCGCCACCTACCGGGTCCAATTGTGAATCTAAACCATTCTCGGATCCACTGGAACACGTACACAAAATTTCATCAAAATCGGTCCAGTCGTTTAGGAGGAGTTCAGTCACATACACACGCACACAAGAAATATATATATTAAGATATATATATATATATATATATATTTACGAATATAGATAGTTACATTTGGTTTTGGTGGATGCACAACAGTGAGAGGCGTAATTTCCAGTTATCACTATTTGATCCACGCTATAACCTAACTTTGAATAATAATGATTTAATTTCGTTCTATAGCGTACTTTGAGATCTATATTTTATACAGTACAATATATAAGTATAGTACTCAATAGTGAGGTTATAGAATCATTATTCAAAATCGACTGGTAGTTCCAGATATTAACGTCTTTGAACATACAAACAATTTCTTCAGATTTATTAGTAGAGATGAAAGTAACCTATATCTTTTTTCAGATTTCAGGTTTATATCAAATTTTATTATGAGCAATATAAATCATTTGTTGTGATAAAGTAACAAACAGAGTTACTTTTTGATCTAGATAAATGACAGCGATTGCTGAATGTACATGTAAGCTAGAGCTTTTAAAAAAAATTGATTAAGTGTAACAAAAAAATATTCCAAAAGTATTAGAAAAGTGACAAATTTTGTTTCATAAATCTCCATATAAAAAGTGAGTGAGATAGAAGATAACAGTGAAGTCTTAAACAAAAATTTCAATATTTCAACGGCCACTTTATTTCACTAAATGTTCGTACTGTAAATGTGAGATTTGGCTTCATTTTCTTTGTTAACACACCCCTACGAAACCGGGGCGAGTGGCTAGTTTGTAATAATTATTACGACTATAATGGACACTGATGAATACTATATTTATTACCTATACGGTCAGATAACCAAATAACTATCTTCGTATTCATATTTCGGAAAATGAATTAAAATTAAAAAAAATATTAATACGAAACCGAGATTAGTAGCCACTTTCTAATAATTATGCCACTATAATGGACACTGATGAAGTAAATCTATTACCTGTAGTATCAGATAACCAATCAACAATTATTCTCCGTATTTTCATTTGCCAATATGAGTTAAAATAAAGAAACTATTATTTTTCTTACAATATCATTTTCATATATTGGTAAAGAGGCAACCCTGTTGCAAGTAATACCATAGATTAAAGTCATAAAAGCAGGAACCCACCAGATTGCATGGGTCATAACAGATAAACGCTGGTCGTAATTTAACTCCACCCTCTTCAGAAGTATACGTCCCTTGTGTAAAACAGACTTCGCCCCTTCGCCCTGTACCCGAAACTTATTGGGACGAGATATTCCAATATCTGGAGATATCGGATTTCCTTTGGATTACCAATATAATATTTATAAAATAGATATTATATATTGCTTGCAGTGCCCGCGACTTCGTCCGTGTGGAACCTAAGGTAAAAAAACAGTGACTAATAAAATATATATTAAATAAAATACAGTGACTAATAAAATATACATATAAATCCATTTACCTTTTACTCGTACTTAAGTCGCATCGTCATTAAAATTACTATAAGTTTTGATCGAGTGTACCGATTTTAATGCAACTAAGACTAAATGTTACTCAAGTCTTTGAACGCAGTACTTTAGCAGTGATGCGTGTTCAAATAAACATATTCTAAGAATGACTGAAATGTATTTTATTACTTATACCAAGACACCTGCTATAATTTTTTTCACAAAAATCTAAAAAGTACAGACACGTTAAATTTACATTCTTCATTACATAGTATAAAACAAAGTCCACTACCGCGTCTGTCTGTCTGTCTGTTCGCAATAAACTCAAAAACTACTGAACGGATTTTTACGCGGTTTTCACCAGTAGATAAAGCGATTCATGGGGAACGTTTTGGTATTTAATTTATCAAGGATTTTGTTTATAATTAGGGCGGGACAACGTCTTCCGTGCCCGCTAGTATTATATATATACAACTCCCAATGAAGAAATTATTAATTGTAATTTGACAAAGATATATATATATCTACAATACAAATAATCAAACAATTAATGTCATAAAATTAAAATGTCAATGCTATTTGAATCAATTTATACATAAAACTAGTTGTCTTCTCGGAATTTCAAGCGATAATGTTTCAGTTGATAGCGTATTTGAATACCGCATCGATTGAAGTAGGTTCGAGTCCTTTCAGATTTTAGTGAATAAAAATAACATCATGGGACCATAGTATAGTGGTAGGGCTTTTTTTAAATCCGCCTGGCTAGCTACCAGTCTCAAATTAAGTCGCCAAGCACCTATTGGTGTATTCCGGCAGGTGCACTTATGAACTAGTCTCTCTAGTCTCTCTAGGCTTAGCGTTATTTCCATCTTAGACCATATCGCCATTTAACATCAGACGGGATTGTGAGTAGAATAGAGTATTAAAAAAAAATCTTAACAAATTCTTATCAATATCTCCAGTTTTATAACAATTTTGTCACTTTATTACAATGAAATTAAACTTTGCGCGTCTTCGAACGTATGTTTCTGAAATTGTGTTTGTTACTAACAACAATAAAATTCGTCAATAGCTTTTAAATAAATAAAAAAAGGATTTTGTGTATCAAGACGGGGAAGAAGTGAAACTTCTTTGGTTTATATGTATTAAATTACATATATGAGAGTGCTCATAACCTATATACTAGACGAAGTCCCGTAGTACAAATACTTAATTATACATTTACTCATTTTTGTATCCCACTAAACCCAGGCAGACACTTATACATACCTAGTCATATATACAGATACATACCTAACTTACGTTCAACTTGTAACGAATTTTTTTCCTTACTGTCTCATAAGAAGTTTCAATAAAGCAAATCAGTTAACAGACAGGGGAGTAAAAGGTGCCGAACTATTTGGTATTAACCTATTTATGTATACAAGGGATCGTTTAGTGATCTAAATTCTACAGTAATTCGTTTTTTACATTATTTTTCAAGTGTCAATATTGAGATTAAAAAAGAGAATTTCAATTTTTTTTTAAACAATAAAAAAAACGAAAATCGCTTGATAAACAGAAGAGAAAGATGTACTCAACTGTATTTTCTCTGCCTATTATAGAGATAAAAGTAATCTCAGATGTATGGGATTTTTAAACACCCTTTGATCCTTCACCACAAAGGATGGAGAGTCTATAGTATGTAGGAGATTTCTATGCTATACATTTTACTATGACTTACATTCACAATACTACAAATAACTTTCTGTGTCGTTCAACAGACCGCCATAAGAATTATTACAGGGAGAATATTCATATAACTGAATTATTTCTTATAAAAGTAGTACATAATCACAACAAGTACTAAGAAATACATTGAAAGCCGCGGACATAGATAGTAATTTATAAATCTGATAATTATATTTTACCCTTTGGACGCAAGTAAAATGAAAATTGAAACAGCAATATTTATTTCATTTATAAAAATATATTGTACTGTTAACAAGATATACATATGGCAGTAGCAAAATCACTTTACAGATATCATTTTAATTAATAAATTACATAATACAAAACAAAGTCCCCTACCGCGTCTATCTGTCTGTCTGTTCGCGATAAACTCAAAATCTACTGAACAGATTTTCAAACGGTTTTCACCAGTGGATAAAGTGATTCATGAGGAACGTTTTAGTATATAATTTGTCAAAGATTTTTTTATAATCAAGGCGGAACAACGTCTGCCGGGTCCGCTAGTGTTACTAAAAACTAAACTAAGCTAAAAAAATATTCCTTATAAAATAGAACGTTGATCGTTTAATAGAAAATTGATGCTTAGTTCACAATAATAATGAGAATTTTCAACATGAATAAACTGGACCAAAGTTTGTTTCTATTAATAAAAACAAATCAGTAAATAAAATAATACAATATATTGTATAATAGATGGTATGAGAAAGCCGATACAGATAAATAAACATTATCACAAACACAGCACAAGCACAAATTTTTTTTCAGGCATAATTTCTTATATAATTATTTACTTGCTCATATTCAAACGTTGCTAAAAATTGCGACAAACCTTTAAAATATTTTGAAAAAGATATAGCGATAAGGTTATGTTCATAAATAAACAAACAAAACTGAAGAAATATTCAAAACATGAAAAAATTTGTTAATCAAATTTTGGCATTTGTCTATTACGTAGCCGAATTGCGGAGGACAGTAGTAAAAACGCCTACGCGATAGCGCCGACTTAAGAATGTAGACTTTAAATGATCCTTAGAGTTAATTAACGATTATTAGTATAATACTAGACGAAAATTAGCATCGCTTTAGACAATTGTTCATTGTACCAAAAATATATAAGCGATATATAGGCCAAGTAAATATTCGTCACATTCAAAATTTTTAAATATTTTTGGAATAATATTAACATGTTAACAGTCCATTAAGTATAGTTAACCTTATCATTTAAATTGGCCTACCAGTGAAGACGAACTAAGATTTCGATTTTCATCGAGTGCTCTTTGAAAAAGAAATCCATCTAAAGAGTTTTTCTTGTTACGTTCCGTTTAGTCCTTTCACTGTGGGACATAGACACACCACTTTCCATTAGAAAGTATTCAGCACTGCCTCAACAACCACAAAACTGTTTACATACGGAATTTACGAATGTTTCAACACCAATAAAAAATAACACGAAACGCGATAGATATAAGCACTTTCCACTTTGTAAACCGGCTAGGCGGGGACAGCGTCCGACGCGAAACTCACCGAAAGCCCGATGGATTTGCATTGAAAATGAGAGGAGCTATTCTAAAACCTACTATAAAATGCGCTAATTCCGGACCCTCGTCAGCTTAACACTTTAAACCGTTAAAAGTGAACGTAACATCCAGTTTCCGAAGACGACTCTCATGCTTCGTGAATTTTAATGGAATATGGGGTTGATTTAGTTTTATATTGTAGATTTTCAAATCCGTATGAATTTATTTGAACTATTTCTACTTTCATACTAGTTAATACCTGAGACGTCGTCTGCGTTGTTTGTTATTTTAAGAATATATTTTATATGCAGAGGAAAAACGTAAGCAATACATCGTTTTACAATATTAAAACGTTCGATAATTTTGTCAAGTTAATCTTAAGACATTTAATGGACTTTGAAATTACCACGTCTTTCTGGCTTGCATCTAAAGTATTTTGAAATAACCACAACCTTCTGACTATATATAAATCATGAATAACAAACCTTGATGACTTTTGTCTTATGCTCGTGCAATTGGTCAAGGGAGTAAGTAGTGAATTGTATCAAATTGCGATCACACCTCTCTTAGTGCGAAGCCACCAAAATTATAAAAAAAAAATACATCGTTTGCGCGAATTCTCCATGAAAAGAAAACGCTTATTACTGAACGCGAAGGGCTTATGAAGATCGTAGTTTCTAAAAGCTCCCATAACTTTATATGAAAATACCATAAAGTAGTGATTCTTTTTTTAGATAAAGACCAATTGCAAAGAAGTGAAACTATAAATTGATTAACTACTATTCAGTAGGTTTTGTGTGATATGTGCATAACCGGCAAACCCATATCATTTTTTTGTAGCACGGCAAAGTGACTGCACTGTGTCTGATGGTGAGCACAGTGTAATCCAAAAACAATGGCGACTACCGAGAGATGCGCTATCCCTCGCCGAACGCCGCTGTCATGCCGGCCTGCGTAAATATCTTTTCACGTTACGCTTGAAGGATCCCATGTTATAGGAAGGCAGGAACACACTGGCCGGGAGATTGTTCACGGTACGGTAAAGATAGCAAGATATAGATATACTATTATTTTCGTGTCACTCTGTTCTTTATTTATTTATTTTTTAACTATATTCTTAATATTTTTCATATACGTTGTATCAACGTAGCCACATTCTGAGGTTACAATCTGTCTTCAGCTTGACCTTTTAGGTCACATCTAGATGAGCTGATTAAGGGATAATGTAAATGACGAATCACTGCCTCGACGGTACCTGAATCGTTAACATAGGTGGGATTATGTTTAATGTTGAGTCTATATAGGTGTTTTTTAATCAAATAGCATCTGCACGAGCGCAGATATCAAACGGGTCTTCTTCGCAACTTGGTAGGTTTCATCAACTTTTAGACTATCTGGGTCACATTTCTAGTGGGAGTCGTTCATTCCCAGCGGAGGCTGGTTGTACTGTACACCGTTTTGCTGATGTACAACCCGTTTTACCAATTCATCAGCATACTTATTGCTGACGGCACCAACGACGTTCACGACTAATACAGACAGAAAACGCTCCCTTCCATAAAAATATCCTGGAGAGTCTACTAGTTTACTACATCTCACATAACATCTTCAACTTCTTTATCTTCTCACTCTTATCCCACCTAAGTAGGGTCGCCACAACATGTTTTCCTTTTCCACTCTTCTCTGTCAGATATCATCTCAGTATTTACTAGTTTCAACAATGTTACTAGTATTATGTAAACATGCTTTAATAAACAGATTTATAACAATAATGACGCCGAGAAAGATCTTGTAGGATTAACAGTGCGCATGAATGACATGTGCTTTTTGATGGTCCAGTGATCGCTATAGCGAGTAGTTGTAGATTTATTGTTGATATTGTGAAGGAATCTGATGTTGGTTTAGTGTCTATAAAAATATTATAAAGAGGTAAAGTTTGTGAGGTTGTAGGGGGTAATATCTGGAACTACTGGTCTGATTTGAATAATTTTTTCAGTGTTATTATATCTCATTTTTCGAGGAAGGCTATAAGCTATATATCATCATGCTAAGGCCTATACGAGCGGAGCACAAATTAAGAATGTTTCAAAATTGGTGTTTTTTTCCTCTTGAAAGCTACCTCTGCGTGTTAGCGTTAGCCTAAAGTAACAATTCCACGCGAATAAAGTCGCGGGCAGAAGCTAGTTACTTCAATTTCAACATACATAAATATATTACAAAAATTACACACTTGTACGTGTAACTTTATGTACATACGACACCTATGAATGGAAATTCCGAATCTCCCTCGGCACTTTTCACATCTCATATAACATCTTCAACTTCTTCTCACTCTTATCCCACCTAAGTAGGGTCGGCACAACATGTTTTCCTTTTCCACTCTTCTCTGTCAGAAGTCATCTCAGTATTCACACCTTTTATACATGTATCCTTTTTCAGACAATACATCCATACCCTTTTCAGTGATCCTTTACTCCTATATCCGTCCACCTTCATACTCAAGACTTTTCTAGTTACATGACTTTCATTTCTTCTCATAACATGCCCGTACCATGCTAACTTATTACTCCTCAACTTCGTCACATAACATCTTCAATGTGACGCACAAATTCCATCTATTATCGGCAAACAAGTATGTCAGAGATACAGATAGCTTACATAATTACTTTATTAAGGTTTTTTTTTCGCAAAAATACATACTGAATCAACAATATATTGGGAGAGAGGGGAGGTTACAATTTGATGCAAGTTACTACCCTTCGCCTTGACCCATTGCATAAGTATGTTATTATATGGACACAAAGTCATGTCATGTCAAGATTTAGATGAAAATAAGAATCACAGTAATTTCATAGTCCCTTAAATTTTCCTAAAATTGAGAGTATGACTACATGCTTTACAAAATCATCCAATTATCTAAAGAGAGACTCCATCAAGCTCAAAAGGACATATACCAAGATTTGTACAAAGTATTATATGCCCTAATTTCTCTTAATTAAATCTCTTAAATCTCTGGATGTTCAATATTTTCTATAGATGTGTTATCGCAAGGTGTATTTGTATGTATGAATAAATGGTGAATCTCAATCTAGTATACTACGTCATATAATAAATAAAATAATTAATTAATTATGCATCTAAATATAAATTTGGTAAAGACTCTAGACACAAGCTCTGTGCTATCAGAATCACCTCTCAGAATTATCATGTAACCATAATTAATCTCATAACGACGCCTGAAATAAGCGAGTTGGAGTCTAATATGCTGATCAAAAATGTATTTAGCTAAAAGAGTTAGTAACTGTATTTTTTCTTAAAAAACTGCATGCGATCTTTCTATATTCTCTCCAATTGTAGGCAGTACAGATTCTCCTACGAATTCGAAATGATTGACGATATTTCTAATTTATTAAAAAATGGAACTGTAAAGAATAACTGTAATTTTTTTGTTTCCGGTAAATCTTTTGCATTCCGGAGTACGAATCCAAGCCTTGCTCTTTCTTTTTAAATAATGTTGTATAAACCTTTACTTTTGTCATTCATGTATTTTTATCGAGCTCACTTTGAAATCACGCTTATCTTCTCCAATATCTAAACGATTCTGCAAGTGTGTACAGTATAGTCGAGTCACGAGTAAAGTGATAGTTATCTTACTAGAACTTTCTGAGTACATTTTGAAGTACATCGTATTTTAAATTGACTTCACTTGTATATAAAAATACTATATAATGAAATAAAAATCAACTGTATTTATGTAATACTACTTTTTGCTCGCGGTTTCACTCCCGTGATTGTAAATTTCATCTTTCCCTCGGGAACAATACATTTTCTCTGGATGGAATGTTACCTGTTTCCTTTTCTATATTCCTTGCAACATGTATGAAAAATTTCTTACCTTTGCCGTATCTTTGTCTTACCTTTGCCGTATCGTGTAGCTGTGGAAAATCTCCCGGCCAATGTGTTCCCTCCTTCCTATAACATGGGGTTCATCAAGCGGCACGTGAACAAACATTTACACAGAGCGGCATAACAGCCGCGACCGGCGACGGTTGGCTTGTCTCTTAGTGGTCGCAGTTTATTTTCTATATTGTACTGTGCTTACCATCAGACATAGTGTAGTCACTTTGCTACAAACTACTGCACCGTGCTACAATATAAAAATTAAACAAATTCTAATTTGCATTTATAGTATAAGCAAGCATGTTTGGAGAATGCATTTGCTAGGGTTTTAATTCGAATCCACGAAGCTAAGCTTTTGGTTAAAAAATAATTATCTCAATTTAACAATAAGGACGTTATATGGCATTTTTTTATACTCATCTGATTTTGTGGTCGAAATAAAAATATATTAGTAAGCTCTTAAATTTTATGTATTCTGGCTGCTGTACAACATCCTCAGGTAAAAGAACCTTTATTGTTATTTAAGAGATTTTCAAGCGTTTGATCACAATATCATCTTATGTTAAATAACGACGTGGCCCAAAATGAAAACACGTTATGTCTAGAGAAAACTGGCTCTCAACATACTTGGTGAGGGGTTTTCTACTTAAGGTTTGATAGCTAGTCGGTTGGGCATTCGCCAAAATTTTTTTTTTATATCATCAGAGGCAAACGAACAGGTGACGTTAAGTAATCACCGGCGTCCATAGACACTAGCAACACCAGGGGAGTCGCAAATGCCTTGCCGGCATTTTAAAGAAGCGTACGCTCGTTTCTTCAAGGTTTGTAAGTCGTAAAGGTCTGGAAATACCGCCGCTGGGAGTCGATTCCGCAAGGTCGAAGTACGAGGCAGAAATGACCTTGACTTTAACACCATACGATGTTTCCTTCATCGATAACATAAGCAGCTGTAGGATTCGATATTAGGTCGATTGACGTAATGTATGTGTAATATAGTGTGTAACGTCTGTTTGTTCTGGCCAACCATTCTGAATACAAATGTAAATTCGTCTTAACACAGGATCTTTTATTAAAGTTTGGTGATTCTGTAAAAAAATGTAATTGTATTATATTAACTGCTATTTCATTCACTACTAATGACTGGCTACTATTTAGACGTTCTGAAATAAATTGGCTGGAGGTATCAGCCGTTCATAAAGTACTTTGGCTATTATTGGTTGTTAACTTTAGCTGAACACCTTAAAAAGGTGGCTAATGACTAGGCACTAGGTATTCTCACTTGGATCGTTGGACTGGTCACATTTGGGGATAACTGGTAAATATTATTTAGTATTGCATACTCTATTGGTCTTGGAGGACAGATCGATCAAATCAAGACCATGACGTCATACTTCTATACGCACCTCCTTAACATGCCCTTTTTGCTTTCATAAATTCACAGCTCAAATTGGGTACTTCAGTCATTTATGAGCTAAACACCCCAGCATCTAAGTTTGGTCGCTGTAGTCCAAAGTTATATATACGTATCTCCTATTATTCGACCCGATATAAAAAATTCCACATAGAAAAAACAGGAGATGCGACGCTCTTTCTTTGGACAATTTCCATTTCTTTCTATAGCACTAAATTAAGGAAAGTACTTTGATATTTGCTTAATTTTAAATTACACGGTCAGAACAGAAATATTTATCCACTTTCTGATATTATTCTTATAGCTTATTGTCAGTAAACGCTAAGCTTGTACATTCACCAATACTCGAAGGTCGTTACAATAACACTTACCGCCTAATGGGTTCTGTATGGGTACACTCCGGCCTCGACGCGTCGGGTGGCACTCAAACAAAATGCCCTTAATGCATATTCAAATCTTAGCGGAGTGTGGACGATTTTGATTACGGGTAGAAACAAAAATTATTTCGGTTATTATCAGATACTAGATGTCTGCTCCGGCTTCACACAGGTATACTGATGAAAAGTCCCAGCTTCGCACGGGTGTGTTGACGAAAAGACCTGATTTCGCATGGGTGTACTGACAGGAAGATCTGGCTTCGCACGGGTGTACTAACGAAAAGACCCGGCTCCGCACGGATGCACTGATAAAAAGACCTGGTTTCAAACGGATGTACTGATGAAAAAAATGAGACCAAATATTCCCTTTATAGTACGAACATGTCATAAAATGCAATGGCAACTAAACAACTGAAGGTAAATCTGTAAATATTTTTAAAGATTTTTCTAATGTCTTAATCACTTTCTTATATGGAGGATTCTAAACCCAATATTTTTCACTTTTCCATGCGATTTTTAAAACATTTTCTTTCATACAAACCTTATCTTGATAATTACTAACAACAACAAAAAAGTCGAGGCAGCCATAAGTGCCACAAGTGAAAACTCAATGGATTAACTGTGTACTATTTTGAATTTTTGAATCAATTACGGTGTGAATTATTTTAATGTCATAATTTGTAAATTCAAAATATTAACGTTAGTCTGGTTTTTACATCTATCGGCACTCCGAACAATAATTATATACATTTTTATACAACTTATTAATCAATCAGGCACATGATGAGCTGCCAAAGTTCAATACAAAATATCAATATTACATGTACACATCCCGCTATGTCACGCGTCGCTAGTCTGACGCTAGAGCACCTAACGAACATATTGACTACATCGGTTACAGTCAGTGACACGAAGTCACAAGATTTTATACATCCACGATATCAAATATGCATATGATACAGTTGAATATATACAATGTCTGACACAAGAACATTACGTCACGAGCAAGTCGGTGACGCTTCACTAGCGTGTCAAGAGCATCGGTGACGCGATCTCATTAGTTTTTCTCCAACCAAAAATCGTTCAACGCGGCTAAAGTAGTTTTCACTTTAATAAGAATTAGCTAATTTTTTTTTTATGTCAAAAGCAGGCAAACGAACATGTGGGTCACCTGATGTTAAGTGACCACCACCGTCCATAGACACTAGCAACACCAGGGGAGTCACAAATGCGTTGCCAGCCTGTGTATAGGGGAGGGGTAGGGAAAGGAGAAATGGGAATGGAAAAAGGAAAAGGAGGCGCTCTCACTGACCGAACGAAACACAACAATGCAAGCACTGTTACTTCACGTCGGTGTTTCTGTGGGTCGAGTGGTAGTAAGTACCTCGGGCGAGCCAACCCATTTATGCTGAAACTACTACTACTAGCTAAGCAGTACAAAGTAATAGCTACAGCGTGGCTCTACTACCTTCAAAGTTCAAAATAAATAAGTTACACAAGTTTTCTTGTGATGCGCTTACATATATAGACGATTGTTTTTTATTTTTATTATTATAAGATTATCATGCTAAACTCGACAACGAAAACACTACTACCAACTTTTTTCTGCCGTAAAGCAGCAATATTTCAGTTCGAAAGGTGTGACTCGTAACAAATATTGACACGCTAGGAATCAAAAGACTATGCTGCCTTACAAAGAAAGAGGTGCGTTCTACCATTGTTTACCCTTCTTTATTATATTTGAAATCGTGAAAAGGTATGTACATATAGGCGTTTTTTTGTTTGCTTATGAGTTTCTGTCCTTGAATGATACTTCATCTAAACACGAATTAGTAGTAATTCGTTAAAGTGGTAACTTAGAAATGTCTTGGACTTTTGTCTGGTTTGAGCTTTACTTGAACATCAAGACATCCACAAAAGTCATTTAAAAACGTTTAAATAATTCCCCTTTTGACTTTGTTTTTGAAGTTATACTTCTTTTGGCGCGTTAGGGAAAAATGATGAGAGTAAATTTTTACGATGCGCGCGCACACCGTCACGAAAAACCGACACCCTGAAGTTAGCTATAGTTAACATTTTGTTTCTTTGTATTTGTTGTTTGTATTTCTTTGTATTAAAACTTTCAATGTATTAAATACCTTTTTTCTATTGTTAGTGTCGTTTTTTTAAAAACGTAGAATGAAGCGAAAGATAAAATTGTTGAAAAGATTTTAATCTTGTTACGCCAAAGAAGTACAACTTCTAACGCATGTACATAAGTACACACACCCTTTTTTAAGTCAGAGCTTTAATCTTCTTCTTCTATATCTATCTATCTATATATCTATACAGTATACATATAATAAAAATAGAGTGTCTGTATGTAATATCAAAATATTTTTTACCGATTGGGTATGAATGTATACACGCTTCTGATAACAAAAATGCAATTTTTAAAATTTTTGTCGGTCTGTCTGTTTGTTCCGGGTAATCTCCGAAACCGCTAGACTGATTTTGACGGAAATTTCACTGGTAGATAGCTGAAATTACAGCAGGTTACTTAGACTACTTTAAATTAGACTAGCTGTTAACCGCGGCTTCGCCCGCAGTACTATCTTCAAAACGGTTAGACCGATCTTCACGAAATTTTCATTGGCAAATATCTATCCTTATAAAAAGTAATTCAAGCAATTTTGGTTTATACTAGCTGTTAACCGTGGTTTCGCCCGTAATGTTATCTCCGAAATGGTTGGACAGATTTTCACAAAACTTTCCCCAGCAAATAGCGGACATTATAACATGTAATTTAATTTATTTTAATTTAAACTAGCTGTTAACCGTGGCTTCGCCCACAGTACTATCTTCAAAACGGTTAGACCGATCTTCACGAATTTTTCATTGACAAATATCTATCTTTATAAAAAGTAATTCAAGCAATTTTAGTTTATACTAGCTGTTAACCATGGCTTTGCCTGCAGTGCTATCTCCGAAACGGTTCAACCGATTTTTACGGAACTTTCACTGGTAGATAGCGAACCTTGTAAAAAGTAATTGAGGTTATTTTATTTTAGACTAGCTATTACCCGCGACTTTGCCTGCATACAATTTAACAAGATTTCAACTCATTCTTTATTTTTAATAAGAGAAATAATTATCAGCTTATTGTTTACAATTCGACATTATAATTATTGATAACATTAATTATATAGAAATCTTCCTAATAAGATCTTAGATTATAAACTTACTACGTAAAGAGTTCCATAATACAATTTCTTGCGGAACAGACAAGCGTTTATTTTTTGTATAGTCACAATTTTTTTTTAAGTTATTGTTTCATTAGTTCCTTATACAGTGTAAGTGAGCACTGATGTAGTTATATGGTGGGTTAAGGTTCCAAATATGTTGCTGATGATAAACCTCATTTGGCACGCTGTTAGTATTTATATATCTAATGTACACGTTACATGTTACTGTAAGTGGCGTGCGTGTCGTACTTACAATTGCTTTTAAAGATCATTTCTATAATTGTACATAGTCACACAATTTTATAATTTTTTAATACGAATAAAAAAAACGCGTGCGGAGCTACGGGTACAGCTAGTATTAGATAAAATATTCACTTACTTTGTACATATGCTATTTGCCTATAACAGGGCTAGATTATAACACAAACAAATGAAATATATTTATTTTGAATTTACTAATCGGGATAAATTTGTTCTCGGTTGTACTCTGTACATTCTCGCACACACTTCGAACCCATTTTATGGTTCAATGACGCTGTATAAATTAAGCAATATGTTTTAAAATAGAGATTGAAAATATTGCAGTAAAATTAAAAACGCTTTAAAGCGCTTAAATGAAAGCAAAGCGCGCCCTACGGGTGAAAAGCGAAGAGCGAATTTTAACTGCTGTTTTCAGCTTAGTTGAACGACCATTCGTAGCACTCGGGGCTTTGAGGACATTACGCACACGTTTGTATAATAACCCTTAACCCTGACGTATACCATAAGCGTGAGGATGAATCTCTAACTTTCAAATGTTTTATAACATATTATTTCAATTACGCACCACTTGTTTTTGACATAGTTTTGCATATTTCAAGAATTAGCAGTTTAAATCGAAAATCGTGTAATAATCGTCAAATCGTAATTTATTTACTACTAGCGGGCCCGGCAGACGCTGTCCAGCCCTGACTATCAAAAAATCCTTGACAAATTATATACCAAAACCTTCCTCATGAATCACTGAATCCACTGATGAAAATCGCATGAAAATCCGTTCAGTAGGTTTTGAGTTCATCGCGAACAGACAGACAGATAGACGCGGTGGGGGACTTTGTTTTATACTATGTAATGATACATATGACAGAACTCGATGTTTCAAGTTCATAGTGATAAATTTTTCAAAACGAGTAATTGCGAATGGCCAATTTCACTATCAAATTTAATTATTGTACACAAATATCACATTTTCAAAATATTGTAATTTTCTTGTAAAACAGTCACGTCTCATTTTTAACACAATAAAACTCATGCTTCAAAACTAGTAAAATTAGATTTCATCTAATTTACCCTTTTTGAATAAGTATATCCTTGTAACAACTAAGTAATATATGGATAGCAAGTGGCCATCCAATTCCAAATGCGGTTCAAATCCAAGAAGATAAATTCCACCATAATAAGGGCGTACAAACTTTTTTCTTCATGTGTTAATATATATATAATCCCGCCCTGATTATAAAAAAAATCCGTGACAAATGATATACCAAAACATACCTCATAAATCACTTTATCCACTAGCGAAAACCGCTTGAAAATAAAAGCTATATATATAAAAACAGGCCGGGCGGACGTCGTCCTGCCTTGACAGTAAAAATAAAACATCTAAAATTCAACCGCAGCGCCACCTACCGGGTCCAGTTTTGAATTTAAACGATTCTCGAATCCACTGGAACACGCACACAAAATTTCATCAAAATCGGTCCAGCCGTTTATGAGGAGTTCAGTGACATACACGCGTACAGAAGAAATTTATATATAAAGACTAACTGTTACCCGCGGCTCCGCATGCGCTTTTTAAAAATGTATTAAAGAAATGTAAAAATAAAACAAACAAAACAAAACATTTGTAACTACGACACGAATGCCATCTACTGTAACGTGTAACGTGTACATTAGATATATTAATACTAATATTATATCGAATAGGATGGGATTTATCATCAGCAACATACCTGGAACTTCAACCTACTATATACCAAACTCAGTCCTCACTAACACTATATAAGAAAGTAATGAAAATTATAAGCTATACATTATCGAACAATATATCTTAAATCTTTTATTATATAGATATAATATGCCCGTATTGTCGATATACTTAAGTTATTCTTATACGTTGTTATAATCACTGAGTTATGTAGAAGCAAACGTGGTAAATAAAACAATATGGCCGCCAAATTGACCAAAAAGATGATATAATTCATATTACATACAAATATATGACTTTCAATTATGTATATTTATTCTTGGAGTCCAGTAAAGCACACGTCTCACGCCATTGTAACATATTTTTGATCAATTTCACACGGACGAATGCACAGGTAGCAGTTAATCACTACATAGTGTATCAATTCAAATAAAAAAAAAAATCATTAAAATCGGTTCACAATTGATGAAAATATCGATTAACATACATAAAAAAATACATACAACCGAACATAGTAACCTCCTCCTTTTTCGAAGTCGATTAAAAAGAAAGTCCTCTGGTCTGTCAGTTTATCTGTTCCCGATAAAGTCAAAAACTACTATTTCCATGCCGTTTTACCAGTAGATAGAATGATTCATGGGGAAGGTATAGGTATAATTTGTCAAGGTTTTCTTTTTATTATCGGAGCGGGACAACGTCTTCCGAGCCCGCTGGTTATCTGCCCGTAAAAGCCCCGTGAAAGTCGGTCCAACCAATTAGGAGATAGTAGGATATTGTGGACGAAGTCTTGAGTAACAAAATAAAATAGTCTCAGTTACTTCTTATAAGGTGAGTTATCTGCCAGTGAAAGTCCCGTGAAAATCAGTTCAAGCATTACGGATATTCCACTGGGGCCGAAGGCAAATATAAAACCTAAATTACTTTTTATGAGGTCTGCTATCTACCAGTGAACACCCTGTGAAAATCGGTCCAACCATTTTGGAAACAGCAATGCGGACGAAGCCGCGGACAAATAAAATAGAATATGTCAACCGCTATAATTTTGGCTATGTGGAAGTAAAATTCCCGTTAAAATAGTTCAAGGCGTTTTGGAGATTACCTGGAACAAACAAACAGACAGACAAAATATAATAATATAAAAATATAGACAAAGTATAAAAAAAAGTTTTTTTGGTCATTTATAGACATATCCATTCATCAAAAAGTTGTTATTTTAATTGTACATACACAAACTTTATTTTATAATACGTAATAGATAACAAATAAAAAATTGGAAATAAAAGTAGTATAAACTTTTTGAATAGGAAAACAAAATAAGTTACCATGGCAACGTATATAATAGTAACGCTAAGGAAATCTCTGAAAAGGAAAAAAGGGCCCGATTTTGAAACATTCTTCATAGGTGCTCCGTTTGTATTGGCCTTAGCGTGATGATATATAGCCTAAAGCCTTCCTCGATAAATGAGCTGTCTAAAACCGAAGGATTTTCTCAAATCGGACTGGTAGTTCCTGAGATTATTGCGTTCAACCAACCAACCAAACAAACAAACAAACTCTTCAGCTTTATATATTAGAATAGATATATATATTTTTTATTTGTATTGAGTATTGTAGAAACATTGTAGACAGTAGCTGTGTTGTAGATTGTAGCGTGAAATATAATGAACAGACATTTATAAATCGGTGTTATGGAAAGAAACGAACTATTTCATTACAAATAAAACAAAGTCCCCTACCGCGTCTGTCTGTTCGCGATAAACTCAAAAACTACTGAACGGATTTTCATGCGGTTTTCCTAGTAGATAAAATGATTAATGAGGAACGTTTTGGTATATAATTTGTCAAGGATTTTATAGTCAGGGAGGGACAGCGTCTGCCGGGCCCGCTAGTTTAAAAAAAATTATCAATGACACTAGAGCTCATAAATAGCTACTAAACAAAATAAAGAAAATCGGTTGACAATAACAAATACTGCACTGTTTTGACTTCACCTACTTATATATACTAGTGATCGTCCAGGGGTCCAAATCCGACCATAATTCATTAACTTTTCATATCTCAATATTAAAGAACATAAATAGTCATTTTAAAATATATATATATATATAGATATAGGGTAAAGTCGCCAAATATCGTCCCTTTTTTGTAAAACAAATCTAAAAAAATAAAATAAAACGTCACGGCATTAATCGAAACATCTAAAATTACGTTCTACATTCCTTTATTCTTAAAAATAGTCAAAACTGGTTAACATTGTTAGAAAAAATTATAAAATATCTTTAACAAAAATACTCAAATCGTAGGAATATATTTTTGGGCTCCTAATTACGTCCCGGGGACGATATTGAGATCACAATAATCTGTACGTAAACTGGAGTTGTACTTACTTCTTTTCTATTATATAAAATTGAATATAACTATCATATTAATATCTATTATCAGCCTTTCTTAACTATTATAATCGTTGGTAAGGTATAAGCAAATACTTCTAATTCTCCAAACAAATAGTGCAAACAAATTTTGGTCCTGGATTTTCAACACAATCTTCGTGCATCCATTGGAAACATTGAATGCATCTTATCTATTTTTCTCCCCTTTTGTCTTGAGAATAGGTATTATGACAAACTCATTCAGCGTCATCATTCTCGCTATCTTCTTCATCAGTGGACACCAAAACTGGGACATCATAATCATCAGATGATTCTTCGTCAGAAGACTGTACTTTTTGTAGATTTTTGGTATACAATACATTCTACTTACCTACATAAATGAAGTGACGTGACTGTTATGTTCACTATACGAGATCCTAATATTGTCCCGGGGACGATATAAGGTTCCCGTAAGGGGACGATATTAGGAAATTTCTATTTATTTTGTCGCACCCATTTAAGCAAAAAAACGTGTCATAACCTGAAACTTTTACATAATCGTTTAACATCTGAGCTATTAATAGTTAGTTTGACAAATTTTTTTTATCAATAATTCAGACGTCTCAAAATTTTATAGAATCCGAGAATATTCCAATGAAAAATTCACCTTGACAATTTTTTTTGATTTTCGAACTTCTGTCTGTACGAACGTCGTGACGCATTCACTTCTACACAACGGCCGACTGATACAACTAGCTTTCAGTTCGCGCTAGTGATAATAGATGGTGGTTTGTAAAAAAGAAGATACTGAAGGGGACGAAATTAGGTTTGGGGACAAAATTTGGCGACTGTACCTTACTATGAAATCTATACTGCACACTCAGCCTTATCTTATACTTCGTTCAGCTTAAACTTTGTTACGTATACTGAACGCAATCTTAGGTTTCGAATTTTAGTCTTGTAATCTAAACCTCTGCCCTAATTGGTTTTGTACGTTTCCTGGCAGTATTGCTCTATTATAATATTGGTTTATTTTGAAACCTGCTAAAATACCGGGGATTAATCAATATAACGGACATAAGATTAAAACTCTCATTTTCAAATGTTTATTCTCAAAGTTGCACAAATACAGGAAAATTATAAAAAGTAAGTGGTAGAGCCACGCTGCAGCTATTACTGGTTTCAGCATGAATGGGTCGGCTCGCCCGGGGTAGTACCACCCTCTCATAGAAAACCGACGTGAAGTAACAGTGCTTGCATTGTTGCGTTTCATTCGGTCAGTGAGAGCGCCGGAGGCCCACCCCCCTCCCCCTCCCCCTCCCTCCCTTTCCCCTAAACACAGGCTGGTAACGCACTTTCGATTCCCCTGGTGTTGTTAGTGTCTATGGACGGTGGTGATCACTTAACATCAGGTGTCCCACATGTTCGTTTGACTGCTATGATATAAAAAAAAAATTAAAGCCACAGTTTAAATTATAATCATAATTTCGGTAGTTCAAAACATATATTTTTATTTAACACAGAATTCACTCATTATTATCACAAATTTTAACACAAATAGTGTTACACAATAGTCTCACATATTCACACATTTCTAATTTAACCACACATTAAGTTTTTATTTATTAGATTCTAGCTGTGCCTGCGACTCCGTCTGCGTGGAAGTTAATGTAAAAAAAACCGTGACTAATAAAATCTTTTGAATATATTATTTACTTTTCTCTCGTACTTAACTCGAGCCGTCATTCAAATTACAATAACTTTTGACAGAGTGGACTGATTTTAATGAAACAAAGACTAAGTCACTCTCGAAGTTATGGATGGATGTTACTTTGCACTTCCGCCTGGAATTAATTGACCACTACTACGTCTCACTGCAACAAAAAGCGTTTTTTTACTAAAACAATGAAAAGAATTAAAAGCAAAATGAAAAAAAATATTTTATGATCGATTTCCGAAATGTAACGCTTTCTGCAATCAAATGATACTGATAACTTAAAAAATACAGAACTGCCACTGTTACGTAATTTTATTGCATTCTTCTTTTGTTCGCATAATATCAAAGTTTTTCGTAAGTCGTCGAATTGCAAACTTATCTCAGAACAAGCTCAGTGAATACTAAGCTATACATTTCCACTCTGAACTTTCTGAGATAAGTGACAGAGCACTCTATAGATTTCACCCTAAAACTTGTCTTTAGTCACGAAACACAAAAAATAAAGAATATCGGTTGAAGAATAGAAAAGGAAGTTGTATTTAAGTTACCTACATGATATTTTGTCAAAACTAATGGCACGTTAATGCACACATACATAAAGTGACATTGTAACGCAATACTAGGTAGGTAGGTGGTAGAGCCACGCGGTAGGTGATAGAGCCACGCTGAAACTATTACTGGATTCAGCATGAATGGGTCGGCTCGCCCGGGGTAGTACCACCCTCTCACAGAAAACCGACGTGAAGTAACAGTGCTTGCATTGTTGCGTTTCGTTCGGTCAGTGAGAGCGCCGGAGACCCACCTCCCCTCCCCTTCCACTTTCCTCTTCCCTTCCTCCCCCCCCCCTCCCTACACAGGCTGGCAACGCACTTGCGACTCCCCTGGTGTTGCAAGTGTCTATGGACGGTGGTGATCACTTACATCAGGTGACCCATCTGTTCGTTTGCCTCCTATGATATAAAAAAAAAAAAAAATACTGTCTTAGATGAAATATGGAAGTAAGATGGCATATTCTCAATATTGGAGCTCAAGAAGAATTAGTTATATATTGCTTAGACACGGGCGGATTGACGGGGCAGCTGTCAAAAATAAGCTAACTAGCCAAGTCTACAAGGCGCTGACGGAGCGCTTATGACGTACCTACAGCTTATTTATTGGTTTTCCCTATACCTATTTATAGATCAATATGATAATAGCTACAAATGATTTGTCTACAAACGCTAAGTTGATTAATATGAATCTCGAATTATAGGTAAAATTAATTGTGTTTCGGTATTAAATTGAAAGTATGCCTTTGCATTCTTGTATTTGCATCACTGAGCAAATCTTTCAAGGACATAATCATTTATCATCAACTATGATTATTATCAAGTACAATGGCACTACTTTACCTATATTCTCCTGTGTCAAACGCATTATTAATAGCGAATATAGTATTTATTACCTTCCAAAATAGTCTAAGTAAGTGACTTTGTTCTTGCTTTCTTGTACTAAAAAAAAATGGATGTGCCAAAAACTTATTGATACGGATAATTCGTTAGTAAGTTTTCTATAGAGCGTCAAAAGAACTACAAAATTGCCATTTAAATTTTTATTCCAACTTTGATAGTTTAGCTGCAAAATATAAAAAAAAAACACACACACAAAATTATTAACATTTCAAATTTCAGAGATCTGTAGAAACTTAAATATTAACGATCGTAATTTGATTGAATGAAATTTTTTGTCGAATATTTATCGTTTTATGAGGATCCATTCATTTTAACAAAATAAAATTTCTTCGCAGATTCCAGATGGTAATAAATGTTAAAATTATCTTTCTTATGTTATCTATATCGGAAATTTTAAAGTTCAGTGGAGGACCTCTTAAAATTGAAATTAAGAGCGGTTCTTTGGAAACTTTTTTGGTTTCGATATATCCCATGATATTGAGATGAGAGCGAGAAAAAAAAATATCGATTTTTTTTGGCATAACCTAATTACACATATTTAACATAATAGGTATTATTCAGGTTAGGTTTGCAGGCACGGCAACAGCACAAAACGAGATTCGGTCATTTTAGCACTCTTACACTAGTTGCCATTTTCTCTGAATGTTTCATGCTCTAACCACAAAATCCAGTGAAGAGTTCAAGGCCAACAGCCAACAAAAATTAGACAGCAAAAAAAAACTAGCGTCATCATTCTGCAAGGAGCAGTCGTGTGGTATAGACGTGCTGTGCGCGTCTTCAGAGTGCTTTGTTAGCAACTCCTAAATAAAACGACAGTCACAGTACAAGCGATGCTTCTAGTTTTCTATCAAGAGCGCATATGTTGATATCAATTGTGTGTTACTAAGGGTAGCATATTAGGACAGCCTCGAAACAACTCATATGCTAATGTGTGTTACCAACCACACTCCAAATTATAGGAAGAGAGTAGTCTATGATCTGCTGGTTTGCGGTTTGAATTCGAGTGGTATATGCAACAGACAATTACCAATGATATAAATAAGGTAGTTTTGACAAGTATTTAAAGTACTTCTGACTTGATATTTATTATTTCCAAACTGGTTTCAAATGAGTATATGATTCGCAATTTAAAAAAAAATACATCGTTGTTTTTCTTGATACGTATGTAAATGTTCCAATATTTAATAGTTTATGTGGAGGTCTTTGAATAATGTATGACTTTCTCGTTACCAAAACCACTATGTAATTAAAACAACAAATAAATTTAGCAAATTTGAAAACAAATGTCAAGGACCAAAGCAAACGTATAGATTGCTTAAAAACAAAAAAAAAATAAAAATATAAATAAATAAAGTTAATGCCAAATAAATAAAATATGCCACCAATATGCATAACTATAATAAATGTCAAATAATATTTAAATATTTATTTATTGTATTTCGGTAACATTTAACATAATATTAAAATGCGTTATTATTGACATTGATCGAATAGTACCAAGTATGAGGTAGAAATTAAATTATTTAAAATATATTCCAAAAAGTATTTGTAATGTAAATCTGTTTATTTATACATATTCATGTATTTTAGTAAAAGGAGATATTCTGTCAAAGTCGCTACGTTATCAAAATTGAATAAAACAATGATATATGTTTTATTTCTTGACTAGAAGACGCTTAAAATCTAAATTTGTAACCTAAACTTAGCCAAAGATTGCTATTAAAAGGTTAGCCGGATATTTGACTGAAGAAGGCGTTACTTTGCGGGAATCTATCGTTAAATATTCTAGTGGACGTTACTTTGCACTTTCGCCTGGAATAGAAGTACAGCTACCGGTACTACAGGTATAACTTTTTCAGGTACACTCGGACAAATAAAATCAAACTTTTTGTTGCATTAAAGCAGCTGCCAATCTGTTCTAGACGGAAGTGCAAAGTAACGTCCACTATAATATTAGCCAGACAGACGAATTGGGTGCGATGGAAAGGAACTTCCTTGTGGGAGTAAAATTTTACATTCTGGTTAGTGGCTACTTTTCTGATTGACAGTTGCTCTAGGTATCCATTGTTTATCAGAAGAAATGAAGGACAAGGCAATAGCAACCTTACTAATGTTCGACAAACAGGAACAGCTGAAGTTTTTGTTGCATTAAAGCGTGATACCTGCCAGTCTGTTATAGACGGAAGTGCAAAGTAACGTCCACTATAATATTAGCCGGACAGACGAATTGGCTGCGATGGAAAGGAACTTCCTTGTGGGACTAAAATTTTACATTCTGGTTAGTGGCTATTTTCCTGATTGACAGTTGTTCTAGGTATCCTTTGTTTATCAGAAGAAATGAAGGATAAGGCAAAAGCAACCTTACTAATGTTCGACAAACAGGAACAGCTGAAGAAAAGGGACTTTTTAAAAATTACGATGAATCGAAATATCACTATGAAAGATAATCTCGTTAAAGAATTACCGACTGTAGAACGAAAAGGTTATAAATAATCATAGTCCGATGGGTATAGGGGTGCGTTCATTCGCCACCTCCTCTGCTAGATTAAACCAAAGGGAAATAGGTGTGGAACCCATTGTACTGATTCAACGGACGGGGTGTTAGTTGGAGTTGTATCAGACTGTCTCAGAGGGGTGATCTTGCCAACAAGCTTATAATCTAAAAGTATAAGGTAATAATTAATTTTGCACATCATGTTGAGAGAGAGAGAACATCCCATTTCAGGCGTGAAAATGGGTTCAGCTACATTTTCTAAGTCATGTAATGTTTGTCTGTTCTCTCTTATGAGCTGGTCTATTAGTAGTAATGTGCTCGAATACGACATCTTTCGGCCTTGTTTATGTCATAGAGCAGCAAACAGGTAGACGACCTATCTGATGGTAAATGGTTACCGTCGCCTATGGACAAGTCCAATACCAGAGGTATCACTGTTGCCGTTGCTGGATTTGAAGAGCGTGGTTCAATCCTTTTTTGAAGAGACCCATGTCATAATCTAGTACTTCGATTCTAGATCTTTCGAGGAAGTAAAATATTACGATGAGACCAGAACGTGGAGGTAGGGCTTTTCTAATATCCATCCATCTCCCTACCACCTTCAAGTTGAAAACGATGCAAATTACCTATTCTCAGCAGCTACAATTTTTAATAGATAGAAGTGAAACTTTTGTATTAATGTAAGAAAACAATTTACTTATTCATCAATCACTTTTGCATAGCATAGATTGTGTTCAGTGATCACCACGCCACCTGAATGCAGTACATGCAACCACGGACAACGAGAGAGGAAGAAAGCGAGAAGAACGTATGTCTAACTATTCTCCAATACTCCGAAGGCAAGCGAGACATGGCTCCTACTCTACCAGACACAGTGTTTAGCACCACCACTTTTCGTCACGCAAAATGATTGTGGATCAGAATAGCAATGCCCTCCCATAACAAATTTCACTTTGAAACTTTGTATCAACGTGGAAAGGATGAGGAAAACTGGTGGGTGGTAGAGCCACGCTGAAGTTATTACTGGTTTCAATATGAATGGATCGGTTCGCCCGGGGTAATACCGCTCGACCCACAGAAACACCGAAACCGAAACACAATAACAGGGCCCACCTCCCCTTCCCTTCCTCTTTTCCCCCTAAACACAGGCTGGTAACGCACTTGCGGCTCTCCTGGTGCTACTAGTATCTATAGATGACGGTGATCGCTTAACATCAGGTGACCTGCCTGTTCGTTTGCCTTCTATAATATAAAACAAATACAATACTAATTAAGCTTACATTTATGCTAATTACATATATCCTCTATATTTGATTTGTTACTGCTTTCAGAAGCAGCTTCGTTGATAATATATGATAATTGTAAGCGACTGTATAGTTACCACAGTGTTCCATTTAATAAATCCCTCACACTCTCTTTTAGTTTGTTGCGCTTTGGGATCAGTTAGTTTATACCCAGCTGCCAAAAAACTTATAGCCATATATATCGATATAGGCCTTTATAGTTCGATAGAATGTAGATCTCTTAGTGATCGCCATTGTTTGGAATGCACTGTAAACTTGTATAAGAAAAACGCATTTTCATATGAATTTTACCAGAATAAGTAAGCAGCGGGACGTATGAATAGTGGCCCACTTACAGGGGTCATTTTGATATACCGGCAATATTTCTGTATTGCAAAATATTATCGGTGACCAAACAAATCTACAAGGAGTATAAATATTTCTTACTACCACAACTGTGACCGCGCTGCCAGCTAGTTCGCCATTGACATTGGACGTGAGTATTTGTGCTTTTATCTCCGTGTCAACTAAAAATACGTAAGTATGTATTTTACTATTCTTTTATGTCACAACGTTAACATTTCAATTTGCAAAAAATTAATTAACCTTGTCAATATTCGGTACTAAAAAGGTTTTTGTTTTAATGTGTTCGAACCGTTGAACTTTTATTTTAAAAAATGACGAGTCACAACTTTTCATAACTGAAATAATTTGTATTATTTGTAATTTTAATTTTTAATAAAAATAAATTTTAATAAAACATAAAAAAAATATCACCAAAAACATAAAATTTAAATTAAAATCTAAAATAATACTAAAACGAACCAAAATCAATCTGATTAATATTAAATATTAAAAATAAAACTAAAACCAACCAGAATAAATTTAAAGTAAATTATATATAATATAAAAAAAGATATATAAGACAATTAAATACCAACTTCTATTCCATTAACTTTATATTTTTAATATACTTTAAGTATAATTTGAATATATTATATTTTATAATATAAAATGAATATATAATTAAATTATATTTTATATTATAATATATTTATAATATATATAATATTTAATATTAAATATTATATTATTTATATCTTTTATTATTATATTTTAACTTTTTTATATTTTAATGTATATTATTAAAATATATAAAAAAAAAATATAAATACACAATATTCATTAATTATCTATAATTTATCTAGATATGATTATGATATTGAAAATGAATATTAAAAATAATATTTTTATTAATATTAATAATATTCATAATAATATGACGAGTAAAAGGTCGTATTAATTATTATTATTTTTTGTATATTTACCTCTTACAGCCTATATTATTAAATTTTTTTTTATTTTTTTATATTTTTTTTTTTATTAATTTTTAATTACACCTAAAATATTAATTTATAATTACTTATTATTTTTATTATTTATATTATTTTTCCAATTGTTATTTTTTTTTAATTAATTTATATTTATCTTAACAATGTTAATATAACTTTAATTTTATTATAATTTTTTTTATTAAATTTATTACACTAAACCTCTAACAAAATAAAAAAATTACAATACATATTTTTTTTTTTTTAATTTAAAAAAAAAAATAAAAAAATTTAAAAAAAAAATAAACAAACAATAAAAATAATATTTATACACCTATAAATTTAAAAACATAAAAAAACAACACAAAAAAAATAAAATTTAAAATAAAAAAAATTATAATATTATTTTTTCCACCAAACTCAAATCTACACTAAACCTATAAATAAAATTTTTTTATATAATCCCAAAAAATTTTAAACTAAATCAAAAATAAAAAATATAAAATATACCTAAAACTACAAAATACCTAACCAAATTCATTAAAAAAAACAAAAAAAATATTTTTTTTTTATTTAATTTTATATATTAAAATATATCAAAAAAAAAAAAAAAAAAACACAATAAAAAAAAAAAATTAATAAAAAAAAAAAATAATAAAATAAATAATTGAATTAATCAAAAAAATAAAAAAAAAAAAAAAAAAAAAGTGGTTTGAAATGAATTATTTTATTTATAAAGAATATCATCGGGCATATTAGTGTCAATAACAAAATTCCCTGACAGTGATATATTCATGTTTTAATAGCGTTTAAAAGTTACTGAAAAAAAATGTTCCTTAAATTATGTATTTAATAATAAAATACCTTTATAAAAATTTAAAATTAAAATATATTTTTTTTTTAAAAAAAAAAAAAACAAACAAACAAAAAAAAAAATTTAAAAATTTTTTTCTTCTTTGATAATAAACCCTCCCCAAAAAATTTAAAAAATATTTATTGTACAGATTTGCCTTCCTACAGTTTTATTATAGTATAGATATAGATATGTAATGTCACACTGATTCATTTGATGGCAGTTGATAGATACCAATGTGTGTAAAATTATGCCCTCATTGGGTATAATTATAACGCATTCGACAAGTTTTCATAAAACTTCTAAATGTGTTATCACTTCTAGAAGCTGACTTGAAACCGAGATTTAGTACTTTGAGGATTTTTATCTTTAAACAATTATTCTGTACTTATAAGCATATCCGATTTTAATACTCACAACCTTGTTCATAATATAAACGTGTCCAAATTGTCATATTCATAAGAAGTGTGTTTTATAGATATTAATACTAGTGCAGTTAATGATGTAGCTCGAAATTGCAAAGAAAATGAAATACGTGCGATTCAAATTAACTCTTTGGAGAATCAATTGGTTGACTAAGTACTATTATATTCATATGACATATTACTGTACTCTACATATATTCATTAAAAAGGTAATAAAATATCTCAAGACAGAAGAAAAGAGAAAAGAGAAAAGAAAGGGATATTTGAGATTTTCACTGAAATACCTGAAGAAGATAGAATAAATAGTTTGTAGGAAGAGAAAGCAAGAAAACTAAAAGTTAAAGTAATGATAAAAGAGAATGATAAAAGATAAAATAGAATAGAATGAGGAAAATGATAAAAGAGATACTTATGCTGAATCATTGTTACTAATGTAAGATTAAATATATTAAAAGATCTCTTTCAATATTTTTTACTATGACCAAGTTTTTTATATGGACGGATCACATACTTATATGTTTTTATTGATAGACTTTTTAATAAATGTAAAAAATTAATATATTTTGCTATGTAAATGTTACAACAAAGTTTATATTAATTTCAATTGATATCATAATTTGAACAACAATTATAACACTTTATCAAAAAGTTAAAACGACTTTAAATAAATGCACCAGAACGTTTTTGACCATAGTTAGATATCTACCTAGTCTTGGACTGTAAACCAGCGCAATAAGTCAATAAATATACATTTTATATTTGATTTGGAAGAGTTCCCTGGTATATCTTCCAAACCCAGGGTTCAATGTAAATTACAATAAAAAAAGAATTGTCTAAATCGGTTTACAAATGACGAAGCTCTGAGGTAACAAACATAAAAAAACAACCGATTTCAGAATTTCCCTTTCTTTTAAATCGGTTAATAAGTTTATCTTCTCTTGTGATATATTCTATTAGATATTTAGGGTAACACTAGCTGTGCCTGCAACTACGTTCGCGTGGAATTAAATGTAATATTACGAAATACTCTGTTTTTTTATGACGTTGAAGTCCATTTACATATCTCCTTTTCTCTCGTACTTAAGTCGCGTCGTCAATAAAATTACAATAACTTTTGATAGAGTGAACTGATTTTAATAAAACAAAGACTACACGTTACTCGAGAATATGCTTTATGATTTTTTTGGCGTTATCTTGAATGCGGTACTTTAGTAGTGATGCATGCTCAAACAAACAAACAGACAGACATTTCTAAAAATGTATGTTATTACTTATTCCTAGACATCTTTTTTTTCTCCATAGGGAATTTTCTAACGGATATCCATCTCGCCGGGCAGCAGAGGATGGGTATGCCCGAGTTGCACGGGCTAAAACTCCATGGTACCTTCTTACATCTTTTAGCCGGGGGAGCAGGAACTGTCTAATCGACACTACGTCTGCTCCTCCGACTGGTGTTGTCCCCTCTTAAGAGGTCCCAACTGCGGCCTGAGGGTCAAGATGGTGGATCCCTCAAGGGGGAGTGAATGTTACCCCCATGACGAACTGTGGGAGTCGCATCGGCATAATGCACCTTCACCACATGGGCCTGTGCAGTAGTTTCACTGCCCAGGGCGACGGACATGTCCGTGTCCATCACCCCCAGGCCGTAACTACGACGGCCGAAGGTCATCGCCTACCCGTCGCCGCCGCGTGGTTCGTTGGCCGCGGGAGGGGCGTCTAATCGTTCGCTTCTTCCTCCCGTCCGCAGCCTCCTTTGCGAGCATGACTGTCTCGCAGTATGAGGCGGTGGATATCCACCCGGCCTCACTCTCGACCATCTTAAAAACGACAGTCGGGAGCGAGAGATCCGTGGCCATGGCCGCGATTAGCTCGCTGCGTAACACGTCTTAAGCGGAACACTCACTCAATGTGTGGTGCGCAAAATCCTTAGCGCAGCCACAATGATGGCACCCTGTAGTCGGCTCCCGGCCTATGCGATGTAGGTAACTACCGAAACATCCATGCCCCGTGAGCACATGCGTCAGCCGAAAGCTCAGGGTGCCGTGACGGCTGGTGAGCCATTCGACCAAGACTGGGCGAACAGCCGCGATCGTAACCACGCCCCAGCTGGGTTGCTCAAGTCGTCGACACACTCTTACACCGGAAGGACCTGGTGAAGTTGGCACCTTAGCGCCTCAGTTTCCCGATGCGCAAGACGTAGCCCTTACTCCAGTGCCTCTACGCGTCGACGATACAAAGAAGCTTGAGCTCTCGCTTCCAGGTCCGAGGGTGGAGATCCGGCTAGTAGGAGGCCGCCTCGAACGAGATCGTGCGATACCCGCGTATGGCTCTGACTGCCAACGCCCGCTGTTGTTTCCAAAGGTGAGCGATGTTGTTGGCCGTCAGTTTAAATTCTCACACGAGGGCCCCGTATAGGGTCATCGACCACACGACCCCCAGATACAGCTTCCGGCAGGCAGAGCTTGGCCCCCCAGGTTGGGTAACAAGCGGGTGATTCTTAGACACCTGCAACAATTTTAATCACAAAAACCTAATAAATACAGACACATTAGATTTATATTCTTATTATATGTGTAGATAATGATACAATTTAAAAAAGTGACATTGAGCTAGAAGCGCGCGCTAAGGTTATAACGCAAAAAAATCGTCCATATATTTCCTGAGATTAGCGCGTTCAAACCAACTCTGCAGATTTGTAATTATAACATACATATTATTAAAATAAATATATAATTTAAAAAAAATTGTTGGTCAATTACGAAACGGTAGAGTCAAAACTTTCGAAATAATTATACGATGACCGCAACCAAAACGATTATTAATATACGGATTGACAACAGATATTTAACATTTTTAGAATTGAGTAGGTCGTGGTAATAAACCTTGTCGCCTATTATAATATGCAACGCTTCGGAAGTTGAGGTTAATGTGTAGCTAAATTCAGCTAACATTGAAATTATTCTAATACTAAACATGACTTGATCTACATTAACCTAAAAATTATTAATTCTTGTCCAAAAGAAAACCCAAGGTGATCATTTTTTACAACTAATATTTATCACGGCTGTTATTATGAGTAATTGACCAGTATTTTTTTATTTGAAATTAGTGAGACGGTAAAATGCCAACGAAATAAATAAAAAAAGTTGATTGATTATTTAATTCTATAATGCTAGTACAAACAATATTCAATTAATATAAATGCATACATTTTCAGCAAATTAACCGAACGGACAGTTAGGCAAAAAACTCTGCAATCAAACTCGAAGAACAATTAGATAGAAGAGAACTGCAAATGTGCCTCAATAGTAATGTGCTAGGTTAGGTTGCTTTTGACCTTTTGAGCAGACGCAGTACTTTAGGAGCAGACGCAGTGCTGTAGGCAGACCCTGCTTCCCAGGCACCATAGGGGTTTTGGTCCGTGCGAATCGGACATAATCCTATCCTTACTTGTCTGACGGAGTGGGCATCCGTTAGAAGTTTGCTTTTGACCTTCAGATTGTATTGCATTACAACATGATTATGGACAAAACTTTTGCTAGAAAATGAAGGACTGTTTCCTTAGCCTTATATTACATAAAAAAAGTGTGAAATCGATCCGTTCATAGGAAACTAAGAAATACTGTCAGGTAGGACTCTGCGCCTTTTACATTCGATGGCTATCGACATATTGCTGTAAATAATCGTAACTGGAACATGGTAAAAAATATTTTGAATTATTTATTTGCTTCCACGTGTCGTGTTTTTCTTCATATATTGCCACTAGTTTTTATTTCATGTATTAGTATGCCACCCCATGACTCTCCTAGTGTTTGATGAGTTTGACTCCAAGCTACAGATTAAGGTCGCCTGATAACAGGCCCAAGGGCTGAGGTATACCTATTTACTCTATTTGTGGTTCAGTAACCATATGCGAAAATATGAAAGACATTTTCGGAAAATATTATAGAAGTTATACAAGAACTTTAGGCCGGCAAATTCCAAGAATTTCTATAGAAGACAGTTTATGTTGAGTTTTGAAATGCATAGTCCGTAAAGCCTTTCAAGAGGTTTCCATCTTGCAGGTATAAACACCCGAAAGCTGTGCCGACATTGATGAAGGAACCGAGTGGTATAACGTCCCCAATGTGTACGTTGGTGTTGCATATTATACCTGTTAGTTAATCCCATGTCATCCGCAAATACTTAAAAACAAACACGACACTACTACGTACCCATTATAAAGAAGTCTTAGCAAAGCGACAACAGTGCCGTCTCTATATGCGTAAAATTAAAATCTTTTTACGAATAGTTCTTAAGAGAAAAGTGCATACTCTACGCTATGTTTCGTACAGTTTTTTATTCCTTTTTATTTTCAAGCCAGTACCAATTTTGTCATTTCTGTTATCGCTTGGCTTTTACGACATATCTAGCTAATTAAGGTTCCGTATACGAAATTTAATAGTATAACACGTGTCCTGTATTGCCAGTTAAAGTACACAATAACTTACATCTCCGAGTATACATAAATAGGTAGTGAGAAAACGGTTAAAAACACCTTCCTCCTCTGTCAGCCGATTTTCTTCATACTTTTTTGTGTCAATAAAAAATCAGTCTTTTTCTCTTTGCTCGTCCACTGAACGAGCACTCGTATATATAAGGAAGGGAAGATAAAAGTACGCAGTACCCTTTTTCTCCTTTGTTTGTAGAACGTTTTTTATTTTTATTTTTTGTTTAGAAATTGTTGTCGAGTTTTAAGTTTTTAATTTAAAAAATTGGAAATATCTGCTTTTTTCCATACCATCGAGGAGTAGAAGCCATTATTTATAAGTATCTACTCGGCATACTTCATGTACGTCTTCTAATTTACAATATCTGTATATTATTTATAAAAAACACATAAAAATATTGAAACTTTAATCATTAATGAATTATGGTTGAAATTCGACCACCAGACGACCTCAACTACTAGTAATTCTGTGCTTAATATGATTTTATGTTAAATAATGGGTTATAAAAGCAGGTATATTGTCGTAAAACACTTGTTTTACGAAGTTTGACGTAGTTTCAAAATTAAATTAGCCAGATTAATAACGTTATAGTTCCAAAAATAACTCAATCTGGCGGTTTGGTTGCTACTTTATCATTAGTATTCCTATCGAGGAAACTTAATGAGATTAAATATAGAGGTAATCTAACGCCAAAAAAACTGTATAATTTTTAACCACACAGAGAATAAATGCGCCCATCGAAATCAACGGCCGCCATACATTTTTCAATATAGAATATACTAGCATCGCTTCGCTCACGATAATAAAAAATTATATTATGGGCGACAAACGAATAGTGGGGTCACCTGATGTTAAGTGATCACCACCGTCCATAGACACTTGCAACATCAGGAGAATTGCAAGTGAGTTGCCAGCCTGTATTTGGGAGGAGGAGGAGAGGGGACGGCGAGGGGAAGGAAAAGGGAAGTGGGCTTTCGGCGCTCTCACTGACCGAACGAAACGCAGCAATGCAAGCTCTGTTACTTCACGTCTGTTTTCTGTGGGGGTGGTACTACACAGGGCGAGCCGACCCATTCATGCTGAAACCAGTAATAGCTTCAGCGTGGTTCTACCACCTAAAAAGATTTTGGATAGTGGAAATATAGAAATTTAAATTAATTTATAAAATTTAGATTGGTTCAGTAGTCAAGGTGTACAGCTTAACATTCGCGTTTATAATATTTATGAGGATACCTTCACTATTTTTGAACCTAAAGATTCACAATCGTATGAACTTTCCAAAATTTCGGGTAAAGTTCCTTTAAACGGTAAACATAAAAATATTCTGGAGTCATCTCTCTCTGTATAAAGTTACGTAGATAATTAATGTTGATACGAAATACAAATTCACGACATTCTTAATTTTCTTTTATTCTACAAAAAGTAATGTTTATGTACTTCGTGATTTTCGATAATTTTTTTAATTTCTTTCCTTGTAACTTTTTTAGGGTTAGCATAAGCTTAGGGGTTATTAGAAAAGCTAAATTATATTTAAACTACATCCTACCTTAATTAAAATTACGTTGAGAGTATCGAAACATGTAAGTATAAAATTCAAATATTTACTGTAACGAGTCCAGCGCCACCTGTTAGAAATTAACAGTATTATGTTAGAAAACTCCACGTAACTGCCAATAATAATTTGACAGTCGAAAGCATAAATGGCTAACATGTGAATATTGTCATTGCTTCGTTAGTAAATTAGCCTTTACATTCTCGCTTTTTATGAACTTTCAAATCAATCGAGTAACGATGAGGGATGACATAAAACAAGTTTTTATGCAATGAAATATGAATCGGAAATATCCGAATAACAAATACTTTTATTTGTTCTAATACTTTAGTTCGAGGAGAACAACCTCTCTAATTAATATATTTATTGGATATGTATTTATAAATATAAATGCTTTTATATAACATGAACTGAAAAGGCATTAATCAGTAATGTTATTTCTGCAACACTCATGACGACTGCATAATTCGAATTAAATATAATTAATCGGTATTATTTTTGAATATTATTTAGTCATTTATTTGTATTAAAAAACTTGTCAAGAAGTATTTACAGTAATTAATATGACCTCCAATAGTCAGTCGCTTGTGAGCATGTTACAAGATAAAGTTGTATATTCTAATCGTTGGAGACCATAACTCGTTTTTATAATATTTGACAAAACACGTGTATAATCGAGAACGATTTATAAATATAAATAAATTTGTGGTTATAACCATCACCATCTTCTCATCCTTATCTCGACTAAGTAGGGTCCGTAAAATGTTTTTCTCTCCCACTCTCCTTTGGCAAACGCCATCTCAGTATTCACAACTTTTACACGCATATCATTTTCCACACAGTCCATCCACACCGTTTTCGGTCTTTCTCTACTCTTATATTCGTCCACCACCATACCCAACACTTTTCTAGTTACATGGTTTTTATCTCTCCTTATGACATGCCTATAAGATGCTAACCTATTACTCCTCAACTTCTCTGTCACTGGTGTTATTTTCAAACTTCCTCTGATATACTCATTCTTAATCTTATCCATTTAATCACACCACAAATCCACCTTAACATTCGCATCTCTGCCACACGTAGTTTTCTCTTATCCGTCCCTTTCGTAGGCCAGCACTCAGATGCATACAGCATTACTGGTCTTATGATAGTTTTATACATCTTTCCCTTCAATTTTAAGGGCATGGGGGGAATGGAAGAGGAAGGGAAAGGGGGTGGTCCTCTGACGCTCTCACTGACCGAACGAAACGCAACAATGCATGCACTGTTACTTCACGTCGATTTTCTGTGAGAGAGTCTTACCAACCCGGGTGAGTCGACCCATTCATGCTAAAACTAGTAATAGCTACAGCGTGGCTCTACCACCTATAATACATGTACTCCCGGTTTCAGATGCGTTTGTTATTTGCTGTAATTACTACAGCGTCACCTATTGGCTAGTTATAGCAAAATGGATAACACGAAAATATTATCTATTTTTAAGTTTTACACACCAAATTTTGATAAATCTTTGAACGACACAGAAGTTAATGTTCTGCAGCGCCATCTAATGGTGTCACAATAAAACAGATAACATAAGAACATTCTCAAAAAAATATACTAAGGCGTGCCTATATTTGTGGTAAACGGTGAAACTGTTGGAGTTAAACAATAATTATTCAAAATGGATTAGCAACAGTAAAACAATATTCTGGCATATACATAAAGGGTATTTTTACACGTATCGAAATTATATCCTAATTGTAATTAATCATAACGTTACGCTATATAAGTTACATTTATGAATAACTAGCGGGCCCGGCGGACGTTTCCCGCCCTGATAATAAAATACCATGACAAATTATTTACCTAAACCTTCCTCGTGAATCACTTTATCTATTGGTTAAAACCGTATGCAAATCCGTTCAGTTGTTTTTGAGTTTATCGTGAACAGACAGATAGACGTGGCAGAGGACTTCGTTTTATAATATGTAGTGATTTAATTCTACTCTGGCTAAATAAAATAAATTATAATATTGGCAACAAAGTAACAGCGGATTTTGTCGTTAGATGGATTTGCTTTCTTTTGTTTTGTTAACCTGTTTAATGTACCTAAACCTATATTTTTTATTATTGTGTATATTCCAAGCTTTCATTTACTAAAATAGATATATCGATTAGTTTTTTAGATTTTTATCTCAATTTAAAAATGGATGAACAAGACTGACATGACTTCTGACATATTTTATTATCTCCTAAAAGACAAGCACGCGTCGCAAGTACACAAGAAGTTGTGCACCATATATAGGAGTGAAGCCTTAAAAAAACATTGTCAAAATTGATTTGCGAGATTTCTTTCTGGTAATTTTTCATTTAAATTACTCATCGATATAAACGTACAGTTTAAGTCGGTGGGATCCATAACAAGGCCATTATTTATTCAGTTCGTCATAAGCACAACAGTATTGCACTTTACTGTACAAAACAAAGTCTACGAGAACAAAGTCGGAACATATTACTTAGTTTTAATTTATAAAAAAAAAGTTGAGGCAGTCATGAGGACTGCCGATAGAAGTGAAAACTCAAAACGATGGAATAACTGTTCTCTTTTTAATTTTAAATAAATTATATTGCGAATTATTTACATATCATAATCAATCATTCAAACCAATGATTAGCCGCAAAATATCAATATTATATGTACACTGGCCCCTACACTACGCGTCGCTAGCCTTACGGCCGGTCACGCTACTAGCATGTCATCACGCAAAATTATAATTTAATCTCCTGCCAAAAAAGACCGCTCTACGCGCCTAAAAAAGTTTTCACCTCTAAAATGAAGCCATTAAAAACAAACTTTTTTTAATTGAAAGAGTGAGTTAGCTATAGTGTAATCTTTTTAACCTGTTCGTCATATTAACGTAATAATCTAGGAACGATGGAAAAATGTCCTAGATTGCACCTATAACTTTTATGACCTAATAAAAAGACTGGATATCAGATATAGCGATATCTATTTTAATACATATTTAAAAAATACAATCGACACATCATAGTATATCTATCTCGCTTATATATTAGTAAAATTACGATAGTGCGAGGAGTTATATAATACACTAGCCCCTGCCCGCGACTTCGTCCGCGTAGTAATAGTTACTATTCTGGACTAACGCTGACACGCAGCAGAAGCTCTCAAAAAGAAAAAAACATCTCAATTTTGAGACATTTTTCACCTGTACTCCGCTCCTATTGGCCTTAGCGTGATGATATATAGCCTATAACCGTTCTCGATGAATGAGCTATATAACACTGAAAGAATTATTCAAATCGGACCAGTAGTTCCTGAGATTACCCCCTACAAAGCCACAACGTCACAAACTCACAAACTTTACCTCTTTATAATATTAGTATAGACTAGTATAGATCAATACCTCTTACATTACAAGGGCGTGTCTCCAATAAATTGCGAACGAAGGAATTTGAATTGCAACGGACCTTTTTGTTTATTTATGGGAAAAATATTTAATTTATTCGTAAGTTGTAATATATAATAAAATATTTATTATTAATATGATATCAATATGTACGTTTATTATAACATTAATGGTTCTTTTTTAATAAAATTATTATAATATATTATTCTCATATTTTGCCCGTGTATCCTGTTGTTTTGTTTTTATTAGTGGCATTATTATAATATAGTTGGTGTTTATTATGTAAACGACCTGTATAATTTAAATACTAAGAATAAATACAAATAAATAAATACAAATTAGTCATCCTGTATTTTAGATTCAGTAAGAAATTATTATTTAAAAATTGAATATATTTCAAAAACATGTTATCCAGTTGCCTGACGATATTGATTGATTGCCTGAATTTCAGTGTGGAATTCTTACGTGAAATGATTTCATTCTCTGTACATCAACTAAAGACATATATCATTTGTATGTATATATATCATTATATATAAATTTCTTCTGTACGTGTGTATGTCACTGAACTCCTCCTAAACGGCTGGACCGATTTTGATGAAATTTTGTGTGGGTATTTGAGTGGATCCAATAATGGTTTAGATTCACAATTGGACCGGTAGGTGGCACTGCGGTTGAATTTTAGATTTTTTTTTATTATCAAGGCTGGACAACGTCCGCCAGAATCGCTAGTATATATATATATACATTAATCTTAATATATATATTTCTTGTGTGCGTGTGTATGTGACTGAACTCCTCCTAAACGGCTGGACCGATTTCAATGAAATTTTGTGTGCGTGTTTCAGTGGATCCGAGAATGGTTTAGATTCACAATTGGACCCGGTAGGTGGCGCTGCGGTTGACTTTTAGAAAAAAAATGCAAAATCAAGGCAGGACAACGTCCGCCGGACCCGCTAGTCTATATATAAATATATGTCGACATATATTTATTAACTGTAAATATTACTTGAGTAATTTTTGGGAGGTTTTTATTCGTGTTTTTTTATTATATCTGTTTCCATTCAAAATGACATAACGAACAGGCAGATATTCAGAAAATACTAATCTCTCGATATAATAACCACGGGTTTTAATATTAAATTGTCGTTTTAAGGTACTGGTCAATTTGAATTTAAAGCTGAACCTGTATCGTGTCAGAGTGAAACAGTGAGGAAACTTAATCAAAAGACGAGCTAATCTTACATTACTAAGGGTGGAGGCCATATGCTTATTAACTTGTCTCTAATTTGTGTTTTAGTTTGATCCTCAGCTTTTTCTTACGGTAGTAGTATTACTCTTTTTTATACCATTGGCGGTAAACGAACATGTGGGGCACCTGATGGTAAGTGATCACCGCCGTCCATAGATACCTGTGACACGAGAAGAGTCACAGATGCGTTGCCGGCCTTTGAGAAAGGAGTAGGCTCGTTTCTTGAAAAATGGCACATTGTAATGGTCTGGAAACGCTGCCGCTGGGGGTTCATCCCAGAGAACTGTCGTACGCAGAAAAAACGAACGTGAGAAACGCACAGTGCACGACTTCCAACCATCTAGATGACACTGATGAAATTGCATTCCGTCGAGTCGTTCTGTAACGGAACTCAGCAGCAGGTATCAGTACAAACAGCTCTTCAGAGCATTCTCCGTGATAGATCTTGTAGAGGACGCAAAGCAACGCAACGTCCCTACGAAGGGCCAGAATGTCTAGCTTTAAGGAGAGCACCACCTGGTTGCCGATGATTCGAGCCGCTCGACGTTGGATTCGGTCAAGAGGAAGTAGGTGACATACCCAATCACGTTCTGCGAACTAGAACCCCTTTAGTAGTCCAACCTTGCTTTTTTCTGTCTTTCTTTGATGTAGTCATGATATTTTTTTACTGTAAGGTTTTTTATGATTCTTTATAAATTATTTTAGTTAATACGAGTCATTCATTATTAAAGATAAATTCGATAAAATTCGAGAACGACCGTTTTCTGGCAACATTTCTCGCTGTCACAAGATAAATTTTATACACCGGATATTGGTATTTAATGAATACATTCATATAGACGTTTCTGAATCTATTTTTTATATATAACATTGGATGTTTGTATAAACATTTTCGATTGATAAACCTCATTACCATTTCATCAATAACCATGAATATTAGCATAGTTAAATGCTTTTGCATGGTAAAGGCTTTATTACGCACTAGCTGCCCAGAAGTCGCGGTATTCTAGTGGTTTGACTGGTGGAATATCAAGGTAAATATCGATCCGCGGGTTCTAACCCCGGTATGTACTAACAAATTTTTCAGAAGTTGCATACATTTATTAATTTAAATTGGTGACAGTAGTATCTGACGCTGAAGGAAAACGTTGTGAGGAAACCTGAGATTAAGAAATGGTTTTGTAGTACTATTGTATGTGGGAAAATATAGAACTGTCGATTTATGAGAGTTTGAAATCGTCAATCTGTCATGGGCTGGCGCGGTGATTATGCCCTTATCATTTAATTTTAAAAAATCGATATCTTATTCTAGTTCAATGCAGTTTATATGTAGTGTTGTGTGTATAATTATGGACGTTAGTATTACCTGATATTGAAAACTGGAACATCGTTTTAGCGACCAAAATGAAAGTTAGCTCACCTAACTACTTTTAAGGGCAAGATTTTTTTTTCGAACTGTTTACGCTATTGACCTAGCAAGGTCTTAACAGCTTCACCGGACTACTAAAGCGAGCGCTTAAGGCACTTAGCCGATTTTTATTTTATTATTTTATAATTTTATATTATAATCTAACTTAAACAAAGTCGGACGTTAAATATAATACCAGTAGGTATTATATAACTTTGATCACCACTGTTACATCAATTATCATAAAATGTGACACAATTGTTGATTTCTGATAAACCTTTACAGCTTCACCGGGCTTTTCAGGCGAGCGTTTAAAGCACTCAGCCGTATGACAACGAGCTCAAATAGCCTTTGATATTGCCTTCCATGCCATATTAGGTATCCATCTCAACTATTCATGCAAACTAAGCTAACCACACGTGTATGCGTTGATGAAATTCATATGCGTACCTTCATATGTACCTCACAAGCGCGTAGACGTATTTTGAGTCTGACAGTTTGGGTAAGCCTTGCTTAGCGAAAAATAATAAAGATAGGTAAAATAGTAAAAACCCTTCCACAAGATGTGAACTTACTATGTGTGTGCACATGTGTAGTGCGATTTGTGTCATGTGTGATGAGCTAGGGAACGCAATGTGACTGTATTTCGCTACCAGCAGGCTCAAAGACTCGACTTTGAGGGATCTGACCTACTTAAGTGAGTTTTCAAGGAGAAAGTTTATCAACATGTATACTTACCATGTGTGTGAACGTATATAGTGCGATTTGTGTCGTATGTGATGAGCTAGGGAATGCAATGTGACTGTATTGCGCTAGCATCGTGCTCAAAGACTCCACTTCGAAGGATCTGACATACTTAAGTGAGTTTTCAAGGAGAAAGTTTATCAACATGTGTACTTACCGTGTGTGTGAACGTGTATAGTGCGATCTGTGTCATGTGTGATGAGCTAGGAAACGCAATGTGACGGCATTGCGCTAGCAGCGTACTCAAAGACTCCACTTCGAGGGATCTGGCCTATTTAAGCGTATTTTCAAGGAGAAAGTTTATCCACATGTGTACTCACCGTATGTGTGAACGTGTATAGTGCGATCTGTCTCATGTGTGATGAGCTAGCGAACGCATTGTGCCTCTATTGCGCTAGCAACGTGCTCAAAGACTCCACTTCGATGGATCTGATCCACTGAAGTGTATTCTAACTGCGAAAGCTCATATTCTGCTTTATATATAGCTTTCGACAAATAATTACATATAAAGTTCACAAAAAAGAGGAATCCGCATTAAGTATCCTACTTCATCAATGGTTTCAAACTTCAAGAAGTAGCATGTGTACGGGACTTAATCGTTATAGTTGATAGCACGCTTAGTTTGTGCCCTCACTACGATGCCACGATAAAAAGAGCCTCTAAAATGTCTGGATTCATTGCAAGACAAACGTAAATATTTAGAGAACCCAAGATATCCTTGTTGATATATAATGCACTGGTACGAGGCATCTTGGAATATTGTAGTCCTGTCTGGAATCCAACCTACCAAGTGCACTTAACCAGAATGGAACAAGTACAAAAATGTTTTTTAAACCATCTCACGTTCATTAATAACAAATGCCACTCTCTACAGTCATATCAATCACGTTTAGCTTATCACAATTAACAAACGTTGCAATCCCGTAGAACCATATAGGATTTGTATTTCCTATTTAAGATTCTAAGTAACCGCATTGACAGTTCATTTCTGTTTGGACAAATATATATCTCAGTACCACGAAACAACAGTCGTTTGCAGAATCGCAAAACATTCTTCCTACCGAAGTATTCGACAAACGTTGGACAACACTCGTCCCTCTACCGAACGTGCCACAAATACAATAATATACAAAATAAATTTGATATTTTTCATTGTTCTGTAGCCTCAATAAAATCTCAATTGGAAAAAAATGTACTTAAATTTTTAGCTTCATTTTTATATATTTTATTTGAATATTCAAAATTCATTTAAATTTTTGAGGTGTCATATATTGTGCACGTTAGTTTCGCATCGAATAGGTTACATTAGTAACAACTTTACCGTATCAGTGTTAACAGACTCAAACTCTTTTGTAACCAGTTTTGTGAAATAAATAAATATATTTATATATATAACTTAGCACTAGGTGGCATTGCAACGTAACAACTTATGTACCATTCAACCAATACCGATGAGAATTGCTATGTCTAGATATTGAGAATTGGAGACCATTAATACAATCATTATTTTGTAATCCTTCGGTGAGTATTGCAAGAAATGTTAATTATAACAAAGGGCGAGCGAAGTTACGGCCATAACTAGTCTTAACTAGTATTATAAATATGGTATGTTAGCTTTTTGTTTATTCGTTATTGTTACCAGGGATACAGAAAAAGATATACGGTACGCTTTATCCACAAAAAAGTAGTGTTTTCGAGAAATAGCAAAATATATTTTAACCAGTAGTCCGACATAACTTGGCCTACTGTAATGAATTAATTTCAACATGATGCCTGGAGTACAGAAAAAAGAACTCCAGGTATCCCGGAAGAAAATCTGAGATAAATAAATATATTATTTTCTATTATTATTTATTTACACCGTTATCATTACATCCTCTAGCGCGTCTGTCTGTCTGTTTGTGATAAACTCAAAAACTACTGAACGGATTTTCATGCAGTTTTCACCAGTGCATAAAGTGATTAATGAGGAAGATTTTGGTATATCATTTTTCAAGGATTTTTTTTATAACCAGGGCGGGACAACGTTTGCCGTGTACGCTAGTGTTAAATAAATTCAAAACAGCGGTAGATACATCAATCTATTCATAAAATATAGTTTTAGATTATTACTTGGTTTTAATGTTTTCTTTTTCTTATAGTTTGTTAATTTTCATATTATTTATTTTAAAACTTTGAATTGAATCTGTAAAATCGTTAAATATTTAATTTACTATTGGATGCCGCCGTGGTTGTCTATAAATATGACTACATTCACACTACAAAATTGCTACTATTAGTATTTTACAAGTGTATGTTGATGACACATGATAAATAAATATCCCGTAAAAAATTTTTTTACACCAATGCGTGCGAAACCGCTGGCAAAAGCTAGTTATATATACGTGTTTGTTGCGATGGTGATCAATTCGTTATTAAGTTTCCAATTAATTCAACATACCGGTTAATTTTTAACATAATTAGACCGAAATATTCACCCATAAATCCTTACTATTATTATAAATTCGTATATGAATTTGTTGGTTTGTTGCGCTTTACGGTTCAACTAATAAATCGATCATAATATAATTTTGCATCCAGGTTTTCAAAAATAAGTCGAAACTGAGAAGCTGGACTTCATAAAATATCGGCATGAGCTTAATTCTAGAATCTGTGACAAACTCGTTGTCCCATGTTTCAGATACAGTAAAATTAGTAACAGTTTTTTTAGGTAATAGTGTTACGTTTTATAATATAGTCCCAAAGTATATTACCGATTTGCCGGACTGTAATTTTAAGCGCCATGTCAAGCGGGCTTTGGTGCCAAAAGGGAATTATGCAATGGATTAATATGTAAACAATAATGATGTTTGGAATTGACTCCTATCTGTGCATCCACTAAAAACTATTGTAATGTATTTTAAATTAATATTTGTAATGGTTCTTCTCGATAAGAGTTGTTTTCCGAACCGGTGGTTATTTTGACGCCCTTAAGCGACTTCTCGGAGCTTAAATTATATTTTGAAAGGAGATAATACAAGAAAAGTATTGCTCCAGAGGTGTAACTCAAATCTATATTAACGCTGGCAAATGCGCGACCAAAACTAGTATGTATATAAACCAAAATTATAGTCTATTGTAATGATTATCATTATCCTGTTGTGCAGCCTTGAGTTTAGCTGTGGTGAGGCAAAAAAACTAGTCGCTAAGTACCAGCTAGGTGTTATTAATGAAATGGCATTATTTTATATTCTGAGATGCGATCGATGTATTTTTAAATGAACACGCTTTTTTTAAATGTACAATTTTCTTTTTTATTACTTACTAGAATAGTTGACCTACGGTATATTTTTGTATGAACTACTAGCCGAATCAACTGCTTAACTGTGATTATTAAAAAAAATGGCATAAAAGGTCATAGTTTAATTTTTAATTTACTACTATTCCAGATCCGTGTTTTCTGAAGGCGAAGTTAGTAAAAGTGAGGTTGGTACTTTCATGTAAGATTTCTTTGGTATCCAGCCCTCCTCATTGATAATTATTGTCACCTTATATCTTATAGTTAGAACAATATACACTATATTATATAACTTCCTGCTTAGAATTCTCCAAGGAGTTTCTGTAACATCTCATGTACCGTGTTATTATTTTTGGTTCATTTGAATTTCAATATATTACGCAACATGCCACCAATATTACGAAATATAGTATAAAATAACACAAGTTTGTGAAAAATAAATATAAACAACTATATGTCAGACTGAGATCCGGTCAAAAATTCCTCATCTCGGCATCTTGTAGACACTTCTCATCAGTATGTAGGCGTGTTTCGGTATTAAAAACTAATTATTATTTTTAGGAGCTATTAATAAAATATGAAACGATAGACTACGAGCGTAGTCTATCATTTAATAATTGTTGTTATTTTATCTATCTACCTAAAATAAAAATCAATTGCCGAGACGTATTACGTAGCATCATACTATGGATTCACCGTACGGTTGCCGGGTCCATCGCGTGATATTTCGAGTAGTTCCCGAGACTTGTGACACGGGTGTAGGTTTAAGGAGCCCCTTTTCGTGTTACTACTCGTGTTTCTCTCCCTGCCTATCCAAATCTGGTATGAACCTGCTAATGCAGCTTTAGACGCTCGTTTTAGTATATAGCTTGCTGCAGTTCTGGTAAGACCTCGGTCTTCCAGCAGGTTATAGAGAGATTTTGCTGGTATACCTCTCGCTTCCACTTCTAAAGTGAATCAAATGCATCAAAAGGCATGAAGGTTAACCATATAACCGTTTTTAGTCAACTCGTTTACAAAGTCGTAATACCAGTCCAGCTTCATCTGGTGGTCTTTAGGAATATTAGTTTCCCACGGAACGGTACGCTCGACAAGTACCACGTGCTTTGTATGTCTAAAAAAGAAATATGTCCGGTCTGGAAGACGAAACACACACATCTTCTGGGATTCTATAGTGCTTTTCATACGTGCCCATTAAAATGGTCCAATCGGGTGCTGCACTCAGGATTGAGTAAGCCTTATTCTTAGAATTTATTGAGCCTTCTTTTATGAAGTTAATTTGTTTTTAGTTTGTGGTCAATCCTTTATGGAAATGCAGCAATGCCGAAAGGTATTTTTTTAATTCTTTTTTTGGTGTGCTTATAATTGACAGGATATGGTTTGTAAGTAAAAATATATTTACAAAATAGTACAGAAAAGTGAAAATTTGCGTTAAAAAACTTCACTTACAAAGTAAGTAGATGAGTTAAACAGAAGATAGTAGGGAGGTGTTCAAAAATATTGCCAGAATTAAAAGTCTCGTGTTTAGATGTTCATTTATTTTATTTAGTCCCATATTATGTTTTATGTACATAATGTTGGTGACATTTCGTGTTATATAGTTTGGTTATTATATACAAATAGAATAGATTAGAAGTAAATTACATGTAACGTAAATGTTAAGATGTTAGTACGCTCCCTGAAAAGTTCGAGCAATAACATTTTATTATATCAGTAATCAGCAAACTCGTCATCGAAAAGAGCCAAATATAAATAATACAAAAACGAAGTTCATTGAAAGACTCTTATTGTAAACTTAAGCTATGCATTAGTAGAGATATTTTTATGCAAATAATTAGGATTAAAAGATAGTTTTGAACTTACTTTTGCGAAAAGTGCCTTATTTTTCGAGCAACTATTATTGCTTTAATGTGACATGTCAAAAATGAATATCGCAGTGACAAATAGAGTAATCAATCAAGCGCCGATAATAAAATATGAATACTCTATTTAATCATATGATTACATAAATAAACGGAGCGATTTTACTCCAAGTAATTCTAAGTATTAATTCAGTACATAAGATATGAATAATATATATAGTGGCGATTCGAAGTCACTTTGTTTTTTTTTACTCCTCCGCTTCTGTCCACGTCGCATAACTTTCCGAGAGGCAACGTAGTGTATATTTTTTTACTTCTTTGTATCCGTTTTATATGTCATTGTTCGGAGGCTGTACAGCACGTACGGGTTCTATTGTAACGTTAATTTACGTAGTACGTTCAGGACGCCTAGCCCGGTGACCCAACACGTCGTTTTTATTATACTTCCCATAAATGGAGCGCATAAATATCGCCATGTCGAATTACGTATTTCTAAACTTATTACATAGCTGCGTCCTGAGAAGTATAAAATATGGAAATAGCAATTGTTGGAACATTACAAAATTTAAATAAAATTGAATTGTCTATTGTTTGTCCAGATTAACATCCAAAAGGAATTAACCAATTTAAATTTTTGTTTTACGCGCAAACAGAAACGTTATTAGGATATTATGTAGATGAATTATTACGTTTTCTGACAGAGGCTGCTCACAGTAATGATATAGCTGAACAGAGGTAACTGAAGAACAGTAAAAGGATTATAGGGATAAGTAGCAATTTCAAAATTTACCGCTTAGAAAAAATATTTTTCTTATACCAAGTGACAGCAAACAGGCTGACCATTTATTGGTAAATGGTTACTGTCGGTTAAGAGAGTGTTTCAATTCTTTTTTGAAGACCCCATGCCATAACTAAAAGTATAAAGTATAAAAGTGTCTACAATCAATTTAGATAAAACACGTGGTTCTTACGAAACAACAGAAGCAAAAACTAAGTCAATGATAGCAATTCGTTTTTAAAATGCATAGTTCATACCGTTGAGTTTGCGGCATTACTATGTTATAAAAGAAAGGTTCGAACATCAAAAAATGAAATCGATATAAAATATAGGAATTTACACACTATGAGGTTAATAGCTGCTTTATTACATTTTATATTTCATAAATAAGCTTTTAATCAGAATTTCATCTGGTCTCAAACGACGATAGATACTTAGTTGATAACATGTTAAAACCTCTAGCACACTGACCCTCTAATTAAGTATCTCTAGCATTGCCTCTTAACTGCAGTAGTGGCAACATAGTTATATATGTTTAGTTACAGCATTTCAACTTGAGACTGTAGTTAGCCATGTTATTGTTTGGTCACGATATTTGTCTGCACTGAAAGTGCAAGTCTTCTGTAGTATTCGAATGCACGATGTTTGGCAAGGAGTTCCAATAAGTTTTTAATGAGGCATAATCTATTTAAAATCGCCCAATAAAATAAATATTTGTACCAGAGAGCTTCACCGGACTACTAAGGCGAGCGCTTAAGGTACGCAGCCGATACAATCAATATACAATTTTGTGTTTTTTTTTATATCATATGAGGCAATCAAGAGGCGGAGCACCTGATGTTAAGTGATCACCGCCGTCCATAGACACTAGCGACACCAGGGAAGTCGCAAGTGCGTTGCTAGCCTGGGCTTGGGGGATGAAGGGAGGGAGAGGAGGGAGGGGAGATAGGCCTTCGGCGCTCTCACTGACTGAACGAAACGCAACAATGCAAGCACTGTTACTTCACGTAACTATTTCCGTGAGAGAGTGGTAATAACTCAGGCGAGCCGACCCATTCATGCTGAAACCAGTAATAGCTTCAGCGTGGCTCTATATATACCTTATACCAAAGTTTGCCAATTTAAAGACCAATTTCTACATAAAATCTTTTGATTCAGTAATTCTAAGCGATACATGCTACTGATACAAATTGACTATCTCTCGTTTGATACAATTCCGAACGTTCAGCGATGACCGAAAAAATTTTGCCCACGTCGACAAATAAATAGTAGACAAGTACTGAATAAGAAAAGTTAATTCACAACCCCGGTAACCAATCTCAAGGGTGTGTTCCGAGTGACAAGCGAACCAATAACACGGGCGGTGTGTGTGCCAGCCCGTCCTGAAGCGAATGAGGCATCGCCCGTGAAGAGGGACTCGGATTGTGAACGCGCGCACCGTGATCCGAATTTTGAATTCACCCCGGAGCTTATTTTATTTGGGTATGTCCAATTTAGTGTCAATACGTGTATTCCGCTCTTAAAGAGTTTATATTACTGGAAAGTACTATCGTCAGAAATGGTATTTTAACTCTTTAGTGAAAATCATAGTTATTATTTCGAAATCTTTTCCACGTTACAATTTAATTCCTTCAGGACCATAATCTGGCGAAGCCGGACGGTAACACGAATAGTCAACTGTTTATTTTAGCGTATTAGGTGTAAAATATACAAAAAAATAAAGGTAAAACAAAATATGTTTAGATTTATTCTGCAATCAATTTTATTTATTAGATTATTATAACGAAATTTTAAGTACAGTAATATAAAATTATGCATTAGTATTGTAATCGTGGTATTCCACAAGTTGAATATTGCATGTTTGCACAATTTGCATACCTTGTGCCAATATGCTGTTTTTTAGTAATTATTAATAGTCATTTAATTTATGACTAAAGTATAACAAATGAAATTTAGTATTTCATGAGAACTTTTTGAATACCATTTTCACTAAATCCCCTCCAAGGTACACCTTGCGCCTTATCCTTTTCGTACATATTGTCAGGTCGAGTTGTGGTTTGCGATGGCGTATAAAAACCATCATGATTTGATAGACTATTGACATTAGAAATCTTTTGCATATACATAGAACGTAGATAGATACGTAGAATCGTTTGTGCTCCTGTTAATGAACTTGGACTTGAACGATTGAGGTCGTGTTCACATAATATAGCATTTTTATCGATACAACACTTCTTAGCTATGTCAAATAGGAGGAATATAGACGTTATAACATCCTAATTCGAAGTAATATTATAGATGCGCGAGCGGGATTATTTATCTGTCTGTTACATTTTTACGTTGTAACTACTTAAACGACTATTCTAAAATTTTACATACACGTATATATAGGAGTCGGGTATATTTAGGAGGAAATACTTTTCATGCAATGCAAACGCTAGTAATAATATATCAGAAATGAGAAAGCTTGTGACGGTGAATGAATGCTTAATATTCTGGCACACAAAAACAACCGAATTCATTTTTAAGAAACTGAAATAATATAATTTACACGTCACACAAGCTAAAATTTATAAAAATATTGTCTCAGTTGGCAAAAATGTAACGACAAGTAGCGAAGAAGTTTGAATAAATCCTGAATTTTGTAAGTTACCTCTGTACGCTATACAGACCGTTACTTACGTAAAGGAAACATATGGTATCATCATTTATAAAGATAAAAACGCAGGCAAAGTCGTGTACGGCTGCTAGTATCATATATTTATGGAATACAAACTGTCAAATTCTCTAGTATTCTATTTCTATATTAATATTTTTCCAAAGTTTAAGATGGGCATCTATTATAAAGTACACTAAAACGAATATGATTTTAGCGTAGCTTAGGCTAAGTTAAGTGTAAGCCTAAGCTTCATGTGTGCTTCACTAATTCGTATATGTATGATTAGCTTAGCTAGTTTATCTTAGGAAGATTCACGTTGTTCCATTTAAGGCAACAGGCCAAGTCGAGGTTCGGCCACTTTGGCACCCTTGAGCTTGATGCCACGTTGTTGCATTTAAGGCAACAGCCCAAGTCGAAGTTCGGCCACTTTGGCACCCTTGAGCTTGATGCCACGTTGTTGCATTTAAGGCAACAGCCCAAGTCGAGGTTCGGCCACTTTGGCACCCTTGAGCTTGATGCCACGTTGTTGCATTTCAAAAAAAACAGCCCAAGTCGAGGTTCGGCCACTTTGGCACCCTTGAGCTTGATGCCACGTTGTTGCATTTCAAAAAAAACAGCCCAAGTCGAGGTTCGGCCACTTTGGCACCCTTGAGCTTGATGCCACGTTGTTGCATTTAAGGCAACAGCCCAAGTCGAGGTTCGGCCACTTTGGCACCCTTGAGCTTGATGCCACGTTGTTGCATTTAAGGCAATAGCCCAAGTCGAGGTTCGGCCACTTTGGCACCCTTGAGCTTGATGCCACGTTGTTGCATTTAAAACAACAGCCCAAGTCGAGGTTCGGCCACTTTGGCACCCTTGAGCTTGATGCCACGTTGTTGCATTTAAGGCAACAGCCCAAGTCGAGGTTCAGCCACTTTGGCACCCTTGAGCTTGATGCCACGTTGTTGCGTTTAAGGCAACAGCCCAAGTCGAGGTTCGGCCACTTTGACACCCTTGAGCTTGATGCCAAGCGAAGAATTGCCGTAAGCACTCGCCTAAGTAGTCAGGTGAAGCTGTGAAGGCCCATCAGGCCAATAGCGTAGTTAGATCGAAAAAATAAAAAGTATTATGTACAAAATACGTTTTTTCTGACTGTCTCTTCAACTCAAAAATGATTTGTCCCATCTTAATGAAATCTGTGTACATCATATATTATTTTAAAAAAATAATGCTTTGCCACATAAGTACCTATTTAGTAGCTATTGTTACTTAAAGTCACTTTATGTTCCCGCGTAGGAAGTATGAAAGCAATATCCGGCGTTTCCGTCTTTGGGAACAATCAAAAGTAGTTTAGAGCTCGTCAACTCAAGGAGACAGTTTGCTAACTGCACTCACACTTACATAGTAAAGTTATACGAATGGCTTGTATCGGATTATCTCGACTTATTATATGTTACTCGTTAGTAAAGCCTTTCATTAATAGGTAAAAGGTCAGTACAAAATATTTTTTAATGTAAGGAGATCGATTATGAGTACCCTTCCACTCGGTGGGGCAAGAGAGTTATCTGAGTCTCCTACTCACAAAAACCCCACGGAGTACCATCTACTAGTATAACTCAGGCTAACGCTAACTTTAACTCGCGACTTTGTTTACCTACGTTTGATAAATAATACGTATGTTAACCCCGATTTTGAAACATTCTTCACTGGTGCTCCGCCTCTATTCGTCTTAGCATGATGATGTATAGCCTATAGCGTTTCTCGATATATGAGCTATCTAAGACTGAAAAAAATTCAAATCGGACCTGTAGTTCCTGAGATTAGCGTGTTCAAGCAAACGTACTTTTCTGCTTTATAATATTAGTGTATATATAGATAAGAATAATAACATATTTCATTATCCATTACAAATTGAAATTCCAACTGTCATGGTTGGAAGTAGTCTACTGTGCGGTTTTCGCTTGCGTTATTTCCATGTACATCGGTTCTTTGCAATGGACTTCCAGTGGTGGCGTTTCCGGACCAATATAACTCACAAACCTTCAAAAAACAAGCCTACTACTCCTCCCTCAAAGGTCACACAAACACATCTGTGAACCCCCTCGCCTGGCAGGTGGCCATATATGGCGGTGATTACTTATCATCAGGAGACCCGTCTGTTCATTTGTCTCCAATCGCACCAAAATCTTAATCCTTGCGAGATTATGATATAAAATTTTTCAACACCAAAAAGTCAAGGTTTTGTATAATTTCCTTCAAAAACCAGTGGCCCAATCAACACGTAGAATATCGAACATTCTAATTTAACATAAAAAAATCATTTGCCTAGTGAACGGAATGACATAAGGGGCGTCCATTAATTACTCGAGCTCAAAATGCAGAGAGTGGTCTGATAAAATGTGATCAGATATTAAAAATATAATATACTCCGCCTTCTCAATAATCAAAGGAGGCGGAGTATATGCATGTTAAGTAAAATGTCAATATTTAAATTAGAGAATAATAGCTGCATCTTAGGCTCGGCACTCGTTTCTTATTATTTATTTTTATTATTATTTGTACTCATTATTATTCATTGTAATACATAGTTGAGTTATAAGATAATCGATATATATACTCCGTATATAATCAGTTTATAAAACTTAGCGTCGCCTAGTTAAATAACAAAAATACTTAGGTTAAATTTCATGGTAATCGTTCAAACGGTATTAGCATTTCTCAATTTTAAATATGAATATATCGAAATGAAATCATAACATGGTGTTTTTTTTTATTGTAGCACGGCAAAGTGACTGCGCTAAGCCTGATGGTAGCATAGTACAGTCTAAAAATAATGGCGACCACTGAGAGACAAACTATCCATCGCCGGTCGCCGTTGTTATGCCGGCCTGCGTAAGTGTCTCTTCACGTTACGCTTGTACCCCATGTCATAGCAAGGAGGGTACACACTGGCCGGGAGATTGTTCCACACCTTCACGGTACGGCAAAGATATGACGTTGCGAACTTTTTAAGTCCGCCTGGCTAACTACCACCTTACAAGTCTGTCGCTAAGCCCCTATTGGTGTATTCCGGCAGCTGCACTTGAGAGCTAGCCCCCCTTTAGGTTCCACGTGTTTACTATCAAAAAGCTAAAACCTATAAATTATAAAAAATGCCAACATTGATTTTTTATATATATAAATAATTTACATAATTATGCAAGTAACATTTCGAATGATATCGCTCGGGACTACCAAACGAGATCTCGTTATTAACACTTAGAGGTGTGAAACAAGACGTTTGAACATGATGTATGAACATGATCGGTTAGTTTGATTATAAAAAACTATAGAGTAAGGATCTCGCGTGAGGAAACGGGGGAAATATAAATCAACAAGAGCGATATTTAAGCCTCAAGTGATTGTAAGATTTCCACGTCCTACGTATAAGGCGTAGTGTGCGTGAGTGGCAGCTTAAAAATAAGTAGAAGAATACGCACAGTTCTGGGATTGACTTGCGGACATCGCCGATTACCGCCACATATAACAAAACAGTCCACTGCAGTTCACCGCGTATTATGTTCCGTTTTCTTTATTCGACTTCTGACATACAGTCCATTAGTGTGTCGCGCATAACTCCTGATTAAAATGTCGTTAATGTCTTTTTGGTTGTTGTTTGAATTTTTTAAGTCCAACTTCTTTTGGGACGGTGTATTGGATTTTATCAAAGGAAAATGTTTAATGAAAAAGAGATAGCTATAAATATATATCTATACTAATATTATAAAGACGTAAAGTTTGTGAGTTTGTGACGTTGTGGCGTTGTAAGGGGTAATCTCAGGAACTACTGGTCCGATTTAAATAATTCTTTCAGTGTTATATAGCTCATTTATCGAGAATGGTTACAGGCTATATATCATCACGTTAAGGCCAATAGGAGCGGAGCACAGATGATAAATGTTTCAAAATCGAGATGTTTTTTTCTTTTTGAGAGCTTCTGCTGTGTGTCAGCGTTAGCCCAGAGTAGTAACTATTACTACGTCTATACTAATAATATTATAAAGAGGTAAAGTTTGTGAGTTTGTGACGTTGTGACATTGTGGCGTTGTAAGGGGTAATCTCAGAAACTACTGGTCTGATTTGAATAATTCTTTCAGTGTTATATAGCTCATTCATCGAGAATGGTTATAGGCTATATATCATCACGCTAAGGCCAATAGGAGCGGAGCATAGATGAAAAATATTTCAAAATCGAGATGTTTTTTTCTTTTTGAGAGCTTCTGCTGTGTGTCAGCGTTAGCCCAGAGTAGTAACTATTACTACGCGGACGAAATCGCGGGCAGGGGCTATAATCTATATACTAATATATTACTAATATCTATACTAATATTATAAAGAGGTAAAGATGGGCTACGACTGGGTGCTCCGCGGACGACACACTAGTCGTAGCCCAGGGGGGGGGAATTAAGTGAGTTGATACGCCTGACCACGGAAGCCGTCACGCTCGTGGTCGGGCGCATCAGAAGACTGGGCCTTGAGGTGGCTCTCGAGAAGACCGAGGCCCTAATGTTCCATGGGCCTCGGTGAGGGCCACCTCCAGGGGCCCACATTTATGTGGAGGACGTTCGTGTCAGGGTGAGGACCCAGATGAAGTATCTGGGCCTCACCCTGGACGGACGCTGGCGGTTCGAGCCCCACTTTAAGGGGCTCGGACCGCGCATAGTCAAGGCGGCAGCGGCACTCGGACGACTCCTCCCCAACACGGGGGGGCCGGGTGCCGCCTGCCGCCGCCTTTACATGGGGGTCGTTCGGTCCATGGCTGCCTACGGGGCACCGTTGTAGGTCGACGCCCTCAACGCCACCAATATCCGTGCGCTGCGAGCTGCGCAGCGTACCGTAGCGTTGAGGGTGATACGAGGGTACCGAACGGTGTCCTCGGCAGCGGCCATGGTTCTGACCGGCTCCCTTCCCTGCGAGCTAGAGGCGGAGGTGCTTGCCGCCGTATATACTTATACGGCAGCTAAGAAACGGATGAGGGAGCCTCTGGCTCCCAGGGAAATAGAGGAAATGAGAAGGAGGGAAAGAGAAACGAGGATGGAGAGTTGGAGGCAGGACCTGGCGGACGCGCGTTACGGTCGATACACGATCGACGCCGTCCGTCCGGTCCTGCCGGAATGGAATCAGAGGAAGTGGGGCTCCCTGACGTTCCGTCTGGTGCAGGTGTTGACCGGGCACGGGTGCTTCGGTTGATAACTGCACCGGATGGCACGCAGGGAGCCGACCGCCGTATGCCATCAGTGCGGCGTTGAGCCGGACACCGTGCAGCACACTCTGTCTGAGTATGCTGCGTGGGAGGAGCAACGTCGCACTCTGGCTGCGGCGGTAGGACGGGACCTCTCACTGCCGAGCGTGGTTGCGGCCACGCTCGGCAGTGAGGATGTATGGAACGCAATGGCCTCTTTCTGCGAGGAAGTCGTCTCGCAGAAGGAGGCGGCGGAGAGGGTCCGTGAGGAAGATCCTCAAAGTGGCCGTCTCCGCCAACGGAGGACAGGCAGGAGGAGGCGGCAGTTTGACCGCCTCCTCCCACCGTAACCGGATCTAGGGAAGATGGGTCGGGGGGCCCATCTTCCCATTGCACAGATCCGGCGGACGGAGGAGACGGCTGGTGTGTACCCGGCTGTCTCCTAACAGGATGGGGCCCGGCGGCGGCGCTTTCGCTGCTGGGCCAACCGCTGGGACGGCACGATGAAGTCTATAGAGATCTCGTGCCTCCCCAACTATAGCGGCAGACGTACACCGTGGGGTTTTAGTCCGTGTGCAAGTCGGACATAACCCACCCTCTCCCCCGAGAGGGTGGTGTATCCATAAGGGATTTCCCCACGCTAAAAAAAAAGGAACTACTGGTCTGATTTGAATAATTCTTTCAGTATTATATAGCTCATTCATTGAGAATGGTTATAGGCTATATATCATCACGCTAAGGCCAATAGGAGCGGAGCACAGATGAAAAATGTTTCAAAATGGAGATGTTTTTTTTCTTTTTGAGAGCTTCTGCTGTGTGTCAGCATTATCCCAGAGTAGTAACTATTACTACGCGGACAAAGTCACGGGCAGGGGCTATAATCTATATACTAATATTATAAAAAAGTAAAGTTTGTGAGTTTGTGACGTTGTAGAGGGTAATCTCAGGAACTACTCAACAGATTTTAAAAATTCTTTTACCAATATAAAGCCACATTATTTATGAGTGTTATAGGCTACATATCATCACGCTAAGACCAATACGAGCGGAGCAACAATGAAAAATGTTTTAAAATCGGGGTATTTTTTCCTTTTGAGAGCTTCCGCTGCGTCTTAGCCCAAAATAACTATTCCACGCGTGCAAAGTCGCGGGCAGAAGCTATTAACTAATTATATTATCTATAATCTATACTAATATTATAAAGAGGTAAAGTTTGTGAGGTTGTAGGGGGTAATATCTGGGGAGTCGGAGAAAAATGGTCGAACGAAATCGTTTCTTACGAACGCTGCCTTAATTATGAGATATATATGATTAAGTTCTAGAGAAAAGTTGTAGCTTGATAATGCCTATTACCGCCCAACGTCAAGTCAGCACCAGCAGGTCATAAGAGACCCACTGCAGGGCCATAGGCCTCTTCCCGAAGGAAGGTATGGGCATAATCACCACGCCAGCCCACGACGTATTGGTGATTCCAACTCTAAAAAATCAATAGTTCTATATTTTCCCACATACAGTAGTACTACAAGTACATTTATCAGGTTCGGGCTTCCTCACGATGTTTTCTTTCACCGTCAGCCGATAGTGTTACCAATTTATATTGGTAAATGTAAGCGAATTGCGAAAAATTTGTTGGTACATGCCGGAGTACATCGGTCAAACCACTAGACAACCACGACTTCTTTATTTTTATACTTACGATATATATTGAGAAGATGTCGTTTCCAGACACCACTATTGTTCATGTATTGATCCAGCCTATAATGACCTTTCCTACTTTTTATTGATACTCTTATTAGGTTTATAATTATTACAAAGTTTTTGTGATGACTTCTGTATTCCGATAGTAGTCCCCTTGATAGAACTTTCGAGGAGTTTTTGTGACGTCTTTCCATTCATATTACTTATTATTATTTCCTATCCACTTCACTTTTTTACAATAACCAAGACACCACCAATATTACGTAATATAGAATCAAGTAACGTAAGCTTATAAATATACCCTATAATAGCTACCCATTTTATTTCAATCTATTGTTTATACCATAGATAATCTTAGCACTTCATTTATAATTTTATACACCGTGTTGTTAAGGTTGCCAATAGAGACAATTTTTCTTATATAATTCTTTTGGCTAAATCAATAAATTAATATCTGTATATGTATATTATAATTTACAGCTGCTGATTTCTCTAATAAATAAATCCAACTAAACGAACCATTTGTTCAGCTAATAAGCTTTTTGGAGCTAACACTATGATGTAAAACAATTATGTTGGCCTATGTGTAATAATAATGTTATAACAATACTTTGTAACCTCAATGACTGTGTGTCCCGGTTGCTTTTCACACTACATATTATAGTTTGCGGCGAGCCGAGTTGAAAAGTTTTTAGCTCTCTCTACCCAACCAATTCACTCGTTGAAGGGAGGGCTCAGGAAAAACAATCCGTGCAGCCACTTTCAACTTTGTATTCTTGCGCGTAATACGGTCTCTCTGAATTGGTATACATTTGATATTCTACGCCGATTGTTCCAAGTACTCTATCGTTGAAGACAATACATATATAAACAATGGGTCGTGTTTGATCTTGTAAAATGAATTCCAGGCTTTATTCTCCTGCCTCTATGTAGGTAAGTTCTGACGTTCGCTTTGTTTTCTATTAACAAAACAGTTTGTATTGTCCTCTTTCAGGCGTCAAAGAAATATTTTTATTACTTTCAGTGTGAGAAGTGTTCTACACAGTAATCATTTCAGTAAATTGTAGGTGTAGTAGGTTGTAGATAGAGCCACGCTGAAACTATTACTGGTTTCAGCATGAATGGGTCGGCTCGTCCGGGGTAGTACCACCCTCTCACAGAAAACCGACGTGCAGTAACAGTGCTTGCATTGTTGCGTTTCGTTCGGTCAGTAAGAGCGCCGGATACCCACCTCCCCTCCGCCTCCCTCGTCCCCCTCTCCCCAAACACAGGCTGGCAACGCACTTGCGACTCCCCTGGTGTTGCAAGTGTCTATGGACGGTGGTGATCACTTAATATCAGGTGACCCTGTTCGTTAGCCTCCGATGATATAAAAAAAGACTAAGATACATACCGTTAATTTAAAGGCTCTACAATCAGACTTAGTTGAGAAATTGTACCTAATAAAAGGTCTTACAATTGAAACAAATCTCGTCTATAAACTCGAAACATGAAATGACTATAACTAATAAAAAAGACGAGGCAGTCATAAGGTCTGCCAACTGAAGAGAAAGCTCAAAACAATGGAATTACTGTGTACTTTTTTCAATTCTTAAATCAATTATAGCCTGTATTATTTATATTTGAAAAATCGAAATTATTAACATTAGTCTGGTTTTCACATATATTGATACTCCGAACACTAATTATATATATCATAGTGGGAGCATCCAGCAGTCGGAGCATTCAGCAGTCGGAATTAACACATAAATGGTAACGCATATTTTTATTACAGAATCTTACGAAGATTCGAATTATCATAGATGTTTGCTAACAGCACCATCTATTATTTTCTATGTTAATCAATACTGGCAATGTATTGTTAATGCACTTCTAATTATTTATTCATAATGTGGTTTATTCTAAATTATTGAGTAATTTAGGTTAGTTTAAACTGCTCATAACTTCTAAGAATTCCAATTGTTTATTCACATAAGCACTGATAGAAGTCACAAAATAAACCGGTGTCACGCCACACTCGACGCGTGACACCATCTTAAGAAAATGTGGCGTCGTGCGATAACATTTCTAACTTGATTTGATTCTTGATTTAAAGCAGACCTAAATTAGTGTCACGATAATTAAAATCGAACTTGTGAAATTGTAATAGAATTATTCTAGATTTAAGTAACATTTGGAACCTTTTGTTATTTATTAAAACCGAATTATGTGCAGTCGAGATAGAATACTAAAGTTGCTATTTAAAATGAATAACAATGTAATTAAAACAAATTGGCATTGTACTATGTTATTAGTATTACTTTGTAATTACTAGAATAATTGTCGATCTAAAATGAGTTTTATAGCAAATAAGGATTTGTAAAGTACTTCGGTTGTTACAACGGTAAATTATTTTAAGATAATTAATGACAACATAATTATTCAATGTATGATGTCAAAATCGTTATTTATTTATAATTACAATTGTTAGCGAACATAAAGTGTAACTATGTACAAAATCGTAGATTAAGTACTTTGTTAAACTAAGACTTCCTTCACTTGTGTTGTCGGTAGGTGAAGGCAGGCGATTCCTTTATAAGTGCTTGTACGTGGTTGTGCAAGATTCATTATTGTTTTTGAGATCGTGAAGTCATTATTGTTTCTGAGATCGTGAGATCTATTGTCATTGTCGCTAAGTGATAATGATCGTCTCCGAGATTATTGTAAAGTCATTATTAAATCGCTTTAGGCGGCGAAGGAAATTTTCACTTCAAATATATGACCTTTACCTATCGAATATAAAAAGCCACCCATATAAGTACTCTCATAATATTTTGCAACTTTAATAACTTCAAAACGCAGTTTGTTGTTCAAAATCACCTGAAAACCGTGAGGTGTACAAGTGTTGATAACCTGTTTTCTGAGTGAA
>AP028448.1:4060179-4204500 GCA_036509395.1 Antheraea yamamai | reverse complement strand
AGGGGAAGATAGACGTAAATACACGGATTTACTCTATCTTATATGAGTTATTTATTTTTGAACGGCGGCACGCGCGAACTGTTGTAGGGTAGCCGCGATGGCTGGAAACCTATGTATTGCGGTTACGGTACCTAGAGACGGATTTCTAACTGTTTCTTCGTAAGCAGAGATCTCCGAGATCTCGTGGAAGATGAGTAATTGACCTACGTAGTCAATACTCGATAGGGAGAAGGAGACGGCGGGGTCGGCCTGTGAAGGCTTAGCCGCCTGGAATCTGTGAGTCGGCTGGGACGCGGGCTTAGGAGCCCACGGGGCCTGAGGGGCCCGGTAGGGGCGGGGGGGCGCGCTAGTCGCGGGTACGGACGCTGCCAGTGCACGAGATGTGCTCGGCAGGCTCGGGAAGGACTCTCGGGACATGAGAGGCGGAGGTCGGGGGCGGGCGGTGGCGGCGGGCGTCCTAGACAGGGAGACCTGTCTGAGGTAGCGGGGGCGCTTTGTGCGCGGGGCGCGGGGACATCCGCGATAATTCGCGGTATGGCCCTCACCGCGGCACAAGACGCAGCTCGGAGGGTCAGAGGAGGACGAAGAGCGGGAGCACTCTTTAGTGGAGTGGTCACCGAGGCACTTAACACACCTGGGACACAGGCGACAGTTACGTGCGGAGTGTCCGTAAACCTGACAGTTGTAACACTGTGAGGGTTCGGTCGTTTTGCGCGGCGGGTCGACAATAATGCCAGAGAGGCCGCAGAGGGTCGAGAGATCGAAAATGGCATCCCCTTCCTTGGTGCGGTCGAGAACGACTAACACCATATTGTAGGGTGCCTTCGTGCGCGGAGAGCGAATGCCGTGTACCTCACGAACAGGAATATCCTTTTCGTTGAGGTTGTCGGATTTCGGCGGGGACTCTACGGATGACAACTCGTAGTAAGCGCTCTTCCTCGAGCGAATGAGTGAAGTAACCGAACTTGTTATCCTGAAGGAAACGAGTTAGGTCTTTATGGACGGTAGGGTTCGCGACCTTCACCTGGATACCGACAGGGATATTCACGGCGGAGGTAAAGGGAATCTCTGCTGTTTCCAGCATGTGACGAATCTCGACCCAGGACGTCTTGTCCTGGATCGTAACGGGGGGCGGTGGGCGGTGCTTCTTACTCGTGGCTGCGGGTTCCGCATCTTGAGGTGAAGCCGGTCTGGAGGGTGTGGATGTCGTTTTTGGCACTTTCGTTCCATCAACGTTAAAGAGTTTGGAAGGCTTAGGGCCTTCGTTATCGGAAGAGGGATTCGCGCGCTTATGGCGCTGGCGGTGCGAGACGGTGGTGAAGCCATCGTTCGCGGGATCTTGCTCCATATCGGAGCCCTCCTCGTCTGGGATGGGAGCGGAGGGGTTGTTTGGTTTTTCAGCGGTCGGGTTTTCCTGCAAGAGCAGGGAGAAGGAGTTTGTCATAGGAAAGACAGCATTGGACGGGACTGTGGGCGGAGGACCTCCGTTTTGAAAAATTCGCGCTTCTCTACAGAAGCGATTGTACTCCGTGACGGCTGTCGGACAGCAGTTCATGACGAACTCGCGAAACCGAGCATGTTCGCGCTCGGGGGAGCTTAACTGGGCCATACCGGGGCCTGAGGAGATGGGCGGGGTGGAGGAAAACATTACATACCTCCCTGCCAGAGGGGCAGGGGGGCGCGCCTTTTTTGAATTTAACGGACTATCCCGAGTCCGGACCAAGAGAGCTGTGGGCAAAGTGCAATGCCGCACAGGAGAGAACCTACAAAGCCTAGAGGGAAGCCCTAGCAAGCCCGAGGCCGAGAACGCAGTAAACCGGGCTACGCCCAAACAGACACCCGGGGATGGAATGAGGGGATCAGGAGGGTGGGAAGGAGACACCTGGACTTGACTAGGCGTCCTCGCCAAGGCCAAGCTACCCAGGCCCGTCTGTCAGTGCAGTAGGCCGCGGCGCCTACGGCGAGCGAACAGGTCGCTCCAACATACTTCGTTGACTACACCGTGAGGTATCCGTGAGCTGGCCAGACGACTGGACTTTTCAAAAAATGAACCCGGGTTCGCACCGAAAGGTGCGGTTTGATACGCTCTAAAATCGAGCGACTTACAATTGGCAGCCTGTTACTATTGCTAGCAACGGCAAATAATAATTCGCGGCGGACACACTCGAATAATCGTAGCGCGAGACGCGACGTCCAATCGGCGCGAAGCACGACGTAAACAACACGGCACTGTAGACGACGGAGACGCGGCGCAACACAACGTAAACAAACGAAGCGGGCGACGCGAAACACGAAGTAGACAACACTGCGAGTACGGCGCACGAGACCGACTAGACGCGAGCGAAGCACGGACACTAATGACTCGAGAGCGTCGGAGGCGAGAGTGAACGAGAGCGCGAGCGCGAGACAGCGGATCGGACGAACGAGAGCGGCGGACGCAGCGGTAAGCACGACCGATCACCACGGCGGCCCGATCGGAACTCCCTCCTTAATAACTCGACCGACTTGCCTTTTATAACATTCAACTAATGTACGATCAGCCTAGATCAGACGATAAGTTCGACCAATGGCGTCGAGATCGGCATATAAGTTCGACCAATGGCATGTCAGGTCAATAGTACGGAAATTTCTAATACAGTCGTCTGCTAACAGTATATACTTCTTCGTTTATTACTTAGGTAGTTTTTTACTTAAGTAGTTGCCATATTTGAGTCTCTTCGGTAATAAACGTCTCGCAGTACAGTTTACTTTTATTGAGCTCCCTGAAATAGAACCTGTTGGACATTTACGTCAAAGGTATGGGAAACTAAATAAAATACTTTGAAAAAACTTTATATGTACTGATAAATACCAAAGTGAAATATACCACTATTAAACTCTTCCACAACAGTCGTACATTTAAGTAAACGTAATACATACATAAACGTTATACTGTTCCATTGTGGTAGTCCACTTGCAAATTTCTTCCTGTGGTGTCTCCTCCTATTCACTTTCGAGGTTCATAATATGATAAACATGTCCTCGCTTGCTGTGTGGTTTGTTTGTATGCCTTGTGAAGCGGAGGGCGGATATGTCGGGAAGGTTGTCGTAGCTCAACTTATTACACTGGCAAAGTTTTAAAAGAATACTGATGATACAAGATTCTCGCTATTTTTGGAACCTCACTATTTGCTAGAACGCCCGAATTATAAAGTAATATTAGTAAAATGTATAGCTTAATTTTATATATTTTTAAAATTACCACTGCACACACTTGTATATAAACAAAGTCAAATCTTGAGCATTCATTCATTTAAAGTCTTTACTTCATTTATAAATTATATAACTTCCAAATCTAACTCTATTATTGGAAATATTAAAATCTGATTAATCACTTATCTGATTATTGATTATCGATACTTATATAGTTTATCGATATCTCAAGAACAGCACTCGAAAGAAATGACGTAAACATATTAGGCCGAGGACTATATTATGGCAATAATCATAACTCAATTAAATCTTAATATTTATGTGTGTTGTTAAATTAGCAATTTCTAGCGTGATGTTAGCGTTTTAATAAATGTTCATGGAAGACATTCTAACGGCTGTTAAACCGTCTAGCTTTTGTTATATCTAGGATACACTTAATAAAATAAGATTCATTGTGGAAGGAATGTGAATGTCAGGAATGTGTGGTGTAACAAGAATGGATAATATTACGAATGCGTATATCAGAGGAAGTATGCAAATAGCATCAGTGGCAGAGAAGTTAGTTTTGTATGGGCATATCATGAGATAAGACGACAGTTTAACTAGAAGAGAGCTAAGTATAAAAGCGGACAGATATAGAAGTAGCAGAAAACCGAACATATTATGGACTAGCTGTGCCCGCGACTTCGTCCGCGTGGAACCTTACGTAAAAAACAGACATTAATAAAGTCATCTGAATGTATCATTTACTTTTCTCTCGTATTTACGCAGCGTCGTCATTAAAATTACAATAACTGTGGATAGAGTGGACCGATTTTAATGAAACAAAGACTAAGTTATTCTCAAAGATATACTTTATGATTCTCTTGGTATGATTTTATTGAGAACTCAGTACTTTAGCAGTGATGCGTGTTCATACAAACAGACAGACAGACATTTTTAAAAACGATTGAAATGTATTTTATTAGTTACTTCTAGTCACCTGCAACAACGTTTTTCATGAAAATCTAAAAAGTACATACACTTTAGATTTAAATTCTTATTATGTGTATGGATCAACTGTGTGAAGTATTATCATTTTTTTGTATCACAAAATACAATGTTATTTTTTTTATGCGATGCCATACTGTCCATATTATTACGACAAAATTTTGGCAATTTGTTTCTTGCACTTGCGAGAATATTACAGGCATAGTACAATTAACTTACAATAGGTGGCGCGCGTATCCTACCGACAAATGGATTTGAAAGAGCATTCCTTCAATTCTACAATATTGTCTTAATCTTTCAGCATAACAAAAAAATTGACAATCATACAAACACATACCCCATACGCGTTTCTGGTTATAAATAAGAATGTGAGTTTGTTTGTCACGACTTTACGACTTATAAAAGTTAATAATAAATCCGTGGACGGCGGAGCGGATTGTTCTCTAAGAACTATTTGTTTTTGTATGTAATATTACTTACATGTATTTTAGAGTGCAATTGTTAATTACCCTTAATAAATAAAAAAAAGAAGAAACGACCGATCACAATAAAATTTTGCATGTAAATTCTCAGGGCTACAGAACAGGATATAGGGTACAATTTATCTAGCAAAAATATACTGTTCGTGAATGATAGATCAAAATTACATTAACGCAAGCGAAATTGTAGGCAAAATCTAGTATATATATAAAAATTGTGAATAATAACTTAACAGCTAATAGAGGGTATTCATTTATACATAACCATATATCTTTCTCTCTCATCAATCTTTTAGATTATTACTGCCATTATCGAATCGGAAATAATGTTACGTGTCCGTGACCACTTCAATATTCTAACAAGATGGTAACTCCCCCTGTTAGAACTTCCATGGAGGTTCTGTGGCATCTTAGAATTTATACTCTGTGACATTATTTCCTATCCACTCCACCTGTGTAAAATAATCAAACTATATTACGCAAAACACCATCAATGTTACAAAATATAGAGCCAAATAACACAAGATTATGAATAAAATATAAAATCCACCACACGACAGACCAAGATCCCGCCTAAAACTCCCATAACCGTATTGTTACAAATTTAACCGTTAAATGCATAGTGTCTCAACAATGTAACACTGTCTCTACTCTAACTTACAAATAAAGCATTAACCGTGGTGAATGTTTTACTTAATCGAGGCATACAAAGAAAATTAAAAGTAAATTCCATAAACATTCACTTTTACAAAATAAAAACATGAATTATAAAAAATATTTCAAAATCGTTTTTTTCCTTTTGAGACCTTTCACCATGTGCTAAAAGTAACTTATTCTACGCCGACGAAGCCGCGGGAACAACTAGTTGATGATTAAAATTAATAAAGACGTGTTTCGTGACGTGTTGACAGTAAGTTCTGCTATGAAGCAGAGAAGTTGCAGGTTCGATTACCGTACGTACCTGACATTTGGCTATAATTTGTATAAATTTCCGCTCTGTTTTTGGATTCTGAATATTTATTTACGTTATATATTAGCTATATAGTTACCATATACATCCTTAATTATGGACTTAAAAGTCCTTGTGTCAAATCAAGGTCGCATATCTAATGAAAAATCTGTGTGCTTATGGCAACAGAAGTAAAAGTATGGTAGCTCAGTAAGAAATCCAATTCGTAATTCCATTTTCTTTAAAGGATAACGAGTTCATATGTGAATAACAGTTATAGAGAATAATTTCACTAATGATATAGTATTACATTATGATAGCTATAATTCCTATGTGAACTGTCATCATGAATCAGCCATAAACAACATACAAACAATTGGCTCCAAACAACAGCACCAACCACAACCGTCTCCATAGCTATCAAATAACAATCGAAATGGGCGTGCAACATTCCCTAATTACCCATTTGTAAGTAATTATTGCTGACATATCGAATTTACCACGACATTACGGCAGTTTGGGAATACAAACATTGTAAAATGTATATCTATTAAACATATTAATATACTTACTTAATTCATCTATACTAATATAATAAAAAGGTAAAGTTTGTTAGTTTGGATGTTCGCGGTAATCACAGGTATCAATGATCCGATTTTCAAAATTCTTTCAATCTTACAAAGGTATCTTATTTCTGAGTGCTATAGAGTATTTTTTTATATATTGTCAATAATTAATAATAATAGAGTCAATTTAAATTGGCAAAAATTCTATAATATGACCAGCGCTGGAAAAATGGGTTTGAAATAAAGGAATAAAACTACAACAAAAATTATGAATTACGTGTAGCTTAACAAAAATGTTCTGAACGCCATATATCTAAGTTTAATACCTCAAGCAAAAAGTTGGTTTTAAATCAAAGATAAAATAGATTTTACAAGATTAAATTTCGATATAGGTTTCACGTATACATCACAAATTGTTATACAAAGAAATAGCTAAATCAAAATGGAAATTTCATATAGATAAAGTTTACTTTTTACAGCATGTTAATTGATTAAGTTGGTCCGAAGATAATGGGAAATAAATATTATAAGCCGGTAAAATTATTGCGTTATCCCTGCCGCTGGCCCTACGAGAATAGTAAACGGGCGCGGAGAAAAAGGGTACAGCAGCACCCCACGGGGTACTGGAGAGACATTTCTCGCTAATATATATAGGACACTTGTTGTCAATTGTCAATTGAACCCGGAAGGTGGTGGTGCATTCGGGTTCTAGGATTATTTAAGATTTTTCGCATACTGTAAGATTTTACGCGTTTGCAACTGGTAATAACCAATTTGTCGTAGACGAAGTTGCAAGAGGTCAGCTAGTTTCCTAATAAACGTCGGCAAATTAAGTGACCACTATTTCTATGGCGCCTATTTGTACAATCACATTAACAAATACAGAAGCACCTGGCAATTTATCCGCCTCTGGTATGAAAATAGTACAGAATTAAAACGTATATCAAAGAGGACAGAGTTTTGTTGATTCTATTGTCTTCACAAAGGAAGGTGACAAAGATCGTAAACGTTTAAATGCTAAAATTAAATCGTGAAATCTTCAATAAAAGGGTAACGGGGGGTTATTTTTAAAGACAACGATAAATTAAAATTATTCGTGAAATTCGTGATATTCATGTATGATGTATGTATGTAATACGTTGTATTGAGTAAATGAAATGACATCGAAAGTAAACCAGTATTTAAAATTTAACGCAGCTAGTTTCTTATTAAAATGCAAAGTTATGTTTAAAATACGTGTTTTTTGACAGACGTTTTTTATAAGTGACACATAGGCAGATACCTTTATTACTCTTATGTGCTAGGGGAAACAATTATATATATTATAACTAGCATATGCGATAGGCAGGTTTAGAGTGGTGTCGCGATTTTGCTAGATTTCTGGAAATTACCAACCAGACAGAGACGGGAGATGCGATTTTGTATAGGTAAATCAAAACAGATAGTTTTCAATTACAGTAAAGGTAGCATTGGTTTAACGAAATAGCTTAATAATTTAGTATTTTTATTAATTAAATAATTAATCTTAACCTATTGATTTAAATATGTTGCGAAATGTATCTCAAATGAAATTTAAAACTCAAATATTTTTTACAATTTTATATTATTGGTCTTAATTAAACAAACATAACTAAATAATATATATAATATTACATATTACAACATATATTTAATTTGTTAATAAATATTTTTTAAACGTGATGAAGTTAGATAAAATGTCGTCTGTCTTTGAAATATTCCCTTTATTATTTTATATTTATAAGCGTTCGTCGTCCAGAGTTCGTCACGAACGAATGTTCGAGTAAATTTTGAGACAAAATCGTCTTATATAAATGCCATTCCTCGCTGTAGACTGTACACTGGCCCGAGAATTATAGCCTTGTGTCTTATTTGATGAATTTAAGCGTACAAATATAAACTGGCCATTTTAAAATGGCCTGCGTTATTAATGATTATCACTGTAAATAGATATCTTTTTTGAATGGACATTTTATTTGCAAAATTGTATTTTGTGATTTGTTATTTTGTAATAAAATTATGGCTTTGAATGTTGTCCCGTTCATTAATAAATTTATTATTGAAATTATCATAATTGTTTATATAATTTGAAGGAAAAGATGTGATAAAATGTTGTTTTATTAGTGAAAATACTACTTTTATATGCAATACACACTGTGTTATTATCCAAACTAAAGTTTACAAGCGCCTTTAACTATAAACCTCGTCCAATTTTCTCAAACACAGTTAACAACATTGTTGACAAATTGCTGCGTTGGTTCGTCTACGCCCGTGGCGCCAATTTTGTGTGTTGAAGCGGTGAAGATATCCTTGAATCGAGTTTGTTGGAAGGTTCAGAAATATTATCTTCATTTCGTTTACGTATTAGACCCGTGGGAATAATTAGACAAAAATATATTTGCACTAGATAAATTTGTAATATAAATTTTATTACATAAATATTATCTTTATTTCAAATAGCAAATATTTAACCCGCTGTGCGGTCTTCCTAGTTTCTTGAAACTTTAATAACTTTACATTAAATGAGGCTGTCGTGTTATTTTTTTAGGTAAGGAACAAGTGCTATTTTTAACCGAATTCAAAAAAAGGAGGAGGTTATCAATTCGACTGTATTTTTTTTTTTTTATGTTTGTTACCTCATAACTTTGGACTGGATGAACCGATTTTGATTATTCTTTTTTTATTTGAAAGCTGGTACTTCCCGTGTGGTCCCATTTTAATTTGGTCCAATTCCGACAACGGCATCCAGTGCAAAACCGTATAAGTTTTAAATTTGCATTAAGTATGTACACAATAAAGTAAATTTTCAAAAAAAAGTATTAACCGACTTCAATATCAATCAAAAACTCATAAGGCACTAAAAAGCGGAAAATAAATAGTTTATCAAATTAACCAAATTAAATAAAACATATGAATATGTGTGCTACCTAGAGATGTATTGGAAGTCGGTGCCAACCGAAATTTCAAATTTGTTCCAGGTAGAAATGTATTACGGAGACGACTTAAACTTGTACCTATGTAGATGATATGATTTTCGGTTCGCACCGACTTCCAATACATCTCTAGGTAGCACACATATTCATATGTTTTATTTAATTTGGTTAATTTGATAAACTATTTATTTTCCGCTTTTTAGTGCCTTATGGGTTTTTGATTGATATTGAAGTCGGTTAATACTTTTTTTTGAAAATTTACTTTTTATACTTTTTTTATGTCATGGGAGGCAAACGTACAAGTGGGTCACCTGATGTTAAGCGATCACCACCGTCCATAGACACTAAAAACACCAGGAGAGTCACAAGTGCGTTGCCAGCCTGTGTTTGGGAGGAGGAGAGGGGACATAGTCCTCCGGCGCTCTCACTGACCGCACGAAAGGCAACAATGCAATCACTGTTACTTCACGTCGGTTTTCTATTAGAGGGTGGTACTACCCTGGGCGAGCCGACCTATTCAAGCTGAAACCAGTAATAGCTTCAGCGTGGTTCTACCGCCTATCAAAGTTCGGCAACATGACTGCACGATACCGGATTCGAAGTACGGTACAGTTCAAACGCAATGGCAGTCATCATCGTCATACCAACTTGCAAACGTGTCGCTTCACGCCACGTTTGAAGGACCCCATATCATAAGAGAATGGGAACACACCGACTGGTAGGCGATTCCACATCTTCGCAGTACGGCAGAGATAAGAATTTTCGAACTTTGTTGTTCCTGTTGGGATGGTTGCTACCCTGTATCTGTGGAGACACGTACTATACGTGTAGTTGCGTAGTGGACAAGAGAGGATGGGCTATGGTTTTAACCTTATAATTTAAGCAATAAAACTAAAAAACATTGAGTGAGTGAAAATAAGTATTCCGATCAATTTTTGAGAGAGTGGGATGAATAAATTATGGATGTGGTTAACATTAGTTTTCGGCATTATTTTGTAACATTTTAATATATATTAGCAATGTTAATAATACACGATCCAACAGAAAATTATGTGCTATAGATTACAACGTTTCTTTCTGTCTCCCTCTCTTTGTATATGTTTGGAATATATTAAGAATATACTATCTCATTCGCTCACAGCTTAAAACGTATGCGTACATTTATAGGTACATTCTTTTCATAAACTCCAATTTAAATTCCCCAAAAGAATTTTCACTTCAAAAATGATCGAAACCTATCCAGCGAATTTTTGAGTAACACACGCATAACGACAGACCTCCATCATTTAATTATATATATTATTATTTGCGTAAACATATTTCAATTTCCATAGAAAAATAAGTAAAGTTCATTCCAAGCTGCTTAGAAAATACTCGGTATTTCACTCCACCTTAATCCTCTAACGTTATAAAGTCTGCAATCTTAACGGAATACGCAAATAACCGGACGTATCTTACTAAATAATTAATACCCTCATTTAGTACCGACAGTGTACCGGTGACACGGCACCTCATGTTTCATAGCTCGCAAGTTTGTTTTGTGCGTCTGTCTGTATGTTTGTGATATATATTCGTTCGCGCAAGCTCCGCTAAGCGCATAAATCAACAGCGCCTTAGGCGGCTTATTAATATTTGCAGAGTCCAGATTAAGATTCTAACTGGATGTGGTATGAGCGTAGTTATGTTTTATTAAATCTGTTGTTTGTTTCTTATTTACAAAGCATCTATTTGTATTAAATTATGATATAAAAAATCGTACAACATAACAGTATATATGTTTAAATAATTATTTAAGCAAAAAGGAGTTTTTTTTTTATATTATAGGGGGCAAACGAAAAGGGGAGTTGCAAGTGCGTTGCCGGCCTGTGTTGTTCGAGGGAGGGGGAATGGGGAGGGGAGGGGTAATTCAGCGCTCTCACTGACCGAACGAAACGCAACAGTGCAAGCACTGTTACTTCACATCGGTTTTCTGTGAGAAGGTGGTACTACCCCAGGCGAGCCGACCCATTCATGCTGAAACCAGTAATAGCTTCAGCGTGGCTCTACCGCGTACAAAAAGGAGTACCTACTTTAGAATAACGCAGGCCGGCATGACAGCGATGACCGATGAGGAATGGCATATCTCTCGGTGGTCGCCGTTGTTTTTGGATGGTGATGTACCATCAGGCATAGTGCAGTCACTTTGCCATGCTCCGATAAAAAAAAAAAAAAAACTTTACCAATATACATTGAAGTAACACATAACTTAACCATTCCATGTCTTAAACCTAGTAAGATCAACGTTTTTTTTTGGTAATAGTGTTAGGTACTGGCCCAAAATACATCAACGATTTACTTGGCAGTAACTTCAAGCCCCATATCAAGCCGGATTTATGTTTAATCTAATGTGATAATAAACAACTTTGCTCATAATGTGCTCGTATTTATTTATTTAAAATATATCACAAAACGACTCGGGCGACTCAGGAATGAAGTTTTTTAACAATAGAGTAAGGAGTCAAATGAAAGAGTTTCGTATAATTATTTATTTATTGAAAACTGGATATGAAGCAGTAATATATAGTAGTAGTATATAGTATATAGTATATAGTATATAATAGTAGTAATATATAGTAATATATAGTAACATATTATATATAGATATTAAGAAATGCTGAATAAATATCAGCCGTACTGAAATTTGCATTCAGAATCGAGGTTATACAACCGGCAGCGCACGATACACGTCTGTTCAATTGTTCCTATAAACGCAGACACACACTCATAGAGAGATATAAGGTCTCATAGAGAAGGTGTAACGCTTTCTCTTTACGTGACGGTTACTGTCAGTTAACTTCTACCGCAGGCCGCATTAAGGAACTTCATTACAAAAAAAAATAAACCCGATCAAATTATTCACCGGCTGTACTCAATGACTGTGATATTTTCCGAACTAGTGGTAGTATCCCAAGCTCTGATAATATAATTTTAGAATCTAAATTGAATAAAGTATTTTTCACTAAAATGTATTAAAATGACATATCTAGAATTATATAAGTCTATAACGGTAATATAAGTAAGATGGTATCTTCTGTACGATTGTTGAGGCTTGCACGTAAAAGAGATGCAAGATTTTATGCGTACAGTCATCACGTGGTAAACACAGAAAAAAGTATAATGATTTATTAAGAATTTTAAGTCAAAATAAATGATTAATTTATCTATGTTTATATTAAATATTTTGAGTTATGTCGTACATTACGCTGATAGGTTATTTGGTTGTGTAATTTCCTGACTAGGATGATATCGAATTCAGTCAACTTTCAATGGAGCTTTAAAAAGGAAACGAAGGGCTACAATGTATTCAAATCAAATCAAAAATATAAAAATCTATATCTAAAGATATATGTAATTAGAATGTAATTACTTTTGTAATGCGTACTTTTTAGATTTTTGTGAAAGAAATTGTTGTAGATGTCTCGATTTATTTTTAAATTACTTTTCATTCTTTTTTAGAAATTTCCTTCTCCAGTCTCTTTTTTTTTAACTCCATCACTCTAAAATCTCGTACATAAAATCTATATCTATAGATATATGTATTAGAATGTAATTGCTTTTGTAATGTGTACTTTTTAGATTTTTGTGAAAGAAATTGTTGTAGATGTCTCGGATTAACTATAAAATACATTTCAATCATTTTTAGAAATATCCTTCTGCCAGTCTCTGTTTGTTTGAACTCGCATCACTGCTAAAATACTGCGTACATAAAATCTATATCTATAGATATATGTAATTAGAATGTAATTACTTTTGTAATGTGTACTTTTTAGATTTTTGTGAAAGAAATTGTTGTAGATGTCTCGGATTAACTATAAAATACATTTCAATCATTTTTAGAAATATCCTTCTGCCAGTCTCTGTTTGTTTGAACTCGCATCACTGCTAAAATACTGCGTACATAAAACCATAAAGCATATTCTCCAGTAATATTTAGTCTTGGTTTTATTAAAATAGTTTCACTCAATCAAAAGTTATTGTAATTTTTATAACGACGTGACTTAAGTGCGAGAGAAAAGTAGATAAGTATAATTTAAATATTCTTTAACACTTGCCTAAGTTGACAGTTATTACTCTATTGTTGTAATTAGCCATATCTCTGTTTGCCGACAAAAAAGTTTCATAATAAATTATAGATTTCGTTGGTATAATTAATTTGGAAGAAGTATATAAATTAAACAATTTTAGACATTCACAAGTGAATCATAACTACTACTATTTGACACTATTGACATCTGACAGTGTATTTAATCTGTCATTATACTGTTGTTCCACCTTACGCACTTTCATGTAATATAACTCTTACATATTGCTTATTTTATTTACTTTATACATAAATTTCTTTTACCTAGAATATCACAATAATGATAACCAATTTAAGTTATTACAAATAATTTTTCTTAATGAAGATCTGATCAAAAATATTATTCATAAATTGAAATTGTTTGCAAAATATCTGTATGCAATGGAAACGTTTTTGAATGATGAGATCGAAATGAACAAATGCTGTTCAGAGTTGCTTGCATAAAAAACTTAAATCAGGTGTTTAGTTAGATGCCGCTTGGACATGCTTTTGTAATAAAGTATTTTAAACTTGACTTCAACTATATTTTAAATTAGGCACTGCTTCTTAGTAAAACTTGTGTTATACCCGTGTTCATTTTTGGTTTTTGTTATAAGATCGTTTACGTTTACTGTCAATAATTAAAGCGCGTGTAATTTAACAAAATCCATTATTTTGAAATCTGCTGCAGAGAAATACATATACAACAATTCATCTTTTATTACGACCCTTTTTAAGTTTATGAAGCTCATTGTACAACGGTACGTCTCTATTTGTATTTGTCTCCGGGTAAAGGCGCAAAGCTGTAGGCAGCTAGCTATTATTAAAAACTTGCTCCCCGCTTCTGCCGCGAGATCATAATAATAATTTTATGCAGATAAGAGTGTTTTGAATATTATTTTCTTTCACAAACAATTTCAAAGGGACCTCGGCCTGGCCTTTTAATAAATGACTATAAGGCATTTGTTTCAAAAAGGAAAGTTTATGATTTTAATCACGGGAACAAAAATCTTTATTAATGATGCTAAATTAATGCAATACGTAAAGCACGATGAAAATGTATGTGAGTTTTGTGACTATTTCAGTTACTGTAAAAGTATTAAAAATGATTGAAAATAATACAATAATCGGTTTTTGATTTCGCATATCTGGGATATGGCCAAAATTACCGACCAAGTTCAGGTTCCTTTAGCGTTGTCTTTGTCTATCGTAGTAATTGCGCTGTACGATAGAGAGAACGCTTTACAAAACCGAAACAAACCTATCTTAGTCGGATATCTCATTCTTCTCCTCGACGTACCAAATACGTACATCAATACGTAATTCTCAGTTTGTTTGGCACAACAAATAAAAAGAAAATACTTTTATACTTGTGTTTAAATAAAGTATCTGATTCTTTCATTAGATTTCATTCATTATTTTTAATGAATAAATGAATAATGAATTATCATTCATTAGATTAGTTAAATTAAATTTAAAAAGTGTTACTGTTGTACACAAAAATACAAAATCAACATGTGTATTGTGTATCAATTGTAGGTGGTTGTGGTTTTGTAGGTGGTAGAGCCACGCTGAAGCTATTACTGGTTTCAGCATGAATGGGTCGGCTCGTCCGGGGTAGTACCACCCTCTCACAGAAAACCAACGTGAAGTAACAGTGCTCGCATTGTTGTGCTTCGTTTGGTCATTGAGAGCGCCGGAGGCCCATCTACCCTCTCTTCTCCCCCTACACCCTCTCCTGCCCCCACTCCCACCAAGCACAGGCTGGCAACGCACTAGCGACTATCCTGGTGTTGCTAGTGTCTATGGACGGTGGTGATCACTTAACATCAGGTGACTCACCTGTTCGTTTGCCTCCTATGATATAAACAAAAATAGTTGTAAATAAACAATCTGCAACAATAGTAGGACATTGATAATCTTGGTGGCTCGCGCATGCCACTGTCTCATAGAGTATTGCAGCTTCACTCAGTGTTCATTCTCTTTGTGTGCTACACAGACATAACAGAGGTCTTTCAGAAAAGGAAATTAACATTTTTTTAACAAGTAATGAGAAAATTGATTATCAGGAGCCCTTAACTGATGCAGACATAATAAGAGCGATACAAAATGATACTGCTGACGAAAACGAAGAACTGTTAAATGTATCGGAAGCGACTGCAAGGATTCCGCATGCTCGAGTTGTGTCTGCATTAAATGAATGCTTGGTATAGGTGTGCCAAGGTGATATTTAAATTTCAGAAAAAATGTTATTGCGTAAATTGAAGGGTAAAGCATTTTTTTTGTTATTAAACACGACTCCTCAAAGTATTATTACAGATTTTTTTTAAGCTTCACTTAAAAAGTAATTCTTACAGTTTTAAAATTTTACTTTCACTTTCAATTATAAAAAGCTGTTTAATTTCAATGAATACTTTTTAAAATATACTCATACTATAATCCAAACAGGGTGAAAATGTCGAGTTGTTCGGGTTATCGAGGCCCTTCTGTACATATTTTGACATCTTTTAGTCTTATGTTTCATCATCTCATATTTTTTTTTACATACTTCACAGATACGTACTGGTTATGGAAAAACTGAGGTGTGTAAATAGCCTAGGTGCGGTTGAATAATTACATTTGCGTGTACGGTCGAGGGGGCTGAGGCGCATAAACACTTATTAAAGTAGAATAATTAGCGGAACTATAAAGTACTGACCAAAGGCCGAAGACAGCTATTCCTGTTGCGGTGGTGAGGTGGGTTTTCTTTATTTGCGAAGCGATGCGGTACCACGAAACAAAGTATCTATGTGCGTTGTATTGTAACCACGAAGACAACACACTCAGTGCGAATGCAGAACTGCAACTGACTGACTGTTTTCACTCACTCAATCGTCAGTGAAAAAGAAGAGGGATATTTCGCTGCATCAAGCAGCACTTGAGATTTCGCATCACTTGCCAGCGTGGGAACTCAATAGCTGAAAGCTTCCCGGGTAACTACTAAGTCCCAGCTAACCACTTACTCTAATAGTGTCTTGCATCGCAACACATACCAACAGTGTCAATCGACGACAGGTTCAATTATCCGCCAACATTGGGTTCGATCGTCGACCAACGATGCATTTTAATTACATTTTGTTTTTTCACAAAGGTTTCCTGTAAGACGTGACAGTGACCAGCTAGTACCAAACGGAAGAGCCAAGTAACCGTCCACTCTAATATTTAAATATGGATTTCCACAAAGTAACCCTTTCATCAAAGAAACACATGACATATTTTTCTTTTTACTTAATACATTTATACTGAATATTTTATGAATTATCCTTAGGATAGAAGGCCCATGAATGTGAGTCACTTTCGACTGATTCACAACTATACCGCTGACTATTGCCGATCCCAAAATTGAAGGAAAGACGACCAAGATTCTGTCGCATTTTTATTAGATTAGATATTAATTAATTAATCCATCCCACTTGCAAATATTGGTAGTTTCTTATGATAAAAAAAAACAAAGTCATACTTTTTATACTTTACTAGCGGGCCCGGCGGACGGTGTTCTGCCATGACAATAAAAAATAAAAAAGTGTGTGTGTACTTATGTACACGCGTTAGAAGTTATACTTCTTTGGCGTAACAAGATAAAAATCTTTTCAAAAATTTTATCTTTCGCCTTATTCTATGTTTGTAGAAAAAACGACACTAACAATAGAAAAAAGGTATTTATTTAAAGAAATACAAACAATAAATACAAAGAAACAAAATGTTGACTATAGCCAACTTCAGGGTGTCGGTTTTTCGTGACGGTGTGCGCGCGCATCGTATAAATTTACTTTCATCATTTTTCCCTAACGCGCCAAAAGAAGTATAACTTCAAAAATAATCCTAAAATCCAACCGCAACGCTACCTACCGTGTCCAGTTGTGAATCTCAACCATTCTTGAGTACATCTGAGTACTCGCAAAAATTTCAACAAAACCTGTCAAGCCATTTAGGAGTTAAGTCACACATACACGGACAGAAGAATTATACACATAAAAATAATAAATAATTGGTGTTTGTCCACTGTTTCACCTGATACTACATAGCGATGCGGTTTAAGACGGTAAAACACGCTAAACTTAGGACTAGCTATTAAGAACACCTGCCGAAACACGCATCCAGGTGCTTGCCAACAGATTTTCGATTTAAGGGTTGTAGCTAGCTAAGATGGGTTAGAAAAAATCCTGCCACCATACTATGGTATCACCACGATATATTCCTGCATCGGAAGCTCGAGCTTATTCGTAAGAATTCGAACATACGTACATCGACTCTTTTTTTGTGAATTAATAAATAATGGACACTTAAAAACCAGGACATGACACGAAATTAAAATAGCACTGATTTGCAAGCGTATTAATTATTTTTGACGTGGTAACGTCTCATAAATCGATGACCACCGGCTAATCGCTCGAAAAAGAAGGACCCACTGTTACGTTCCACTTGAGCCGAGCGTACAAGCGAATGCGCGGAACAAGCGATACAGAGGCACGATCGCCCTAAGCGTTCGGCTTGTGACGCATGTATCAATATATAGAATAATTCAATTAAATTCATAAAAGTATGCAATCTTTCATTATTGTTTTCTTACGACGTTATTACGTAAATTTATCGGCCGTAAACCGACGTTACAGACGACCAATTTTTTATTGTTGATATGATAATTTGTCCATCTGCAAAATAAAAACGAGGGTCATTGAAAATGAAACAAACGAATTTCTTAAAAATGTATTTATTTCTCATTTTATTGTGCTTCTCATATTCATTAATCGGACAAGATCGTCCACAATTTTTAATTACATTAGTAGCGCAACTCTCAGTTTTACGCATAGGGAACAAATTATTATAGAAAATAAATATCACCTTATATAATACAATATAAAAACAGTAAAACAACTAAGGAAATAAAAAATAAAAAACAAAAATAGCAATACAACCAAAAATATACTCGTAGTGTACTTTTTACAATTAAAATAGTATATAGTTTGAAAACAGTGCAGTAATATAAAGAAAACGTTTTGTAGCTGAATAAAACTGTCATAAAATAGAAAGCAATAAATTCAGAATACAATTCAAAGTTTAAGCGATAAAATTCGATCTCTCAACACCAAACGACGTAACTGAAGATGCACCTAACACTGGCTAAAGGCAAACAATAAATGGAACCGTGTGATACTCTATAATATTAATTTAGAATGAATCGTGTGATACATTTAATGATATGATTATAAAATTCAACGTTATTTAAATAATTCGTTTTAACTACAATTTTCTTTGTACATTATCTACAATCCATGAAAACATATTACAACTTCTTTTTTTTTAATTTATACAAAACAATATTTCCACCGTTGCGAATATTTTGCAACGTTAAATTGTGATTTATTAAGGACTAGCTCGAAATAACTTACTAGGACGAAACAGCTATCACTATCTACAAAATATGGACACAATGAATATTGTACAAAATCATTACAAATATTAATTAGCTAAAAATAATAATTTCATCAAAAACATTACTAAAATCTAAATATGGAAAAATCTATTAAGCAAAAACTTCATTTGTACAATTGTTGAGTAAATAGCCCCACGTGGATTTGTTCACTTCCGTTGTTACAACAGAAAAGATAATCAGTGGTTGTTTTATCATCATACCTCACTATCATTAAAGGCGTGATAGAACCGTTAAAGGCCGAATAATTTAGGCCTTTGGAAAAAGTAAAACTACTAAATGCAAAAGTGATTACATAATATCTTAAAACATCTTTATCCATAACTCTGCGTCAGAGAATTACAAATATTACAATTATGTCATATGACGATTTATTATCACATTTGAATCTATTAAGTTCCTCATTCATGATAAAGGCATTTCAGCTGATAGTCTATGTCGAGATGAAGCTCGTGTACCGCACGTTCCACAAGTGTTATTACTATATCCGGAATCGGAACCGAAGGAAGAATCTCCGCTTGGAGGTTTCGGTGATCCTCTTGGTCCCCTCCAACATGCTATCCCAGGAAGTTCACCACCCGGCCACGCACCTCCAGCGTTCACAGGTAATGGACCTGGCGGTCTAGCGCCTACAGTTCCTACTTGAGGATACAATCGCAACAGAGCATCTAATAGTACACCTTCATGGAATTCACAAGGGTCTGGAGGATGCATGTGCCGCGGCATACGATGTTGTGCACGTCGTCTTTCTAAAGATTTTGGTCTTCTATCCATCCTTTGATGTCTCGGCCGGTGAGGTAATGATTGCGGAGCAGGTGGCCTGGAACACGTCCGGCAGGGGGCTGCTTCTCCAACTAAGCTAAGTTCGTCTTCAGCGAAATGATCATCGCTATGAAGGGACTCGTCTGAACGATGAGGAAGCTCTTCGTAAAGCGGAGCTCCGCATGTATCACCTGCGCAAGGGTTCGCTCCTCTCCAAGAGCTACCTGAACCGCAAACGAAGACTCGATCAGGACAATTCGGTCTCTTCGTTTCAACCATCTGCAAAAAAGAAACACTTTCTTTAATAAATTCTTATATTTATTACACTTTTATTTATGTAAGTATATAATGTATTCCTTACACGTGAAGTAGCAGCTAGTAAAATCTCAAGACAAAGATGGAAAATGAAAATGTTATGAGAATCACTTTAAGAAATGTCTTTTGAACACAAAAGTACACGTATTTAATTAAACAAGACCTTAAAAATTCGTTAAATATTTGACAAGTTATTGTGATCAAATAGTTCAAAAGTTAATTATAAAGATGAGAAGTAAAATAAAATCTTGACAAGAAAGTAATCAAAACACAAAAGTTTTGTCAGTTTATAAATGAAGTTGAAGATTTAGATTTTGACGTAATAAAGACGTCTTATACCTTGGTTTGTTTCAGAAACCGTGGAGAGTGCTCAGACAAAGTGTTTTGGGTAAACCCTTTTGTCGCAAAGCACACATAAGTGTCCTTAAGACAAATTGTCAAACCTTAACTGTTAAGTCCCTAAAGAATCTCCCTTATAACCCTGCAGCTTACATTTCAACTTTTCTAAGTAATAAGTTTACGAACTGCGCATTTCAGGTTTTTTATAAATACACTTTGTCTATGACCTCAAATTTACCTAAGTTATTTCTTCATATATAGTAACCATTACTTCTGTAAACTGCTGTAGTACTAACTTTGTAGTAGAGTAATGAAAACATTTTAAAGAAATTATAGTATAGTATACTTTGTTAACTATTTCGGAGATAACCTGAAACCTAAATTGACACCAAGTCCACTTCTCTAATGAGTTTCGATGTTTCATTTATATGTGGGAATATCTGTTCCGATTCTAACTATTTTTTAGTGATACAAAGCTATTATCATGTACATGCTTACATGCTTCATATCTATTAAGTTTTGTATTTTAACTAACGCAAAAAAATTGCGGGCGATTACTCATAAAGGTATATTAAATACGTAAGTCTTTAAGGCGGACAATACAAAAGACATTCATCCCAACAATGATGTTTAAGAATGACGAAGATATAAAATCGCTTGGAAGTTATTAACAACTTCTTAGTGTATGGTGGAAAGTAATTTCGAAGGTTTGTAAATACCTCTAATTGTGGCTCAAGTTCTTGAGGTCTGTGAGGCAGCGGTGGCCGTCGTGGCATGTCTTGTAGGTCTTCGTATAGAGGAGCCGGCGGTGGTGCTCTTCTCTGGGAACTCTGCGTGGGAGCTGATGACTTTGACGGCAGAAGATTTGTGACTTTTCTCTTATGTCTGTAATCAAAATGTATGTAGACGTATAAATAAAACTGAAGTGCCTGTTGTTTGTTTGGGCTAAATTCCGAAACAACTAAACGGATTTAACCACTGATTTTCTATAAAGTAAATTATTACTTGTGATTGTTATGTTGATGTCTGGAATTAACGCCTCTCTCTCTGTTCATTCACTAAAAACCATTGCAAATTTAATATATTTTAGATATACATATATTTATTTATAATCTTAATATTTTACTAATTGAAAATTACTGGAATTGAATACTATCGTCCTGCAATTATTTTCATTTCATTTAGCCCTTATAACAACCTTATAACACCGGAACCCGCTTCACGTAACGCTTGTACTTACAGTCCGGCAAATGGTTAATATGCTTTTGGACTTTGTTGTTACACCTAAAACTATTACTTTTATATCATAAATATTCATCAAAATGGTTTAAAGTAATGGTTAATTGGGCTCAAAAACTAAGCACCTTTTTTTTACTATAAGATCACATCTGTTTCGTAAAAATTTATCGTTTAATGTTTGTGTACCCATCCATAAAAGTAGTTTAAGATTATTAAGTTTATTATATCCAAAACCGTAATACGATTTTATTTCTAACATAAAAACGCCTTGTATTATTAAAACTCCAAAGTACAATATCATATTTTGCGGTCGAAGTACTTTCGTTATAGCTCTTTGAGTGTATAGCTGTTTTTAATAACCGTTAGTATAATGTGGATAAGGTTTTATTTTTATAGTCTCTTTTATATAATACGAAGCGAATATAAGAAATCAACTAGTACTTTTTATAAGATGGAATATACAGTACTATCAATCACACGTGACTTCACCCGGTTAAATTACAATTAAGTATTAAAAAACAGTCTAGCATCTTGTACTGACGAGTTATAGTAAAATGTATAGTATGAAAAATTTCTATATGGAAAACCATTTACGTATGTCATCTTTATGAAAATTTCTTAAACAGTATTGGAGTATATCGATGACAAATATATAAATATACATTTTTATTTTGTTTATAGAGTGTATCAATTACAGTTCTCTATAGAATTTTGTAACGAATAGTTTAAAAAGTATGGAATATGACATTTATGAGTTAATGTTTATCAACAGTGCTTATATTAGTAAATGAAAATTACCAAATTAGTCAAAAAAAAAACAATATCATAAATACCAGGATACAGTTTCGTGCAAGCCCATGTAATTCCAAATTGAGGATAGCTTATAATATTATGGTAACCTAACGCATATACGTTTAACTCTCGGATATAGATATAACAATTATGCAAATCACACAACATACGCGGGGATCGAATCTATAACATATGTAACTCAACTACGGCTTACTACCCACAAGACCTGTTAATATTACTTATGTTTGATTTCTTTTAAGATTAATTTATTGATGTACGCGTTTTTGCTTGAGATTTCATATACAGAGGACAGTAATTTTTTTTCTGGATGTAATGTATGTGCCCTGTATCCATTTCTGTACCTATGTCAACGTGTGTATAGAATTTTATAATATGTATATACTGCACTACACACATATATATACTACAGTAGTAGATAATATGTTTTGTGTGATCTGACTCACATTCGTCTTTATAATATCAGTTAGGATTAAGAGGGTGTTATTTTGTTCTTGTGGAAACATGTTATGAGAAAGGTATGTTTAAATATCAAATATGTAGTCCGGTAAAGCTGTGAAGGCCCCTCAGGCCAATAGCGTAGTCAGTTCGAAAACAAACAGTCATATATCAGCTTTCAAGTAATCACAAACTGGTAAAAATAAAATATTGTTTACAAATAATACTGGGTATATCCACAATATTGCTAAAGGATATACCAAAACTGCGCCATCCCCTATCCCTTTCAATTACAATAAAAAGACACGGTAGTTATTATAAATGCATTAGACATGGTATCTAACAAATATTTGTGATTATTGAAGCAGATGTAGGTAATGTTCGTAGGTAAAAATGACGGTAAAATGTAACAGGGATTTTTAATGATTTAATTGTAGTAAAAAGTTGAAATGGGACAGATTGTATTCGAATTAATAACGTACTAGCTGTACCCGCGACTCCGCCCGCGTGGACTCTAATATGAAAAAACAATGAATGATAAAATCATCTCATTGTCAATTTACTTATCGTACTTTAAGTCGCGTCGTCATTAAAATTACAATAACTATTGATAAAGTAAATCGATTTTAATGAAACCAAGACTAAATACAGACATTTCTAAAATGATTGCAATGTATTTTATTACTTACTAGCGGGACCGGCAGACGCTGTCCCGCCCTGACTATAAAAAAAAAACTTTAACAAATTATACACTAAAACCTTCCCCATGAATTACTGTATCCACTGGTAAAAACCGCATGAAAATCCGTTCAGTAGTTGAGTTTATCGTGAACAGACAGACAGACGGACGCGGTGGGGGACTTTGTTTTATACTATGTAATGATTCCAAGACACCTGCAACAATTTTTCTCACAAAAATGTAAAAAGTACAGACACGTTACATTTACATTCTTATTATATGTTTAGATGTCTGTACTATCGTTGTTTAAGCGTAATTATGATAATGGAATGATTTTACTGCAGGGTTGGAGTGATTCGTTTTGACCTTGGAAAGGAACGCAATTAATAATTATGCCAGTCTACGTCATATTCGGTTTGACTATACTTAGCCTTACTAATATTATAAATACGAGTGTGTTTGTTTCTTATGCTTTTAGGTCTTAAATTCACAAACGGTTATCAAGAAATTTTACTTATACGTTGTCAGGGGTTACGGAAAAGGATATAGAGTGCCTATTGTCATATAGAAGACTTATTGTCCACAAAAAATGTACTACACAATTTAGAATTTGCACAGTTGGTTTTCAGCTTGCTTCTTGGACATAAAGTCGAGGACATTAAAGCACGACATACGCAGACGACACCAGACAGTCGAGCCGACCACCCACTGCCTATTTAACCTTGTCTGAACAACGACTAACATAATGTCGAATCGCGGCGAACTGGCCAGTGTTTTGTAATTTTTTTCTGCCGAAACTTTTGTTCACGCTTGCGAGGCATATAATTTGTAACGATTAATTTAACTGTTAACGCATTATAAACATTTTATTTTGTCATTGTAACACTGTAGTATTTAATTTGATCGATTGAATGATTGGTAGTCGTCCAAAGCTCTAATGTTTTAACATCTTATTGCTTTACTATTTTAAAGATTTTACTTCCTGTGAATACCTATAATATATAAATCATATCTATATATAAATGAGTAAACTGTTTGACCAACCGTCAATTGTTTTACATGGAGGTTTTCATACTGTGCATTTTATCATAACTTACCACTAGGTATTTTATAACGCGGACGAAATCGCAGACAGTTTCTAGTAATAAATAGAATATATTTTCCGGTAAAATATTTAAATAAAAAAAAAGGAATATTTGATGTGCAGCCTGTTTTGAACTACAGTTTAAATTGTTACTTTATTTTATTATTAGCCATTTTATTGTATTAATAATACACAAATAGTAGCAGTTATATCGTTATTATCATATTAATGATTTAAGTTTACTTTATGTGACTTTAAATATATAATGTTTTTTTTATCTAAAGCTTGTTGTCCGAAGAGGTATTTTGATGTTATAGTACATAACATTTGTTCAAAATGTATCTTAATTATTGACGACGTACTTACAAAAAAAAACCATCTCATTAATCGAAGTATTTAGGTATTTTTTTTAACTATTATCGCTTTTTTTCGGATAGGATAGTAGTAGTAAGGTTCACGTTACGAGAACACTAGTTTCTGCCCGCGACTTCGTCCGCGTGGAACAATTACCGCTTACGCAGTGCACACAGCGGATTCTGTCAAAAGGAAAAAAACTATTTCGAAACGTTTTTTATTGGTAATCCACTCCTATTGGTCTTAGCGTGATGATATACATCCTTCCGCGATAAATGAGCTATTTTAACACTAAAATATTTTTTTTAATTTCTTTTTTCAAATCGCACCAATAGTTCCTGAGATAGCGCATTCAAGGAAACGAACTCTTCAGCTTTATTATATTAATATAGTATAGACAATAATTCGCTCAGGCCAGTTCACAGTGTTTATATTATACCGTATATTCCAGGTATATCAGTACAACGTTATGCCTACCTCGTTATCTGTTATCTCGTTTTATAAAGATAACAACTACTCTTATCCCGCTGTACACGGATACAAAATATATCTGTACAAAAGAATCGAGATAAAGTAACGGAATCCATTGATTTTTAATAACAAATATACGGCTCAGGTTGCGTGTTTCGGTAACTTTCTGTCGTCTGTCGATAGAAGTAATAGATAAATCAAGTTAATACGCACGGACGTACACCTACGAACCTTTTTATATAAATAATAATTTGATTTAATCTGTTGATTGCGTTCAAATGCGGAGATAACGAAATAACATTTTTCTTCGGTATGCATTTTTTTAATTGTCAATGATATTATGACTAAAAATTTTTAGCGGCCTGTTAAAACTTAGATAGCTAGCTTCTTTTTAACGGCTGCCCCGTCAATCCACCCGTATCTAAGCAACATATAACTATTTCTTTTTCATCACCGATATTGAGAAAGCCATCTTACTTCCACATTTTATGTTACAATATTAGTTTATGTATGTGTTTACGTTTGTAGGTGGTAGAGCCATGCTGAAGCTATTATTGGTTTCAGCATGAATGGGTCAGCTCGTCCGGGGTAGTATCACTTTCTCACAGAAAACCGACGTGAAGTAACAGTGTTTGCACTGTTGCGTTTCGTTCGGTCAGTGAGAGCGCCGGATAACCACCTACCCGCCTCCCCTATTCCTCGACCTCCACTCCCCCTCCCTCACCTCAAACACAGGCCAGCAACGCAATTGCGACTCCCCTGGTGTTGCTAGTCTCTATGGACGGCGGTGATCACTTACCATCAGGTGACCCGCCTGTTCCTTTGCCCCCTACAATATATATATATAAAAAAACGTATGTGTACGTTATCGTGCCATTTGTTTTGTCAAAATCTCACGTAGGTAACATACCAACAGCTTCTTTGCTATAATATCATTGGTATCAACTTCTCTTGTTCTTTAAAGTTTTACCTTTGACCATAATTTTAAACAATATTACGTTACGAAACTCATCATCCAAAAAAGTCTCTTTTAACTTGAGCTTTGCTTTAAGTAGATACATTTTTATAGAAATAATTACAATTACAAGTACTCTCTCGACCTTGCCTTTGCTCAATATGTCTTTGCGATAGATTAGCCCTGTTACTAAAAGTGTGCCTCTTTGTAAGTTTACGTTTCAAAAATATTTACACGTCTCTTACAAGGTAAGTTAATAGATAAGTTAATAAATATTTTGTGGAAAAGCCGCAACTAAGGAGTGAAAGAGCCGTATACGGACCGCGAGCCGCAGTTTTTTTTTTTTACTTACGTGGGGAAATCCTTTATGTATACGCCACCCTCTCGGGGGAGAGAGTGGGTTATGTCCGACTCGCACGGACTAAAACCACACGGTGTACCGTCCGCCGTATGGTAGGGGCGGCCAGGGATCGAACCTGCTGTCTTCCTGAGAAACCGCGTCTGCGGCATCCTGGCGATTGAACGCCAGGCTTCGTCCTACTATAGAGAGACTACTGGGTACACAAGCAGTCGTCTCCCCTCGTCAGCCTCACCTGTGCAATGAGGAGATGGGTCCCCCGACCCATCTCCTCAGGCTCGGCTCGGGAGCCGCAGTTAGTCGACTAGTGGGCAATAGCCTAATATTGTAATTCTTTAAGTTTGGGAATGGGACTGAGCGGTTAAACGACGATGGGCCAATTGTCTTTAGATACCGCCTCCGTCGATGTGAGTTTGATAACTGTAATGACTAGGAGTTTTCGATGAAGAAAAAATGATGAAACTATGAAACGCTTGGGCAAGGTACCACGGTAGAGATTTTTTTTAATGCTAATTGTATTACGAATTGAAAAATCCGTAGCGAAGCATCTGCATTTCAGCAGTAACACTTTGTCATCCAATACCTATCTCGTCTTAGGCTGCGCCTGGATTAAAATCAGGTGAGATCGGTGGTCGGGGCGGGAAAAATTAAACGCTAGTGAGTCTTTGAAGTACGGTTAGTAAATTATAACATACTAGCTATCCAACCCAGCTTCGTACGAGTGTATTAGCGAGGGAAATGCTACCAAATCTTTCTTTTCCAGTACAACGCATGAAAACAAATAAAATAAAAACTGAACAACTGAAAGTTAATTTGTCAAATATGTGAATATTTTTGAAGTACTCGTTGCTGAGTTACTTACTCACTCTTTGTATGGAGTTTCTCTTATCTACAATTTTCACTACGCCGTAAGTTTTTTTCAAATATCCTCTTTAATAGCGACCTTGTATTAATAATTACAAACACAACAAGACATGAACCGTATAGGTGAAGCCGTTATAAAGTTATTCGCTTTCATATATACATTTGGCAATTGGTTTTTATTTATATAGATGAAATGGGACTGACTGAAAGATATGGATTGATTGTGTGAAAAATTATATGCGTCTAAAAGGCTTGAATACTGAGATGACATCGGACAGGGGAGAGTGGAAGAGGGAAACGTGTTATACCGACCCAACTTAGGTGGGATAAGGGTAAGACGATACGATCTTAAAAACATTGTTAAATAATTAATACACTCCCACGCCGTTATATAAATTATCGTAACTTCACGAAAAGTTAACGGTTAACCGAAAGTTAATCTGAAGTAACGTTATCGTATTCTAAAATCACAAAAAATCGTGTCAAGTCCAACACTATTTTTTGTGTTGATAAAACACGTTACCAAATCACACATCATTATCTACACACCGTCGGTAACAATGTCGACAAATGCCAATCAGTCTCATAATACGTCTCTAGCGATTAGTGCCGCGCGACTAATTATCGAGCATCGAGTAACCGGATACCGATTTCGATGTTGCGTTTGTCGACAAAACGCGGTGTCTGAAGCTATTTCGCGTCAATAAAATTCTAATAACCCCAATATAATATTTTAATGAATTTTACATGTGATACGTCTTATTGCTCTATCTTCGATATTATCTATATATAAATTGGCAGTGGGGAAACGGTTAAGGATGTCTCTCTTCTTTGTTCGTCAGCCGATTTTCTTCATTCTTTTTTCTGTTTTGTAACTATTGACGAGCATAGTGTTATCAATAAAATATTAGAAAAAGTTCTTTGTTCTCTATTGTTGAAGTTCGACCACTCGTATAACTAAAATGACAGAGGTATATTGTTGACACACAAAAACTATTGTATAGATTTTGATAAATTGTTATTAGTTTTACTTCTTAAACGCTTGGTTCTTACCCAAAACGAAAATAATCAGGATATCTTAATTTAACATAAAATTTTTATAAGCACTATGCGTTTAGCAATGTGTAAAATAAAGCAAGTTGTGTCATGCGCATGCGCAGTAGTGGGGAAGTAAACGGACAAAATTGTTAACAATACATTTTGTAAATAAAACATATTTTTGCTTTTAATTTTTTCAAATGTTTTTTTTTTCTGTGTCCAGTAAATATATTGTAAAGACAATAAACAGTGCAGACAAATTCGCGGGCAACAGCTAGTATTAAATTTAATTAAAATATATCTTAAATATTTCTCATAAGTAATACATAAGGCTACGTAAAAATTGAATACTAAAAAAAGTAGTTTATTAGAAAATATGTTATATTTTTATGAATGTTATAACCTCTAAATTAGACATGAACCAGTTCTGTTCGCGTATAACTGTTTTTTTCTTCACAAGAAAAGAAACATAATGAAATTGTGACCCTGTTAATGCTCCACCAGAAGTCTCCCGTGGAATTCTTTTTGTATATTATTTTATATTATTACTAACGACCCATCCTCGGTTCGCATGGGTGTAATATTTGACGTCATAATATCTAAACAATTTAGATCTATTTTTTGGCAGTTAATATTCGTTCCAATGTAAATTTGTTTTATTATTTATTTTTAGTACTTTATTCATTTTTTCCATCTTTTATATTTGCACTACCTACAATAACGTTTATTTTTGATAAAAATGTCGTTGTTCAACTGGAAGAAAATTCCTTGTAGCATTAAATTAGCCAGTGTACAAACTAGCGGTGGTAGAACTACGCTGAAGCTATTAATGGTCTCAGCATGAATGGGCCGGCTCGACCGGGGTAGTACCACCCTCTCACAGAAAATCGACGTGAATTAACAGTGCTTGCATTGTTGTGTTTCGTTCGGTCAGTGAGAGCGCCGGGAGCCTACCTCCCCTCCCCCTCCCCCTTCCTTTACTCCCCCTCAACTCCAAGACAGGTTGGTAACGGACTTGCGACGCCCCTGGTGTTGCAAGTGTCTATGGACGGTGGTGATCACTTAAAATCAGGTGAGCCACCTGTCTGTTTGCCTCTTATGACATAAAAAAAACTAAATAGTGCAATAAACTATTCGTACACTCACTCGTTCATTCACTCACTCATTAATTTCTTAGTGCATACAGTTCATTAAATTCATAGAAGCTACTTAAGAATCTTCACACAAAACATAATTATTTAATTAAATAGTAATCTAAAATGTACAATATTTTGTTGTAATATTTTTATATATTATATACCTGCTCGGTGTAGCTGAAAAAAATCACTGAGTTAAATACAGTACCGAGTGATTTTTCTAACGTAGCACATTTTCATTGACTACTGTGAAATAACTGTGATAAAAATATGATTTCACTGTTATATAGTTAAATTAAAATAACTAATTGACAAGTCCCGCTATAATGCATCAACTCTTAATTCATTTTATTGTTATATTCGAGAATTAATTTCACTTCCACTGATTGTCCTAAGAAAAAAAATACAATAAAACAGTGATAACATCATTTGATTGTTTAATTTCTACACAAAACATAGGAAGATAGTGATTGGACGATAAAACTGTTCATTTCCGCCTATTATTATCTTTAAGTATGTTCATAATAATTTTGAAATAAGCTTTCCTTTCTTTTTTCATTGTGCTGTTGATTTTTATTTTAAATATTTACGTAAAGCATTCTCACGATCCTTTGTGATTTGAAAACGATACTTCCTACTTAGATAAGTGTCTAATTAAAACAGCATCCAATAGAACACAGATGAGTGACCGCGTCGTAGGTGGCGCCTTGAAGATGTAAGGAACTCATTAAGTACTTCCATAGCATTAGCGATTGTATTCTTCATATAAAGATTTTTAAATAGTTTGCAAAAGTCAGAATGATAGCTAAAAATTATTTAATTTTTGAATGAATACCAGATATAGAAGTAATTAATACTTTTAATTGTAACTGGAATATAGACATAACCTAAACACATGGAATTATCATTCCAAAAGGCTCATTTTCAAGATATTTCATCACGATATATCCGATGGATCTCAAGTTAAATTCCTTCAAAAATACATACAAAGAATTGTATATATTAGTATTAACAGTAATCAAATGTCAGATAGGATTTCCCGTCGACAGCGTTTTATGAATAATTATTTAAAATTCCTTATCAGATAAATTTTCAAAAATCCTTTCTCGGTACTCTCCTATGTTATATAGGAACTACCTGTTTAAAATGTCATACTTTTAGATAATTTGTCTGCCAGTTAAATTAATTGATTTAGAAACAGATTGTACTTACGTACGAAAGTTTTGTGTTAGATATAAGAAAACTGAGGACTCCCAACTGTAATGTATCATTTACCGATAGTGTGTGCCAAGAATTTAACCAAAAGAGAAAAAGAGAATCGCTGGTGAATATTATGACTTAATTCTGTCTAAATATAGGTATCTGTCATAGGATTTTATCAGATCCTTATTCGGATGACGACAAGACGTTGGATGACTTAGTAATGACATCTCACTAACCACTTTCTTGACGTAACTGTTGAAATTATATGCTACAATATACATGTTTGAATAAAAGATCATAAAGATGTACATGTGAAATAGGAATTACGAATGATATTTTAGATTTCACCTGACAGGCGCAGATGCTATCGCTTTCTATCCTAAAGATGTTCACAATACTTAATAAAAACATAAGGTGTTAAAATTTACCAGGCGCGTTAATCTGCGGGCTGGAGGTCTGTGTTAGGACATAAAAGACGATTATGTTATAAGTGTGAATAAGATATAAACCAGATCCTACGAAATATGATGTTTAGGTTAGATACATACCTAGCAGAGTTCCAATCAGAAATTAAGTTAAATTATGATTAACATGTAGGTACCGTTAACGTTTAGGAAATCGACGATTTTACCTTTATTGGGGTTTTAGCGTTTGACCTTGTGATCAAATAATTATTCTCATTTTTTTTTATATCATAGGAGGCAAACGAGCATGTGGGTCACCTGATGTTAAGTGATTACCGCCGTCCATAGACACTAGCGACACCAGGGGAGTCACAAGTGCGTTGCCAGCCTGTGTTTGGGGAAATTAATGAGGGAGGGGAGGTAGGCCTCCGGCGCTCTCACTGAGTGAACAAAACGCAACAACGCAAGCGCTTGTTACTTCACGTCGCTATTTCCGTGAGAGGGTGGTAGTAACGCGGGCGAGCCGACCCATTCATGCTGAAACCGGTAATAGCTTCAGCGTGGCTCTACCACATTAACAACATCTGATGTTAAATAATACTGTGGTCCATACCTCAAACGTAGAGGAGGTCTAGCACTCAAATGCAGCTGTCGGAACACACCAACAAGTGCTTGGCGAAATATTTTCGGCTTGAGGGCGGTAGGTAGCCAGGTGGATTTAGAAAGACCCTACGTTGTCATGGTCTCATCACGATGGTTTCTTTCACCGATAACTATGACTCAATTTTTTTTTTTATATCATAGGAAGCAAACGAATAGACGGGTCACCTAATGTTAAGTGATCACCACCGTTCATAGACACTTGCAACATCAGGAGAGTCGCAAGTACGTTGCCAGCCTGTGTTTAGGGGAAGGGAGGAAGGAGGGAGTAGAGGAGGGAGAGGTGAGTCTCCGGCGCTCTCACTGACCGAACGAAACGCAACAATGCAAGTACTGTTACTTCACATCGGTTTTCTATGAGAGGGTGATACTACCCCGGGCAAGCCGACCCATTCATGCTGAAACCAGTGATAACTTCAGCGTGGCTCTACCACCTATAAGTTCCTAGGTTTCCAACCTATACGTCCATGGACGTGTTGACCAAATACGCTATTAACTAAGCCATTATCGCTTCAAGCATCGAAATATGATTTTTTGATATGAAGTTTGATATGAAGATGATATGAAGTTACAAGCAAAACCTAGTATTTGTATGGTTAATTATCAGTAATAGTCTATGCATATTTATTGTATTGTAAATCTAACGTGTCTGTACTTTTTAGATATTTGTGAAAAAAATTGTTGCAGGTGTCTTAGAATAGGTGTTTTGTAGGTGGTAGAGCCACGCTTGTAGGTGGTAGAGCCACGCTGAATCTATTACTGGTTTCAACACGAAAGGGTCGGCTCGTCCGGGGTAGTACCACCCTCTCACAAAAAACCGTCGTGAAGTAACAGTGCTTGCATTGTTGCGTTTCGTTCGGTCAGTGAGAGCACCGGAGGACCATCTCCCCTACCCTTCCCACTTTCCTTACTCCTCCTCTCCCCACACACAGGATGGCAACGCACTTCCGACTCCCCTGGTGTTGCAAGTGTCTTTAGACGGTGGTGATCGCTTAACATCAGGTGACCCACCTGTTCGTGTGCATCCTATGATATAAAAAAATAATAAGGAATAAAATACATTTCTATTATTTTTAGAAATGTCTGTCTGTCTTTTTGTTTGAACATGTATCACTGCTAAAGTACTGCGTTCACGATAAAACCTTACCAAGAAAATCATAAAGCATATTTTCGAGTAACATTTAGTTTTGATTTCATTAAAATCGGTTCACTCTATCAAAAGTTATTGTAATTTTAATGACGACGGGAATGAAGTACGGTGGAAAAGTAGATAAATAAAGGTAAGTAGTAGTTTTTATTTATATTAAGTTCCAGGCGGACGGAGTCGCGGGCACAATGTTTAAATATATATCTAAAAGGTCAGGTACCCAGAGAGCAGGTCATGTGGGACATAATGACCTCTCCTTGATATAAAAGCTACCGAAGCATCTCTAAGAGATTATAATTACGTGAACTTTAGCACTTATAACTAATTGATCACAAACTTTCGAACAGTTTCTTGTGAACATAACATCGTATATTATCGCACTTAATAACTGTTGGGTAGGTTTAATCAATCTCGTTAGATTAAGAACGGCCAAAATTAGACCGCAGGCTTATAAGGGCAACGTTACAAATAGAAACGCCGAAATTACTAATTTAATTTGAAATTTATATTGGAGTCACGAAATCTCTTTGATTTATTTCATAAGCTTTATTGAGATTGATTAAGGTTGAATATTTATATTAGACTAGATGCCTGCCCTGGCTTCGTACGAGCGTAAGTACTAACAAAGTAAATGAAAACAGATGTTACCTTTACAGTACAACCATGTAATTAATCTATACTACAAAGCTGGAGGATTTGTTCGTTTGTTTGATTGAATAACTAATCTCAGGAATTGATCCGATTTGAATTCTTTCATTGTTAGATAGCTCATTTACCGAGGAAGACTACAAGCTATATATCATTACGTTAAAACCAATAGGAGCGGAGCACCAATGAAGAATGTTTATCGTTTTTTTTTCCTTTTGAGAGCTTTCCCTGCGCGTTAGCGTTAGCCCAAAGAAACTATTCCACGCGGACGAAGTCGCGGGAACTGCTAGTAAAATAATAACTGAACGTTAATCTGTCAATATTTAGGAAGATTTCTGTCAGTTTTGAAAGTTAAACTTCTTAAAGGAGCGTTTGGAAATTCTGATCGGCAACCTTTTTGTTTAACAAAAAGTGGTGGGGGTAAACACTGTGTCGGGAAGAGAAAAAAGCCCTTATGTATATTTATATAAGTATATATTTTTCGTTTTTTCTTCTGCGCATAAAATATATTGTCTAATGCAGACGGAGTCGCGGGTATCAGTTACTGATGAAAATATTTCAAACCTATACACAAATATCTTTCAACAAGGAAATACAATTGATACTGCCCCTTAATATTCTAAAATCGTCATGTGTTTTGGTTTTATTTATAGCTCAATAAATCTGTATCGATTGTTTCGAATAAGCGTGTCATTCGATGCGGATATATACTGTTGAATAGATTGTGCAATGGAATACAGAAGTATATATTTTCATTAGTACATAATTATGGTCAAAAGCAGTCTGTGTCATTCTCTAAGTACCAAACTATCTTTAGATCAAATTTCATTACGATGAATTAAAAAAATTGCTGCGAAAACAAATATAATTGTTTTCTTCTTTGTAATATTATTAACAGAATTCACGATTCCAATACAAAATTCACATAACTCCACAGCTGCTTTAATGTATCTTTTGATAAACCTTCTTTTAGAACCTTTTGTGTACACTATTTATTATGTTAACAATGAGATTAAAGTCTATGCAATAAATGGATTGAATATATATCTCAATATGGCGATAAAGCTGTTGAACATTTTTAATTTGTTTCGTCACCTAAAAGCGATCACTGTATTATTGTACTGAAGATTATTAAAAGTAATTTTAATCCTAAAAAAACTATTGGTTACTGTTCAATAGTAGATAAAGGCACTGCTAGTTTAGTTATTTTATGCCGACTTAATTCATTCTTGACCTCACAACTTGTTTCAATTACCGCATAATATATTAAAACACTAGCCGACCCGTGCCTACTTCGTTGGGCGGTAATAGGCATTATCAAGCTACAACTTTTCTCTAGAACTCAATCATATATCTCTCATAGTTAAGGCAGCGTTCGTAAAAACGTTTTCGTTCGACCATTTTTTCTCCGACTCCCCAGATATTACCCCCTACAACCTCACAAACTTTACCTCTTTATAATTTTATTATAGATAATATAATTAGTTAATAGCTTCTGCCCGCGACTTCGTACGCGTGGAGTAAGTTATTTTGGGCTAAGTCGCAGCTTAAGCTCTCAAAAGGAAAATAGCCCCGTTTTTAAAACATTTTTCATTGTTGCTCCGCTCCTATTGGCTTTAGCGTGATGATATATAGCCTATGACACTCACAAATAACGTGGCTTTCTACTGGTAAAAGAATTTTCTAAATCGGTTTAGTAGTTCCTGAGATTACCCCCTACAACGTCACAAACTCACAAACTTCACCTCTTTATAATATTATAACCCCTGCCCGCGACTTCGTCCGCGTAGTAATAGTTACTACTCTGGGCTAACGCTGACACACAGCAGAAGCTCTCAAAAAGAAAAAACATCTCGATTTTGAAACATTTTTCATCTGTGATAACACTGAAAGAATTATTCAAATCGGACCAGTAGTTCCTGAGATTACCCCTTACAACGCCACAACGTCACAAACTCACAAACTTTACCTCTTTATAATATTAGTATAGATATAGATATACTAAAGCCTGGCTAGAGAAATGATCTTAAAAAATGACTACATAAATAGGTTTAGTATTTTTGGAATTATCCGTACACTATGGACAGACAGAAAGATGTTTGCCTTTTATGATGTAGGGATAGTGTTGATATATACATTATTCATGAGATAAATGAATAAAACTTGATATTTTCTGATGTATCTGATTTTATGGTCCTCGGAAATATCGTTGTAAGGTTAGTCAGTAAAGATGGAAATATCATGGATTTATCAAATTCAAATTCAAATTCAAAATTCAAATTCAAATTCAAAAATTCAAAAAAATTAGTGTTATAGAGTCTTCGATCCATGAGGTATAAGGAAGTATTTGACTTGTAAATGCTAAGATTCATTCTTACTAATTTTGAGTCAACATTGCTGGTGAATTGTTAAGTAAATTTGTTTTTCTTCGAACCAATAAGGTGATTAATTTCAAATGATCGAGTTAGTAATTTGTGATATTAAGCATTGTTATGTTCGAGATACAGAGGTCCAGTTTATATTATAGATTTATTGAGGGAAAATATATAGCGAAACGTTTGATTATTTTTACTTATAGAGGATTTGAATTTTCGAGCAATGGAGGTTTGTTTTTATTGTTTTATAGTTGGGCTTGAAGAGAAGAGAATAAAACATTTTTTCGGGTTTTTGATTTATTGTACCTATACCTATATATATTACTTAATAATGGTCTTCTTTTGATTATAAATACGTTTTATTATATAATGAATAGTTGTATTTCATTTATTTTATGTTATTAGGACGTCTTGTCACCCTTTATTGGGATAAAGAAAAACATTGGCCAGCAATTTTGTCATAAGTCCTGGTAAGCAAAAAAAAATTTTTCATACGATAAGTATCATTCTAAAAAAAACTATTTGTGTATTTTGGCAAACTAAAAGAGATTTGAATATTTTATAGAATATTCTCCTTTAATTATAGTGCCTAAATACTTCAATGTTTTAAATTACAAATAATGTCGACGAAGCTACGGTCAGGTGCTGTTACATATGTAATAAAATCGTCAATTATTCATAGAATAATAACACGTATTACTTGAAAAATAATAAACTAATTCGAATGTGGTGTTCAAGTACCAGGACCTACCTCACGGAATGATATAGATCTTTGGTAATATATTACTAGTATTTTCCGATAGGTCTAAGTATTGATAATGAAAAAATCATTTAGAAAAAATACTATCAGCTAGTGTGTAATATATTCGTACTCCTTACACGGAACTATGCTGGCTGAACTAAACGCCAGTGTGTCGTAACCGAAACCACGATGCGTGAAATATATCACGACTATTCAAATCAAAGCGATGCATAAGAACAGAATTGAGATATTATGCAAATGTGTGATTGTATGCAGATCGCCAATAATAAGCCCGTTGCACTTGGAAATCCATACACAATTCGTTTACCATAATGAGAGAGACAATGGCGGGGCTTAATAAAGCCGTCAGTACAACAGATCTAAAGATAGCATTAGCAAAGACGATCAAGGCGTTGCCGGTAACCTTAGGAAACGTTTATCTGTTTATAATTTAGGTGTAACTCCATGAGTATCCATATAACCGGCTCGAAGGATCATATGGTGTCATATATACTCTATAGCGTTTAGGTCACAAATTCATTTGATGTTAAAGATAACGTGGTCTAAAATGGTAAAGAGGTAAACCTAGAAGCGGACTGGCTCTCGAGTGCAGCTGCCGGAACACCGCTGTAGGCACTTGGCGATAGATTAACTTAAGTTGGTAGCTAAACAGGCCGGCTTAGAAAAGGCTCTACTGTTTTGTGTAAGTAGTTATAGATTGATCGTGATATTTTCTGATGGTATAATACTTAATAGCCAAGCAAATTAACTTAAATGCGATTTCTCAAGTTTCATTGAGTTTAGTAACATTTCCATGATTTAACTGAGAGAAATACACTGAAAAATCTTGACCTTTCAATATCAATATACCAGAAGTTCCTTACTGCGCAAGATATGTAAAGTGGCCTTAGTGGAAATACTAATATGATAAAAAAAGATTACTGGTATAAAGCTGTTATACCTACTGTAACTATAGTACGTTATACTTATATTTTACTATTTGCCCGGCCCGGCTTTGCCCGGGTCTTGTAATAAAGGAAATAATACCAAAGCTTCGCTTTATGGTACGATCATGTAATGAAACAAAATGACATCAGGACTTAATTAACGTTAATCTGTAAATTACGATAATATTTTTGAAGAACTCCTTATTATCATCTGTCTCATTCACTTTTTTTTATATGGACATTTTTTGTAAATGATAAAAACCACAGACATAAGGAACGGGAAGTCTGACGAATAGAGACATTTAAATAAAGCTTCCCAGCTTATTTTATTGATAAAACACTAAGTTTCTTCAATAGCTACTTAATGAAAAGAAAAAAATATTAAGAAAATCGGTTGACAGACAGAGGAAAAAAAGGTACTGGAATGTGTTTTACCTTGGGCTATTTAAATGTACATATTAAGTACTGTTGTAATTTTTTTTTATTTGGTCTGAAATTAAAACAACTAAAGTAATTTCAAAACAATATAAGTAATATTTGTTTTCAATAATATTTGTTCGACACGAATTCTAGTTTAGAACAATACATCACTCGTCATAACTACTATTAATAGAAAAAAATAAATAAAAGAAAAGTACAATACTAAAACAAGAGTAAAATTTCAAAAAGAACTGGTTTTTTTCTCTTCTGAAATAAAATAAAGTGCACCGGAATAGGGTTGTCGGGAAGAATATGAAAGTTGTATAAATATGTCATCCGAAAAACCGGACGATTACGGAAGCCAGATAACCACAGCGTAACGAAGATACAAATTAAAACAAATATATTAGATAGATGAAGGATTGACGTAAATCACATTTTATTTATATATTTAAAATTTTGTATCAAGATGTGTGCAGGTTTTGCTTGTAAAAGCACTAAAACTTCGTTTAATCTTGCCGTAAGGCAATATAGCAATGCATCTGAAGCTTTCCAATACGATTCTCAAGAATAGGCGACTATTATAATTGGTCTTAGAATAGTGGTATTTTTGAAGTTAGTTAGTTGTCCTATAGTTTTTCCATCCCAGCAGGTGTTGGTGATCGCACTGTACTGAAAACCACAGCGATCACCGAAAACACAAAAATCCATCACTAATCGCCAATACCCTACTGGGTTGCAAGCTTCTTGCCAGACGGATATCTGTATGATAAATATCTAAACATAGCCTTACCTCAAAACAAAATTAAAAGAGAGTCAATTATGTCGGGTGGCAGTGTAATTATGGTGGTGGCGATCCATTCAGATACAGATAACTTATTACGCTGTTTAGACACTGGACATACATCGCTTGGTATAGGAACAAGATAATCCCAACATAAAAGTGGAGGGGTTTTACTTTTTTTCCATTATCGAACTGAAATAGTTTAGAAATTTTCCGATACAAAATACACATAGGAGTTGTTGAGATATGTATGCTTGGTACACATATATGCTTCAACAACTCATATATGTATGAATAGTTTAGCTTAACTTAGGTTAGCTAAGATAGGTCGCGAATTGCATGAATCAGCCTATCCGAGGTGTGCCGTGCACCCTTGAGCTGGTTGCCCAAACAAAAATCGGCTGAGTGCCTTAAGCGCTCGCCTTAGTAGTCCGGTGAAGCTGCTAAGACCTTGCTAGGCCAATAGCGTAATCAGTTCGAAAAAAAAAAAAGTGTTACCGTTGTGGGTTTCAGACCTCAAATATGGTGGCCGCGATATAATCTGACATAGACGTTCAATCCATAAAGAAAGGTAGTGTGAAATCTATTTGACCGTGTGAAATAAATAAAACTAACGCATGACCAAATTAACACCAAACAATTTACTTCGACAGTTGAAAGACAAATAAAAAAAAATCCACTGTATAAACTAGCCTAACTTAATAACAGTAAGTTTCATTCTTAATTAAACTAAAAAAAAGTACAAACAGCCGGATAAATATGTTTTATAATAGCCGGACGATTTCGGTTGCTCCGGACTCACACACTAGCGGGGAGGCACTCGGCCCGTTCTACTTAGTCTTTCTACCTGAGGCTAGCACTTGTATAAAGTGCTTGGCTTCTCAAAAACAAGACAAAGGCTCCCGGTAAATAGTGTATTGTTCTCGGACCCCAACGGTGTTGGGGCTCGAGAGTCTCCCAACGAGTTTATGTGGTATTTTTTTTTTTCGACCTCACAATTCTTTCTCGAGGGCTGTTGTCGAAACTTCCGATTTTGTTATGAGGGCATTGAATTTTTAACGTTTGTAATTTATTATAGAAATATTTTAGTAATGATTAAAAAATATATGAACACGTATTATGTTTTAAATTAATTAGCGATCGTCCAATAGTCGATATTTATTATTTCGGCTAAATTTTATATTTCTAGATAAATCGGTTTCAATCATTCGTGTCTGTCGTATGAAGAGAACGTAGCAGAAAACCGACGTGAAGTAACAGTGCCTGCGTTGTTGCGTTTCGTTTGGTCAGTGAGAGCGCCGGATAACCCACCTTCTCTCCCCCTCCCTCTTTTGTATTCGTTTCGTAAAGTATCGATATTAATGATATTATAACTAAAAAGCTGTAGATACGTCATAAGCGTTTCGACAGGTCCTTGTTAAAATTTGGCTAATTAGCCTATTTTTGACGGCTGCCCCGTCAATTCTATCTAAGCAACTATACTATTTCTTTTTCAATATGCCCTCTTACTTCGACATTTTATCTAAGACAGTGTGGCGTTCCAATATTACTTTACGTATGTGTGCGTTATCGTGCTATTTATTTTGTCAAAATATTTACCTATGTAACATATCTACACCATTTTAGTTATAATATCATTGATCGAAATACCTATCTGTGTAATTCGTCAAGGAAGTATTACCCGCTTCTTAAATACGTACCAACTCAACTATTAAGACGAACAAAAAGCATTTCATATCCTGGGAGCATTGTTACAGATATACGCTAGAACGTGCGCAGGAGTCGACCCGCCCACGCCCGCCATTGGACGGCCAATTTTAAATTAGCCAATCACAACTCAGAAGGAAACGCATGGCATTATGTCATAATTAGTCACGCATCAGATAATGAGGTGTGCCGTGCAAAAAATGCGTCGCATTCGTTTGTTGTTTTATACGGAATTGTTTTTTTTTTCAACGAATACATAATTAACTAGCTGTGCCGCGACTCGGCACGCGTTGGTTTCATGACAATGATTTCTAAACATTAATTTCTTCTTATTTTATGACCTTTGGATGTATCATTGATAATTATAATCTTTATAGTCTATTAATTCCAGACAGGCATATGCCATATACTACATTTATAAAAAAAATATATTTAAAATCGGTTGTAAATACATAAATAAAAATGTATTTTTTTCAATTTATCATTTTGATGAGATCTAAGGGATTTGTTGATTATTTTTATTGCCTGTCAATTGGGGAATAATATATACTTCCCGTGTACAAAATGTCATCAACATCCGTCAGGCTATTTCTGAGTTATCTATATATATATTAGAGATTCCCACCTATATATTGACTCATCACAATATCTCTGGAACCATAAGGCGTAGCGACTTGAAATATGATAGGAATATTCCTTTCGCTGAATAGAGGTCAGCTAAGAACGGATTTTAGGAAATTCCACCCACAAGGGGGGTTGCGGGGGGGTAATCAGGGCGGGACAACGTCAGCCGGGCCCGCTAGTACTCAATATACAAAAGGGACAAAAAAATGTACAAGTGTATTAATCTAGGTATACATATAATAAGAATGTAAACGTAACGTGTCTGTACTTTTTAGATTTTTATGGAAAAAATCGTTGCAGGTGTCTTGGAATAAGTAATAAAATATCTAACATTTCAGTCGTTTTTAGAAATCTCTGTCTGTCTATCCGTCTGTCTGTTTGAACACGCATCACTGCTAAAGTATTGCGTTCACGATAAAACCTCACCAAGAGAATCATAAAGCATATCCTCGAATAACATTTAGTCTTAGTTTCATTAAAATCGGTTCACTCTATCAAGAGTTATTGTGATTTTAATGAGCGTAGTCATAATTAGGAGAGAAAAGTAAATAAGTAAATGGATTGAATACATTCAGATGATTTTATTAGTCACTGTTTTTTTTTTATATTAGGTTCCAAGCGGTCGAAGTCGCGGGCACAGCTAGTATTAAATAAAATATCCAGTTACGTTGCGGGTTATTTTTAGAATGATTTACGTACCTTCAAATTGAAAGAAATATATGTTACCGGTAAAGGTAGCCGACGCATGAGAATTAGGTAATCTCTACAATCTGTTCATACTTCAACAAATAATAACAAATATTACGATATCTTAGATGTTAGCAATTGGACAAGTAAAATAACAAATTCACAATGAATGGTACCTTCTAACACCACGAATATTTTCTTCAGAAAAATTCAGTTCTTTGTTGGAGGATTCGTCGAACAGAGGCAATATCGCTTGAAACTTTCTCCTCCACATACAAAACTCTACCCAAAAGTTGTCAATTTCAACATTCTAACATATAAATCATGTATATATTCGAACTGACACGCTGTTACATTACCTACTGAACTAATGTTATCTCCGGCGGCGAGATGCGAGATTATAGTGACTAGAACCGGTTAACTACAGGACGCCCGATTTAGCCATGTAATATTGACATTTCAGATGATTTATGAATAATAAACACGAGCCGTGTACGCCACCATATTGTTCTAAAATAAACCGTGTTCGTCTCAGATGATGGTGCGATAATGAAGGAATAACCAATGATATCTATACATATAATAAGAATGTAAATTTAACGTGACTGTACTTCTTCGATTTTCGAGAAAATATTGTTGCAGGTAGGTAACTAGGAATAAGTAATAGAATACATTTCTATCATTTTTAGAAATGTCTGTCTGCCTGTTTGTATGAACCCGCATCACTGCTAAAGTACTGGGTTCACAATAAACCCTCAGTAAGAAAATCGTAAAGCATATTCTCGGGAGTAACTTAGTCTTTGTTTCATTAAAATCGGTCCACTCTATCAAAAATTAATGTAGTTTTAATGACGACGCGGTGTAAGTACGAGAGAAAAGTAGACAAGTAAATGGACTTAATACATTCAGGTGACTTTATTAATCACTGTTCTTTAGTTATAACTAAAAAGCTGTAGAAAAGTTATAAGTGCTTTTTTTTCTCTAACTAACTACGCTATTGGCCTATCAAGGCCTTAACAGCTTCACCGGACTACAAAATAAATTCCTTCGAGCCGGATTCGACAGCGCCTTGTTAAAATTTGGCTGGCTAGCTTATTTTTGACGGCTGTCCCATCAATTCGCCGTATCTAAGCAACATATAACTATATCTTTACGTATGTGTGTGTTATCGTGCCATTTGTTATGTCAAATATAATGTAGGTAACATATCTATAGCTTTTTAGTTATAATAAATATTATTGGGAATAATGCGTAAATATCTGAACGATCGAGCGAACGCTTTATAGGTGTCTCGTAAAAAGTCCTTTATTTTTTTTAAACAAAATTTCTTTATTTGCCTTAAGCACCATTTTGGCAGGACGTAAGCTTATGATTTTGCGTCACCGACATGCTACTAAGCGTGAACGACCGTATGATTAATTAATAAACTCTATAAAAATGTATAAAATTATTTTTCTGGGTGCTAAGTATACAGAATAATTAATAGTTATTTCAATTTCAATGTTTTGAGTTTTCACTTCTGTCGGCAGTCCTTATGACTACTTCGACTTTTTTTTATTTCCACATTTATTATACACCGTTATATATACATACGTACGTACATACATTTTATTTATTTACTTCGCACAAAAGGCGACCTTATTGTTGTAGCAATCTTTACCAGCCAACGTTGTTATTTTTAAAGCAGTTGATGAGAGTTTTGGGTATAATCATCAGCATCCAGACTCGACATAACTTTAATGAAAGACCATAAGAAACCTTTTGTTGTAGAGCGTTAAATTCTCTATAAAAATATGTACTACTCATTATTATAGACCAATTTGGCCGCGAGTTACGAAATTGTAAAGTACTAAGAGAAATTTTCTTATGTTATTTCCATAAGAATCTTAGGTTAGAATGCGGACTATCTTAGAATTGATATTAAGAGCTCAAATTGTCAAAGATTTTTCTTTTTACCAATTCAGAAGCGTTTGAACACCTGATAGCAAAGAACTTCGAAAACATTTCCGCTAAGGACCACCCTAAGACTTACATATTACATACAAATAATACATGTGTTTAATTATATCTTATCTGAATGATAATTAGAAAAACAATTAGAAAATTCTACACAAAAAATATCAGAAAGCCATTTAATAGACATTAAACAATGGTAAATGTAGCTTTAATCGCTTAACTTTGATCTGTGGAACGTAATATCGTTTCATAAAACCATTCGCCTTCGAACCGTTCCGGGTTCGGTTTCCGGCCGCGTTTTTTTTTCCTCCATTCGCCTCTGTCTTTTGGATCGCGTGCTCTTGTTTTACCAGCAACGACGCGTGGGTGCATATGCATCTCACGTCCTTTTCATTAACTTCGAGATAGAAAAGGACGGTCGAACAAAACCGTTTTGTCTCGCAGTAATATTTCAAATACCGGTCTCATTTCTTTGAGAGTAAGGTTTATTTTTATTTGACAGGGTAATTGTTAAAATATGTAATGTGTCATTCGTTTAGCAGTTTTGTTTGTGTGTCGTATCTGAGAAGGGTTTATAAAAATAGAAGTCACATATAAAAGTACGATATATATTAGTTTATGTTTCGGATATAGCCCGTTTGGTTAGTTGAAAATTTGTCGTAAAGCAACTGAAGAATTATTTTTCTCGAACTGACTACTCTATTGGCCTAACAAGGCCTTAACAGCTCCAAAGGACTACTCGCGGCGAGCGCTTAAGGCACTCAGCCCATTTTATTTTGACAACTAGCTCAAGGGTGCACGGCACATCTCGGCTTGGGCTGTTGCCTAGGTTACGCAAAGACGCGAATCTAACTGAGCTAAACTAATCTAAGCTACATATTCATACATATACGAGTTAGTGAAAAATATAATATGTGTACACCTACCAAGCATGTACAGTTCAATAACTCATTTATGTATTTCGTATCGGGTAAGTTTACTGAACCAATTCATTTCGATAAAGGAAAAATAAAACCCTTCCACTTCCATTTGTAAGCATGTGTGCGTGCACGTGTGTGGAGGCGATCTGTGTAATGTTGTTACAGTGTGGAATACATTAAATTATATCACTGTATTCACGCGAGCAGCGTACTCAAGGGTTCCACGTCGAATGAACGGACCTAGGCTTGAGCCGCCGCCGCAACTGAAGACTTGAAGCGATGGCTCAGTGGTTAGTCTATTTGACATCGCGTCCATCGACGTAGGTCCGAACACTTGCTGATAAGCCATTCTTTCGGTGAAGAAAAACATAGTTGTATATTTTTCTAAGCTAACCTGGCTTCTTACCACCCTCTAGTTGAAAATCTGTCACCAGGCACCTATAGGTATGTTCCGGCAGCTCTCCTTCAAGCAATCCCTCTAAGTTTAGCGTTTCTACTATCTTGGACCACGTCAGTCATTTAACATCGAGTGAGATTGTGGTGAAATGCTAAAACCTCTAATGTAATTAAGCTATCCGTGCGTTCTAATATCTGCACTTTTGCCGTATTGTAGTGTCTGGTGTATATAAGGTATTTAAGAGTGATAATGATTTTCGGTCTCCACGGGCTTGGAAAACTTTTTTTTTAGTTAATCGTCCATATGGACCAAATAGCCTGTTCATTTATCTTTATTTTCATAAGAGTAAGGTTGCGGGCATCAGCTAGTTACGAAATATAGGACGCGTCTTTGATCGTCAAACAAATAATTGATTTCTTCCCACTTGAAACTAAATTACAGAATTACTAACTTAATAACTAATGAGAGATGTTTAAATGGAATAATCACACGCAAACAAAACGAGTTCTATATCGATAACCTACAATCGAATCGAATAAATACGACAATTACTACTCTTAAATTTAAATGTTGAATTCAACCTAATATCTAATTAACACAGTATTTTTTATGTCAGCTACTCATCAGGCAATCGGTATCCAGTTACTAAATCCAACCGACGTCAAACTGTCCGTAACGCGACGACACGAATATTGTGACACGTCTAATTATTCTGTTGTTATAGTTGTAGTCCATAAGAGGAAGCGTTTTACACTAATGATTAAAAACATCTAACAGATTTTTTCAAATATAAATTACTTTTATGACCTGTACAAAATACTGTAATAACAAATCGTAGTTATTGGTCTTCGTTCGCTATTATTTCAATTTGATTAATTAGTTCAATCCTGTTTTGTAACCAATACATATTATAAAACAAAGTCCTCTGCCACGTCTGTTTGTCTGTATGTTCGCGAAAAACTACTAAGCGGATTTTATGAGGTTTTCACCAGTAGATAAAGAGATTCACGAGGAAGGTTAAGATATATAATTTGTCAAGGTTTTGTGTAAATTAGTTAAAATATGACGAGAATTGTTGGAAATGTCGGTAAAGTGAGGGCGCCTGAGAGTTTTCATCGAAAACGCTGCCTAATCCCTTGAGGATATAATACAAAAATGCATGGTGGGATATTCCTATTTTATAGATCTAAAAAAAGTCTGTGACGGCATATACTCATTACATCTTCTCAAAAAAAGGGTGACGTACAGTTCCACAGCTATTTAGACGTATACAATAAGTTTTGTTTTTTTTATTAGCGAATCGATTGATATAGTTATGTCACAATTTTTACAAGTGATCTGTGAAGAGGGATTGGCAATGACGTCATTATCTGGCTACATACTACTCGACTGTTATTTTAGATTGTTGGATTGATATCATAAAAGGAATAGAAATATCGTAAGCTCTTATCTTAAGCCAAACGTTTTAAATTCTAGGATTAAATCTCGAGTAGGTGACAGGCACTCTAATCAACTTTCCCGAGCCATTGCCTCCCCAGACGTATGTGACGACGGTTTTAACGCCGATTAACCTGTCACAGGCAGCGCTGTCGACATGCTTCGGTTAGTTTAGAGCGCTTTGTTAAATCGTTAACATTTTCTTACTTCTCTGCTAATGTACCTTTGAAAAATATTTCATAGAACTAGATCCATTTATCTAACACTAGCTTTTGCCCGCGACTTCGTACGCTTGGGTGGGTTATTTTGGGCTAACGCTATACTCTATCTGAGACTATATCAGTATTCACAACTATAGACATATAATCTCTTCTCAAAACATGGTCATACCAAGCTAATCTATGACTCCTCAACTTGTGAAACTTTCTCTAATATATTCACTCCTAATGGATATTCTGGTTACACCATTATACCACATAACCATTTTAACATTCGCATCTCTCTGTCACATGCAGTCCTTCCTCTAGATTTATCGTATCTACCATCTTGGAAAACATCGTTATTTCACATCAGGGGGCATTATGATGAAACGCAATAATAACCTATGAAATATTAAAAAAAAATAGTGAGCCGTAGCGGGACGCTTGCTTCGTCTTGTGAAACATCGAAATTATTTTGTACAGGTAATATGCATAAAAAGATACTTTACGGTAGCATTATTTCATATATGGCATAATAAAAAATTAAATATTAAGATTTTTTTTCGAGAAAAATATAATTACATATTTAATAAACATGTATATTCATCAAAAACTTGAAATTCAAAATCATATGACGTGGCGAAGCATGCCGTGGTGACGCGTCGCCACGCCAACTATCGGCCTAACTCGCCGCTGTAGATGTTTCATATCAAAAACGTCACGATTTTGTTGCAAACATTTTCCATATAGTTATCCGAACTAAGGGTATAATAACTGCACTTCTGCAGTCAAACCTGGCACGGATTATATGCCTTAATTAAATCTTTCTAAACGAACCTGTAGAAATAATATTGCTAAATTCAATTATAGATAAAACTTACTTCCAAACAAGTATGCCGCCGATAAGGATCCCGACGACCAACACGAGGGAGCAGAGCGCAATGACCGCCGATGTTTGCAGCGACGGACTGTTATGATTGTAAGCGTCTATCTTCTGCAAATAAATAAATATTTATGAATACAACATTTTATACAACAATATATCAATAATCTTTACCAATGTAGCAGCCTAGTATGTCCTACTGGTTTTACATGAGAAGAGTAGGTTTCTTTTTCCTAATCACTATCACATAGTAAAAGAACTACCGTATTCAGAATATCAGAAATAACTAAATGTGGAATCGAATAACTTGATTACCCGAATGAACAGATGCAAAGTACATGTTTGATTTTATGAGGCACACATGCTGGTGCACATGTGTGCTGCAACAATTAGTAAATGTATAACTAGTTTAGCTTAGTATGATTCACGTTGTTGCATCCAAGGCAACAGCCTAAGCCGAAGTTAGCCCACTTTAACACTTTCAGCTTGTTGTCAAGCGGCCGAGTGTCGTAAGCGCTCGCTTCAATAGTCCAATGAAACAGTGAAAGCGCATCATAGGCAGCACGAAAAAAAATGAAAATGGTTAATAAATTCACATAACGGAGCAATCGTAAGTTATCAAGAATTAAACTCACACCCAAACATCAGTAAAAGAACAACAATGATGCCCTTGTGACGTGATATTAAAATCTTCCTCCGAATAAGTCTAGACAGAATGGTGCATTTTCAAGGTTAGTTTACGACTTGTGTTTAATCTGAATTTTCCATTTTGAATTATTGTTCTGACCCTGTTAAATGGAACCTCCACTGCCATATATAAATATATAACCTAAAGGTATCCCTGAGAGGTAGTATTTTTTCTTATAGTACCTATAGTTGTTTTTTGGAAGCCAATCTTCCAGATTTTTACTGCCATTTTCGATAAGGTAATAATATTACAAGGATCTTGCGACAATTTCAATTTTATAATAAGATAGGAGCTCTCTTGTTAGAACTTTCCAGGGCGTTTTTGTGGCATCTCAGAATTCAAACACCGTGGTATTATTTTCCATCTACATCAGTTATAAACAACAACCAAACTATATTACGTAAAATGCCACCAATATTACAAAATAGAGAGTCAAATAACAACAAGATTGTGAATAAAATATAAAAGTCAGATTAAGATCCCTCCAAAAATTCCAGTTATATTTTATAGTATATAGGGCTATAGCGAGCAAGCTTGCAGTTCCCTGATGATAAGTAGTAACTAGAGTCTATAGCTTATATAGTTGTCTATAGTATGAACCCTAAAATTATCACAGTACTGACAACAGCCATAATAGAATGCAACTCCTTAGAGTTGCGTTAGAATGTCTAGTGAGACAATGCTGAAACAATTCCTAAATCCTTTACAGAAACATACAATATAGCAAGTAGTCTTTATAAAAAATAATTTATGATAATATAAGCTTATAATATTGAGATCAACGATTTGGACTTGATCCAAAGGCTCGACCTATTCTGATTCGTCTCAAGCGTAAGGCCGTCGTTGCCAAATCCACTTGGGAAGTATCATGAATCATTTCAATGGATGTCAAGAATAAGGAGTTAATTTGAGATTTATTGCATAACTAGCATTTACTCGCGTCTTCTCTCATGTTGATGTAGATTTTAGGGATCTCTCGGGAACAGCATACTTTAAGTGAACGTATATGCAACATTTCGCAACTTGTTTGAAGGAGGCGTTACTTTGCGAAAATCCATAATCAAATATTATAGTGGATGTTACTTGCATTTGTTGCAGTGAGACGTAGTAGTGGTCAATCAATTTGATGAAGAACTGATAAGTAACATTCAGTACATTACTTACATTTCGCAATAATTGGTTGGGGAGTCAAGGGGTGAAAGCGAAATAAGCAAACAAATCCACATAGGCATTTATAATGCTAGTTAAGATTACCAAAATACACTTTACGATACCAGGGAATATAAATATTGTCTCTCTCATTCTTACGATACGTGTTTATAAGAAACAAGAACGCTGTTTGTTTTCATTTTAATGAGTTATTCTAATGAGTACATTAATTTCGATGCTATCTCTCGTTTATTGTATTAATTAACCCTATAGTATACTTACAACAGAACGATTCTAATGTCAAATTAAATTAAATTATTATATTTTTAATTACATAGATTTTATCGCACTGGCGTGTGTTGTTTGGAATAATTTTGGGGTTAACATTTAGAAAAAGCTTCATCGGATACGAATCTTTAAGAATTGTTTAGATGATTTTAATAAATGCTATACATTTTGTAATGTTTGTTTTTTAAGCAAATAATTAACGTGATCGAGTTGGCTTTAGTGTAAATACAAGTGTGGTTGTGGAGAAAAATCTCTAAGCGGCTTGATGAAGCGATTATAGCTTAGTCGATAGCGTGTTTCAACACCACGTCGATAGGCGTAGGTTCGTACCTTAGTAACTGAATCGGAGCTTTCGGTGAAGAAAAACACCGTGATGAAGTCATAACATGGTGATAGAGCGTTCCTAAGCCCGCTTGGCTAGCCACTACCCTCAAGTTACAAATCTATCGCCAAGCAACTGTTAGTGTGTTCCGGCAGCTGTATTTAAGAGACAGTCTCTCCTCTAGATTTAGCGTGTTAAGCATCTTAGACCACATCGTGTCACATCAGATGGTATTGTCGTTAGACGAAAAATACTTATAAAGTATAACACTATTCTTTAATATAATTCTTATGCCCGTGTGCTGAACTCCTCCCAAACGGTTGGACAGATTTTGATGATTGTTTTTGTGTGTGTTCAAGTATTCACGACTGGTTTCGATTCACGATTGGGCCCGGTAGGTGGCGCTGCGGTTGACTTTTAGGTTTTTTTTTTATTATCAAGGTACGACAACATCCGCCGGGCCCGTAGTATGTATATAGATTTTTGGTTTTTCTTTTCTTGTACAATAGTGTTTGAATACAATCACATCTGGTATTAAATAACATCTTGGTCTAAGATGGTCATGCATTAAACTTAAAAGAACTGAATCTCAACTGCCAGAGCATAGTCATACTTACTTAGCGACTTTTTGTCTATCAAAATTCAATAATCCTCATAATGAAAACAATTCTAATAATGTTACTTGTCTTGCTATAGGGTGATATATAAATGCACGTTAATGAAATACCACATTAAGAGTAATTGAGGATTATTTAAATTATATATACAGCGTGTCCACGAGTCGTAAGGTCGTTCGAAAGCATTCGCGATAAACATCTAAGCGCACGGTATATGCATTAAGAAAAAACGGGCACCCGATTTGTCAAAACGTGGCACTATCTGAACAGGAATCCGTCATCGGAACAGGGACAATTTATCGGGCATATCTCAAAAATCTCAAAGGAATACAGTGATATCGAGCTAAAATTGTTTGTTTAGAGTATATTATGATTTATATTTGAAGGGAAAAGTTCCACGAGTTCCGTATTGATTTTTAAGCTATTGCATAGCTTCTATCGCGGGCCTCGAGCGTGGGGACCGAATCCAGAAATTCCGTAACGAAAAAAACCTAACACACCCCACTCCGACCGGCACAGCGGTGATACTTTTTAGTTTTTCCATCTATCGATAAATACCAGAACTTTTAATTACTTTTTGAAATATCACGCTTGTCTCTTTAGTTCAGCAACCCGCCTTTAGGTGGCATTGGTTGTATTGGAAAACTACCGTAATCAGCTGTTTGTGAGAAAGTATATAGGTGTATAGGTATTTATCATCTATGTACAACAGTGAATATCTGTACTCGTATAATTTGTGTACAAAGTGTTTTAAATATGAATAAACAAAGTGCATTTATTAATGAAGAAAGTCACGAAAAAATAGTGAAAGAAAATGAGTTATTACTCTATATAAATTCATTTTATTATTATTATCACAAATGCAGTATTATTTTTTGAAATAAAAAGAAAAAAATTAATTAATTTTTTTAATTATTTTTTTTTTAATACTGCATTAATAAAATAAATAAATAATTATAATTGCATAAGTTGATAAAAAATGCTATGCAATAGCTTTACCGCGGCAGTCTCCGAGTGCCACACGTCTTTTTTTTTATTTTTATGTATCACTAAATTTTTTTTGCTACTTATTAATTAGATACTTACTTGAAAAGTGAAACCAAATCAATGTAGGCATTATTTTCTACAAAATTGAAATAGTTTTCGATAACCAAACATTATAGTACTCAATCCTTTTTTATATAATACTAAATGTGCCCGCGACTACGTCCGCGTGGAGCCAAATGTAAAAAAAAAGTTTACAATAACTTTTGATAGATTGGACCGATTTTAATGAAACAAAGACTAAATGATACTCAAGAATACGGTTTCTGCTTTTTTTTGAGATTATATCGTTAACGCAGTACTTTAGCAATCATGCGTGTTCAAACAGACGGACAGACATTTCTAAAAATTATTGTAAGGTATTTTATTACTGATTCCTAGACACCTGCAAAAAATTTTTCACAAAAATCTAAAAAGTGCAGACACGTTTGATTTACACTCGTATTATATGCATTGCTTTAATTGTTTTTCCTAGTATACTATTCAGATATATACTATTTACCTGGAAATTAAGAACAAGCCAATATAAGCATTTTTTTAACATTTTATTTTAAACAAAATTAAACTCGTTTTCTTTTTGGTCACTATAGATTACAGCACCGAATCCTTTCTACACCTGTACGTTTTTCCTTCTCTAAATTACTAGTAAAGTTTATTTTCATTTAAAATATTATTTTCTTTATTAATTACTTATAGTGGCATGGCATATAAAATATAGGATATAAAGAGAATATACTATAAGAAGATTGAAAGTAAAGAACTAAATAAATAAAATTTCTGTCATTATTGCCACTAAACTATTATAAAATACTAGGTGCTAGGTCCATGCGAAGGCTTCGCACAGAAGCACTAAAGAAGATAATAAGACCAAATCTTCCGTTGACAGTCACTGATATTATAACTAAAGATACATTACGTACATGATATTTTGACAAAACAAATGGCACGATAACGCACACATACGTAAGTAACATACGTAAGACTGTCTTAGATAAAATGTGGAAGAAAGATGGCATATTCTCAATATCGGTGGTGAAAAAGAAATAGTTATATGTTGCTTAGGTACGGGCGGATTGACGGGGCAGCCGTCAGAAATAATCTAACTAGCCAGGTTTTAACAAGGCGCTGTCGAAGCGCTTATGATCGTATTTATCTTAATATATATATTTCTTGTGTGCGTGTGTATGTGACTGAACTCCTCCTAAACGACTGGACCGATTTTGATGAAATTTTGTGTGCGTGTTCCAGTGGATCCGAGAATGGTTTAGATTCACAATTGGACCCGGTAGGTGGCGCTGCGGTTGACTTAAAGGCAGGACAACGTCCGCCCGGCCCGCTAGTATCGTTATAATATCTTTGTTTACAGTACAACTGAACGTTAATCTGTCAATTCTGTTTTTATTTGTTTGATGATCTCCCTATTGTCTTGTGTCTCTCACTTTTCACTCACACTCTCACTTTTCATATGGAGATTTTTTAACCCACAATTTTCCTTATGATTTTTTAAACACTTTGTTTCATACAAGCTTTTGTCCTAACAATTACAACAAAAAGTAGCCAAATAAGTTCAGCCGTTCTGTAATGATGCGCTTACGTACAATCGAATATTGATTTTTATTGACAATTAATTACAATGACAAATTATAATAAATGCGATGAGTCTGATTCGTTCTTCGGTATAAAATTCAAATATTAAATATATTAGGGCAGTTGGTTTTTTGATTGTATTATACATAAACTTTTCTAAATCCCCGCATGATTTACAACAAAGTCCTCTGCCACGTCTGACTGTCTGTCTGTTCGCGATAAACTCAAAAACTGAACTGATTTTCATGCGGTTTTCACTAGTCGATAAAGTGATTCATGAGAAAGGTTTAGGTATATAATTTGTCAAGGTATTATCAGGGCGGCATAACGTCCGCCTGACCCACTAGTTACAATATAATACTAAACATTAAATAGAATATAAAAAATATATATTTCGTATATGAAATCACATATTTTTTAAATTAACAGATATGAAAATTAGTACTTGGATATGTAGTTAAAAATAAAATAATATTTTTATGAATATTTATGAATAAATAAATATTAAAAGTGAACCCTAAAAAAATCACCGAAACAACACAATATTCAGAACGGGCCGCGGCCCTCCGGTGCCTTTATCGAGCTGTCCATCTTACGACGGTAGCCGATTTGTCAATGCCTTTATTTAATTAATAAAAAAATGCCCTTTGAGAATAAATAAAAGGAAGCCCGTAATTAATTTGGATCGGTTCACTTTTTAAAAGTATTTTTATTTTATTTCCTAAATTATGATTATTTTGAGTTACAAAACTTCGCTATGTTGGCGGGAAAATTGTATAAAGTGTTTTTTTTTTTCGATAGCGTAAAATCTCTTTAATGTAAAACCGAAAATGAACAATAGTTTGACGAGTAATTTGCACTAACTTCGTGTATATTTTATTTTATATCATAGGAGGCAAACGAACAGTTGGGTCGCCTGATGTTAAGTGATCACCACCGTCCATAGACACTTGCAACACAGGGAGAGGGGGAGCGGAGGTGGGTATCTAGCGCTCAGACTGACCGAACGAAACAACAATGCAAGCAATGTTACTTCACGTCGGTTTTCTGTGAGAGGGTGGTACTACCCCGGGCGAGCTGACCCATTCATGCTGAAACCAGTAATGGCTTTAGCGTGGCTCTACCATCTATAGTTTTTCATGTATAAGATTTTATATCGCCGTCTTTTTATATGTATATCAGTTTAGGTAAGCTTTAATTCATACTGCGAAGAATGTAAGTTGATTACTAGACTTATTCTTTTATTTCCACTGTTAATAAGTTACGGAATGGCTACGTAAATTCGTGGTGAACGGTACGAATAATATAACTTATACTGAATTAACTTTATTATACTGTCCAGTACGGGTACTGGAAAACATACCGCCATTAGAGTTTTTCTTTTAGCTAACTAGTAGCACTGTTGAAAAAACGTGTATATGGTGTGAATAAAAAAAAGAAGAATCAATAAACGCATACATAAAATTAAAATGTCATTTTTGTCCTGCTTTGCGTTTTTTTTATGCTAAAAGGCAGCAAACAGGCAGACTGCCCATCTGATGATAAATGGTTACCGTAGCCTATGAACAACTGCAATACCAGGGGTATTACCGTTGCGTTGCCAGCCTTGAACAGTGTGTATCAATCCCTTTTAGAAGAGACCTATACCATTGACTTCGAAATGATCGATTTTGAGTTGACTTTTACGTGAATATTAAAGACTTTAAGGACATTGCAAATTATTTTTAATTAGATTAATTATTAATTACATGCTGCTACTGCTAAATGGTACTGCTAATATTGACATAAAATTCAAAGCCATAAAGTTTATTTTTAATTGACAGATATATATTTATTACGTACATTCTAAAACGGAATATATTAACAGTCAAATGATATCACATCGTGTCTGGTAACCCTAAAATGACAAGTCAAATATTAATTGGTAAAAAAGGAGTAAGTCTCACTTAAACAAACACACAAATTATCATTTTAAACAATTGAAATATTAGAGGCTTACGTGTCCTTATTAACATACGGACGGGTATAAAATAAAATAAAACGTTATAAGCGGGTCTAATATGCGCATATGATATTAGGGTAAGTTGCAATCTCATCGTAAACAATTATGTGAACAAACATTGTTTGGTGAGACGTTGGGCCTGAATTAATTATGAATGTAATAATAGCTACATATTCAGAACTAGCTGATGACAGCGGTTTCACTTGGATTTATTCTGTCAAAGTTTTAGCCACTATCTGCATAGTTAAGCTGAAGCAAATCTTGTATAAAGCGCGACTGAGCCGCGTAGCGTGGTACCGTGTTGACATAGGCATTCACAGTTCGGCCTTCTCGTTAAAGCTCTGTATTAATCATCTAGTCGGCGCCCGCAACTCAACGCCATGCCATACAGCTCACCCATACTATTAGGTACTACGTTCTCAATTACCGTACTTTCTAATCAATTTTGTATGGTAATTGCTCCGCTCTTAACGGTGGTAGCTTGATGATAAGTCTATAATTTTTCTTTAACATACAAAAGTAATTGGAGAATGTTTAAATTTTAATGTGAAACATTTATTAGAGCGCCTAGGCAGTAAAATCGAATAGTATACCGTCACAGTAAACGGCATGACGCTCTCTTATGCCGTCATGTTGTCTCTACGCCATAACTCTCAATTCTCTTTTGTGTGTGTGCGTTGTATCAGCATCGTATTAATACTATCCCCCTGTAATATACTTTATCGCTTGTATGCACGCTTTGTACCTTTCTTTTGAGTATTACTGTTTTTACTTCAAACATTCTTTATTAGTGAGTATTAATTGTAAATACTAATATTAAGCGAAATATTTCATATCAGCCGGGCTTCTCGTGACGGCCAACTTTTTTACATATAGGTACTATCGTAGATAGGAATATTATAATGTAATACATTGTAATATGAAACAATAACTGTATTAAAATATATACAAAACAGTTTCAGAAGAGATTAAATTTCGCCAACAACAAACCTAGATTCCTATGGAAGTCTGGTAGATAATCTTATTATTAACAATAAGCCTTAAGTCTTCAATTGTCTACGAAATATAATAATGGTTTTAGTGTGAAATTCCACTGTCTGTATCATTCTTTAAATCCATGTCTTATACAAAATATCTAGTTATATAGTTATACGAATTTGTTTAAATACATTAAAAAAATTGTTGTTTAAGAAATTATTTCGTAATAACATCGTATTCAAAAATAGTACAGATTTATCGATGTATAAAATCACGAGCTATACAATATATCACTGCTATTTTTCATGTGAATTGTGAAATAATATATCATATGATAGCTCTGAATTTGTATCACCGTTATTGCTCATATGATATCGACGAATTGCTTTCATTGTTTTTTACATACGAATTAAAGTTCGTTGGGCCGAGAATTTCTTATGGAATTTCATTTTACAATTGTATATTACGATATAGTCGATGCAACTAAAAAAGAAACCACAAGGCCATGCATTTAAAGTCCTGTTTAGAAATTATTAAATATATAATGTGTTCTTTACTATCACCAGTGAAATAGCAGTAATAAATATTCGTTATAGAGCCTTGCAAAACAATATACTTTTGTAAATAGACATCCAATATGTTGTTATTTTTTCGAACGCTATTGACCTAGCAAGGTCTTAACAGCTTCACCGGACTACCCCAATACGTTGCAAGAATTGTATAAAATGCATTATACTAATCATTTCCGAAAATGTCCACTGATATGCTTCTTTGCGAACACAGTACTTCAGATCATAATATCATAATAATAAGTCATAATATCACTTAATAACATAGTTACTTTCACGCCTTAACTACATAACCGATCATCATAGTAATAAGTTCATACCCTTTGTCAGGGGTATTGGAAAGAAAATCGACTATTAGAATTTGCAGAACATTCAGAAAAAAAAATACTACCCCCAAGGGAGAGGAGAAACGGACATTATAGTGGGATCATCTGAATACGCTATTGGCCTGACGGGTCTTCACAGCTTCACCGGACTAAGGCGAGGCCACGGCAGCGTGATTATTGGTTAAACGGACGGGTATGAGCAATGATGCCGTAAGATGGCACGCTAGTGAATTTTTATGGAGAAGTTTCTCATAATATAATCAATTTCATAATGATTTGTGACTATATGTTATAGTAACGCTAGCTTTTGTACTGTTTAATCGATCGTCTTAAAAACTGATGTATCAAGTACTAGAATAAATAAAAATATACACGATATCAAATACAAAACATTAATTATACTATTTATTACGACACATAGCGATAAATAGCAAACGCTAGCGGAAACGCGCGCACAGTTTGTTCTATACATCTGTAAACAATTCTATAATTCAATACATTACACAAACAACAATATTAACTGTTGGTTTGTAATCAAACAGATTAGTGATTATCTGTTAACGCTTATAGATTTAGGTGTAAAACGATCACGTTCTGTGCATCGATATTCAAATTAATATAAACAGACCGAATTCATAATTAATAAAAGTTCGTCTGATTAAAGAGGGCAGAACGAAGTAACAAGGAAAGATAAGCACATATAAAAATAACATAATAACCTAAGATGCACAGTTTCGTATAAAAGTAACGCTCAAAACTGTCCCCAAAAAAATACCGATATAGGTACCTAAGTAGTTATAGTTGTATTAGAAACTTATGTTTTTGCAAGTTCAACCTTACGCGAATTCTTTAAAGTTTCTTTTACAAAATAATGCACAAAAAGTCCAAAGACGCGAGTGACGAGAGACTATATGAAATGAGCTCAGAATTCTCAATTGTGCACTCATTTTGTGCGGACGGCTTTGAGACGTTGACTATGCATGGGTTTGTATATATCAATGAACTTGACGTAAGTCACGACGCTTACAAGCAGTGGGATATTTATTTAATAATTTATATAAAGTGCCTCAACATGTAAAAACTCTCCTTCATTTTGGGAAACAATCTTTACTTACAAACAAGTTGTAAGCATATTACAGATTTACTGGACTGTAAGTTTAAGCACCATGTCAAGCGGGTTATGATGCCAGAAGATTATAGAGTGAATCAGTATGTGAACGATGGCAATGTCTGGAATTGACTCCTCTCTGTACAAGCTACTAAAAACGATTGTGACGTGTAATGTTTTATAAATATATATATGTTAAAAAGATAATCCCGATCGAGTTTCTTGTCGGTAGTTCTCGGTGACTGAGTTATTTTCCGAACCGGTGGTAGTTTTGACGTTCATAAGCGCCTTATTAGGGCCTAAATTAAATAAATAATTTTGGATTTTACTATTGAAGACTTATTACTGTCATTATTAAGTGAATAATTATTCAAATTTACAAGACTTATCTTCTGATGACAATAATATTCGAACAAGAAGGTAGTCTGTAGTTAGAACGTTCTAGGGAGTTACTGTAAGATTTCAGTATTCCATTTTATTATTTTTTAATCCAGTTCACTTTCGCACAATAACCACATTACAATCGAATGGAACAACAATATTTCTTGTAGCACAACTCCGTCGGGAGACAAATCACGAGTTATAGATTCCCTTGTTTGCAATAGCCAAGACGTCGTACACTGGATTGGTAATCAAGAGTTTCGCTTACCTCGGAAAGAAGCCTTTAGCATCAATGTAATAAATTACATACAGAAAGACTGGTAGCATATTTTATGTTTTATTAGGTTGCAGGCACACTAGTAACTTTGTTAATAATTATTAGTTTACTGCAGCGGCGACTAATACAGATGACATAAGTGTCTAGATATTCCTATATCTGTCTATTACATTAATTGACGAATACAAGATTTGGAGATTTAAAGGTTCAAAAATTGTGATTAAATTAATATTCGAAGCTGGAATTCGTCTTGTTTATCAAACATATTATACTAATTGACTTGTTGCTAAATCCCCAAACTAATCGACTTCAACAACTTAATCTCTGATACAAAAACCATTAAGGTGGTCAGGTTTTTTATCGCTCTGTAGTTTAAATAATTCAAAAGGGAAAAAAAAGTAAAATCGCTTCTCGAAAGGAACGCGCACTGCAATAAAATCTTGCAAAGACCAATGAAATCACAAAACAACTTTATAAGGATCAATATAAAAAGGACCACCGAATGATTCCGCGAAGCTTTACGAATCGCAACACGATATATCGCGGACACCTACTGCGTCGATTTTCCTTGTAAAAAAAAATAGGTGTGAGCTATTACCGTCCGCAAACATATTGCAAACTTTATGTCTTAATCACCAAGTCGGAGTGGTAGACCGCAAGAATTTTACGCGGTAAGCCATTTTAATCCACGTGTGTGGCGATACGATGAATATTTGAATGAACAGTTTTTAATTCTGAGAAAAACTAATGGTTACCGATGTAAATATTAAATACACAGACGAATACGGCATAATTATTGAGTATAAAAAACAATTTTAATTAGACTATTCCTAGGTATTTCTTACTGATTTGTAAAACATACTCAAAAAGTTAGCAATGTTATTAGATTTCTTTCGTATCCAGCATATAACTGGTTTTGTCGACTTTAAAAAGGTTCGTTTGGTAGTATATAAATAGTATGTATGTATGTGCGTTTAATTGTTCTGAACAATTCAACGGATTTTGATGCAGTTTTTATTATCATTTAGATATTTTCTTCAGTAGTTTAATAAGTAGAATAGATGTGTATTATATTTATGAAAAAGGACAAAGTCGGTGTATTGGAAACAAGCCGTGAAAAATACTACAACGGTATTATATAGCACTGTATATAAGTCCTAGATATAACCCTCACCAACTATTTTTATCTTAAAATTTTTCAAATATAGCGCTAATTATGGACCATATTAAATATTCAGTTACGTAGGATATTTAATGTAGATGAAAATTGACTTTTACACCGTATAGTTTCAATGAATATGTTATAACATGTGACAGATAGAAAATTACGCACAACAAAGTTGTTTTTGCGTTACGAAGTTCTTTTGACTTTGATAAACTGTTATTGTTAAAGCCCTCATAATCTAATAATGGTCACAGAGTAATAGAGCCCAATTTGCTTGGACAATTATAGAACCACATATATTGTATTCGTAGGAAATCGGGTTAGGTTGCTTGTATCGTATAAAGCTATACAAAGCATGAAAGTATTCTGTGTTTTGCACTACCTTTTTTCAAAATTCAAAATAATATAATGTATATTTATATGATATATACATCATTACATAGTATAAAACAAAGTCCCCTACCGCGTCTGTCTGTCTGTCTGTTCGCGATAAACTCAAAAACTACTGAACAGATTCTGAACAGATTTTCAAGCGGTTTTTACCAGTGGATAAAGTGATTCATGAGGAACGTTTTGGTATATAATTTGTCAAGGATTTTTTTTAAATCAGAGCGGAACAACGTCTGCCGGGCCCGCTAGTAAAATTATAAGAAACATTTATAAAAGCAGACGTTGATTTTGTTTTTCTACAATAAATTGACGTTTCACGTCACTACTGTAATGTGTTATAAAACGGCCATAAAAACGTGCTGCTACTATAAATCTCAATCGTACTTATAACATTAGATTTATTTTTATGTAATAGAAGGCAAACGGACAGGTGGGTCACCTGATGTTAAGTGATCACCACCGTCCATAGATACTTGCAACACCAGGGGAGACGCAAGTGCGTTGTCAGCCTGTGTTGTGGGAGAGAGGAAGGGAAGGGGAAAAGGAGCGGAGGAAGGGGAAGGGAGTTGGGCCTCCGGCGCTCTCACTGGCCGAACGAAACGCAACAATACAAGCACTGTTACTTCACGTCCGTTTTCTGTGGGTCGGGTGGTACTACCCCGAGCGAGCCGACCGAGTCATGCTGAAACCAGTAATAGCTTCAGCGTGGCTCTACCACCTACAAGATATAGAGTAGAATATAACTGATAATTATCTGTGCCAATGAAATATAAAACATTCCTGTACCTACTTACGAGCCACCACAAGAAATGTGTATGAAAATACTTAACTTTCACGATAGAAAATGACCATATTTCTCACGCCAATAAAGATGTTTCTCTTTCCACAATAGGCGCGTATCATGCCTTTGATCTTGTCACAATTGCACATAAATATAACGACGCGTGTCAACGTATCGCAACGTTTAAATGGGTTAACGATCCCAATAATAGCATTAACAACTTAAATTGAAAGAACAAAAGAGTTTATGTAATTAACATAAAAAAACTTAATGTCAGCGAGTTGAATTTTATGAAGACGTAAATTTATTAAAGGAGGATTTATGATTATAATTTATGCTTCGAAAATAATGTGATGTGATTCATACTGTAACGTGATAAAAATTAAAATAATATATCACGTGATTCATAGTGTCATACGTGACAAGACTTTATGTTCTTAAGTTATTTTAAGTCTATCAGTATTATAAACTAGTGGTGGCTAGCCTTGCACCCACGGTTGATCTGTAATGCGCCCACCGCAAGATGCAAGATTTCCAAAATACTATTTAAAATTTTTTTTAAACATTTTCATAAACTATATTAAATACAAATATATAAAGCTGAATAGTTTGTTTGTTTGTATGGTTGAACGCTCTAACCTGAAGTACTACTGGTCCGATTTGAAAAATTATTTCAGTGTTAGATAGCTCATTTATCGAGGAAGGCTATAAGGATATATATCATCACGCTAAGACCATTAGGAGCGGAGCACCAGTGAAAATTGTTTCAAAATCGTTTTTTTTTTCCTTTTCACAGCTTTCGCTGCGTGTTAGCGTTAGCCCAAATTAACTATTCCACGCGGACGAAGTCACGGGAACAGTTAGTTAATCATAAGGCTAAATAGAGTATCCATCTGTTATTATTGTCGATTGATTGATTACTCTATTTATCGCTGCGAGAAGTTAATTTATATGCCAAGTTTCATAGTGATCGTTTTAGTATTTAAGGTGTGAAAGCGTAACAAACAAACTCATATTTGCATTATTTATACCAACGTTATAAAGAGGTAATGTGTGTGTTTGGATGTTCTGGAGTAATCTCCGGTATTACTGATCCTATTTTGAAAAGTCTTTCATTACTAGAACGACATATTATCCCTGATTGCTATAGACTACTATATTTTGGTAAATATATATTTTCAATAATAATCACCATAAATGTAGTTGAAGTTGGTAAAAACTCCTATAATGTGGCGTACATTGTCTGAACGGTTTGAAATAAAGGAATAAAATCTGTAGCACAAATATTCGTTACTTTTATATTGTATCTGTTTGAGTGGGTCTTTGGATAGTTTGGATTTAAAATTAGATACGGTAGGAGGCGCTGCAATCGGGTTCTAAGTTTTTTAAGATTTTCCGGGTTTGGAAATACAATTGGAATAACCGATTTGCCGAAGACGTAGTCGCGCGGGTCAGCTGTATATATTATATTACGGATATTTAATTACTTTATTTATCTTAAACATAATAATTCAATTCCATTTCGACGCGGACTGTGAAAGTGTCAGTGACATTGATTCAACAGAACATTAAAAAAAAACGGTAAAAAAAGAATACAAAATCTCGAGTCAATAATACTACGTTAGAGGTTTAAGGGACGACGGGTAAAAAGCTAACAGAATAACAGTTTTCGACAAATATTAGGCTTAAGTGAATAAGAAAAGCAAAGAAACACGTCAGATATCTCCAGCAAACGTGAACGTTTACGAAACCAACAGCGTTATAGTCGTAACTGATTCAGAAATCTAAATAAACATTACCAATAGGTGAGGCGCTGTAATGAAATGTTTATTCCATCGATTATGAATATCGACAAATATTTTTTTAAATGAGAATCCATGAGTAAAACGCTTTAGTTATCCGTAGTCCGTAGATATAAATAACATTAAAGTGTTCGTTATTTGCCCAGCTTATCTCCGAAACTACTAAACCGATTTTGAGGACACATTTACTGGCAGATACACAATTTTTCAAAGTATTATCTGGAATAAAGTCAACCGTTTTTACATGGGAACTAATCACGAATGAGATAATATTGATAATTAATACAGAGGAAACACATAATTTCTATGACTATTTTTACATGAACGGAGTCGCGTGCATTTAGTCCGTTTATTAGTTGATTTGCCGTACCTTTTTTAAGAAAATTGCAGCCGCCCGAGTCTACCTCTGCGTTTAGATATATTATTGCATAATAAAAGATGATACGATACATTACTTTCGTGTAATTCTAATGGTTTATGAAATACATACCGATATATGTTACCTCTAAGGTGGCAGGATTTTTTTTTAATTTACTTGATAATTATCGTTGTATTTTGGCCAATTCAAAAATATATACCAATATAAATTATAGTCTATAAGAATAATTCTTTAATTGAAACAGTGACAAATGTCCATCCATCGTCACAATTTTTACGTTTATAAAATACTAGCGGGCCCGGCCGACGTTGTCCCGCCTTGATTATAAAAAAAATCCTGGACAAATTATATATCAAAACGTTCCTCGTGCATTACTTTATCGACTGGCGAGAACCTCATAAAGATCCTTTCAGTAGTTTTTGAGTTTATCGCGAACAGACAGACAGACGCGGTAGGGGACTTTGTTTTATAGTATGTAATGATTATAAGGATTATAGAAAGATATTCATTTATTTTGAAATAATATAGTTGCTTTTCTTTCTTAAATGGCCGCAGCGTTAGTATTTTTTTTAATACTTAAAAAATTTTACCTTCATGTCTTTATCTCGTTTATACATTGAAACGTGGTCAATATACTTAATACATGTAAAGAAAAACATAACAAGTTACGAATTCTTAACTCTTTGAAAATATCACTATTACATAAACAACTTTGAAATATATCTAATTACTACTACCAGAAAAATCGATAAGCACATTTGATAGACAACATCGAATAATAAAACTTTTAACGGCCCACCTCTATCCTACGTAGAAACAAGTGTTGTAGACCATAAAAGATGGAAAGATAAATCCCATTGTCACTAACACGGCTTTATTAAAGCCCGCATATGTCAAATGTTTACTGAGATAAGAGTTGTACCGTTTGTTCATTACCAACTCTGTAATAAAACGAATTTTAATGCCATCTGTATGATATATGCGTACATACATGTTACCAAGAAATATTATATATAGTACTAGCGGGCCGGGCGGACGTTGTCTTGCCTTGATAATAAAAAAAAGTACTAAAAGTCAACCGCAGCGCCACCTACCGGGTCCAATTGTGAATCTAAACCATTCTCGGATCCACTCGAACACGCACACAAAATTTCATCAAAATCGGTCCAGCCGTTTAGGAGGAGTTCAGTGACATACACACGCACAGAAGAAATTTATATATAAAGATATCATCAGTTTGGAGACAAAAGAATGTACAATGAAATAATAATGTAAATCGATTGTAAGTGTGAATTTATCGATAGATGATATCGATATGCAGAACTCCAAAAACTAAGACCAAAGCCACTGAGTAGGTGGTTATGGGCTTATTGATTCGAAAACATGACGTGTCTTAGCGAGTCCCTATGTTAAGACACCACGTGTGACAATCAGGGAAGCAATGATGGCTCATTGGTTGCATGTTTAGTAAGTAAGATTCCTTCAATATTGCCTGGGTTGTAGTGTAGAAAAACACTGTGTTAAAGCCATACCATATCACTGTATAAGCTGTAAGCTGTACTACATTTAGAACGGTTTTTAGTGATAAATAAATTACATCAAAAAAGGTACGGACCAAGAATCTACAGAAAAAAACCATAGCATAGTGATAAGGTAATTCTGGGTAGCTGTTACTATCAAAATATATCGCCTTCCATCTATAACATAGGTGTGTTCAGGCGGCTTGAGAGTCTTGAGCGACAGACCTCTTAGGCTTCGCATGTTACCATATGTGACCGCATTACCGTATTACTACCAGAACGGTTTGCAGTCACTGGTGCTAAGCCTACCAAATTAAAACTATCCCAAAAGGCGGCTAAAAACGTAAAATTGTACCGCCGGTTCGGAAAACAACACAATCATCTAGAAGGACCGGCAAGAAACTCGATCTGATTCGTTTTTTTTTAATGTATATATTGTTATATTATTACAACATGCATTACAACCTCAATCATCTTTAGCGGATGTACGGAGGGGTGTCATTTCCAGGTATAATTATCATTCACGTAATTATTCACGCTATAATATCATTTTGACATCAAAACTTTCCTGGCAAAGTTTGTGAAGAACTAACTAAGAACTAAAAACTACTAAGAAAGACAAAAACTAACTAACAAAAAGACAAATCGGTGATGTGCTTTGGGACTTTGTTGTAAAACCTGACAATATTACCCAAAAACTTCTTACTAGCCTTAATAACCCTGAAAAGTGGGATCAAAAAATATCAAAAATAGCTTTATCCAATTTAGGCCTTAGGAAGGTGCTTCTGAACGTCAAAACTACCATCAGTTTGAAAAACAACAAAGTCATCGAGAAAAATTAGCAAGAAATTAGATTAGCATTATTTAGTGAATGCAAAGAGACAGCTGTCAAGTATATGATTGCTTCTAGTATTCAAATAATCATGATCTTTTACTAAATCTAGCTTTTCTAAATGTTTGTGGACATATTACAGTAAATTGTCAAGAATATATTGATGACGATGGCACTAGAAGTTGACATAGCCAAGCAAAAATATGGGAAGACCTTAAGACCTTGGGAAGAAAATGACCTTAGGATCTTTTTTGGATAATAATGGAGGCAGATAAAAAGCAGCGAAAAGAGTTGGAGGAGGCGTTCGCCATTAGGCACACCGAATCAATAGACATTTTGTAATATAGGTGTGGTTATTACTTTTATATCTGTTTTTGTATACTCTTTAAAAATGCGACATAAATGTAACGTGTTCGGAAAATAAAGCTTTTATTAATATTATTCTTGATGAAGATAAATGAGTTGTAGATAAAGCTAGGGTATTTAAAATAACATGTAAAGACATTGCGAACTAAATGAAACCGATTGCCCTTTAATTGCGACTATAAAATTGTATTTACATATAAATCTAATATTGAAAGGGTAAAACCGCTAAGCAGAATATTAGCAAAATATCTTTGACGCGTTCAATGAAAAAACTTAACTCCGTGGAGTAAATCAAAATAAATTTCACAGAATTATTTCAAGCAACCGTGCTCCTTGAACGGAACAAATCCCTCACACCCTCGCCTAAATTTTACTGTAAAAATTCAAACATTTACATAGATAAAATGTCTAACATCGTCCTGTGTGACTATCGGTGCAATGGCTGCACACGTTGAAAATACCAACAAAGGTTTTATAGAGGATCTTAATTTTTAAGTCCTCTACTATCTTAATCCCCTACTCGTGTTATGTAATAAATTTATACAGCGTAACTTAGATTTAGTGGCGAAGATAACTTATATAATACACATGATAAAAGCAGGCATGTTTGGTATGTGATAATAGATATGCTCTTTGTTCCTATAACTAATATTGTACGGTGTTATAAACTGTCTATGCTATGTTATGAAATATGTAGTATGTATGCTATGCACTATGCTATGAAACTATCACAATGTTTTTCTTCAAAGAAAGCGCCCATTCAGTTATTAGAATTCGAACCTAACCTATGTTCATCGACGCGGTGTCCGAATACGGTATAAAGTAAGTTTATTATAAATTTGACCTATCTCTCGGGATTCCGGAAGAGTACAATTTTGTGGATGAAATTATCTTATGTCCTTTTCTGTGCCCTTGCCAATGTAAATGTAAAATGTAATAATGATCGGTTGAGAAGTTAAAGCGTGGAAGCGTAATAAATATACAAACTCACAGTCATATTTATAATATTAGATAGGGTTAGAATGGCCGATAAGTGATCGCTCCGTGCAAACAAACAAGCATTGTTATGCTATAACCAATAACTATTAATTAGAAAGAGCACTTAAATTTGCTCACACTCAAAATCAAAATATGAGGAAAGGATTATACATTTTAATATCATCTGTCATTAGAAATTACAATAACATGCAAAATAGTTAATTACTCAGCAGCAGAATAATTCATAACAGTTTATAATAACACAGCAGCGTAATTCATTATAGCTGTTTTTGCATTTTATAATAATGATGGTTATCGATAACACTTTGTAATTATAATCTCATATAACAATTTTCGAGGTTTTGTTCAAATATAAGAAATAATTTTTTTAAATAATTATGTCGTTAAAATGATCAGGTTTTTTGCTAATTTCCTATGTTTATTTCAACATTGCCTTAAGGTTGTTGAAGATCTCTGGATTTATCATCTAAATCTTAAGAAAATAGTTTATTTAAAGTGTTAAATAGTTACAATAAATTCTTTTCTCATAAGTCAATCATATAAAATACCAACATCGATGAAATAATAATGACCTATAAATTTATAAAAGAAAAAAGAGCTATAATTAAACTTGAATTGTATCAGTAGAATGGATATTTTACTACCAGGTTTGGGTGGAGTTGTACAAATAAAAGCGGGCAAAAAAATTATTTACCGTAGAAAACTTATCTCATTTTTATGACCTCTCTAAATTACCATATTTCATTATATACGATTGCGATTAAAAATTATGATACTTACTGGTTCCGTGTCGCAAGTCTCCAGATCAGGTATCGGGTCATCAGCACAGTAGTAATCAGCATGTAGAAACGGTGGCCGAGGCGGCGGCGGCAAGAGGAACTCCGGCGGCGGTCCAAGACAGTCACACTCCGTCAAGTCCGTGGGCTCTATCTCCCACATCTCGTTATTATCTAACTTAACACTATTCACAACCTTCCCACTAAACTCACTATCACTTAAACTATCGCGTTTATAACGCTTCCCGTTTGAAGTCCTGTCTCTTATTAAGTTCGCTATGTAAAGTTCGTCGTCGATATCGCTCCATACATTCTTCCTGATTTCTTCATCTTCTTTAATTACTGTAGGAGTATCAGTTTCCTCCGTATCAGTTGCTATAAGACTACTTTTCTCTTGATTTCCTTTTGTAACGTGTTCTTTATCATGCACTCTGAGTTGTTGATCATTTTGATAAACATTTATAGTATCCACAGTATGAGCATCATATTTATACCACACGTTCTTACGTGTCCAAATAGCGTACGATGACGCTTTTCTTGGACTATCGTTAAACTTTTCGGCCATACGCAATCTTCTTCAGCTTTATCTGTAACAAACAAATATTTCTTTTAATCACGTCCGTTTCGTCGTATCAGTCATCTGACCCGTGGCTCATTGGTTTTAATGTACATCAAACTATTTATTATTTAATATAAGAGCTAACACCTCATTTTGTATAACAAAGCGACCGCAATTAGAGTGTGGTACGTTTGAGAGCACAATGGGTGCGGAACCCGTATCGATATCATCAGAACCACGTTCCGTGGGGATTTTTTAATTTATTTTTTATCGCATCAAATTTGGATGGACGGGTTTCTAGGTATGCGTACCGCGTTATTTCATTCGTATCGCGATGCTCTGTCACGTGTAAGTTTCGAAAGTTTAAAGTTCATCGTTTTTTATTTCTTGATATTTAATTTCGATCGAATTCGCTTTGAAGTACGTTTTGATTGTGACAAGTGATTTGATAAAGAGCGTTCTTATTCCGCTCGAGGGGTTACGTTCGATTAACTAATATGTTTTTTACATTGCTATAACTATACTACTGAGCTACGTTGGAATAAAATAGTTGATGTGATACGTAGGTTTAATAAGTTAAAATAAAATTGGGTACAAAATTAATAAAACGTTATTTATTTATTTAATTGGAAATCCAACAGCATTGAGTATATTTATATAATATGTTATAGTATGTAACAATTAAAGCCAAAACAGGATTTCACAATTACAGGAAGTGATACATAATAATATACATGGGTAGACAAAAGAAAAACGTATTCTTTACTGGCGTTGTATATAGTGTGTATGTGTGTTTGCGCATGTGTGGGTGTGTGTGTGTTTGCGTATGTGTGTGTGTGTGTGTGTGTGTGTGCGTGGGGGTGTCTCTGCTTTTAATAATAACTGTGCGGCTGTCAGTTTTGTTTTAATTTTTCAAATATTTTGATATATATTGTATTGTAAAGGCGCTGGAGACAAATATAACGTTAAACTATTTTCCCATTCTGTTTCTCTCTTCATTTAAATAAATGGATGATACAATTCCGCGAGAAATAGAATATAAGAATTCTCAGAATATTTATAGGAATAGTAAAATAAATATTATTTAATTCTTCGCCATTTTTTATACAAGGGAAAGCATGTGTATACCTCTCAAATATAAATAACGTTTAAAATACTTATGAATTAAATAAATTACAAAAATTACGTACAATAGTTTTATAAATAAAACAGAACTTCTATTAAAATAAAATAAAATAGCGAGTCCAAAATAATTACTGCAAAATTATAGTTATTGTAACAAATATATATATTTATAACAAGCGTTTCCCGCATCTTCACTCGCGTTAAAGTAAATTTCTTGCCTTATATCTTTACTGTATCACTGACTTTCTGCGTACAAGCGTGCATAATAATCGCTTGAACAGTTAAGGCCTGGAACCGTAACAAACAAACTCACATTCACATATATGATATTAGGATTTGCTTTTGTAAAATATAAATTTTCCAGCATAACGGTACTGTACTAAAATATTATTAGGCCAACTAATTATATGTTGGTTATTTTAAACATGAGAAATTGTCTTTTTAATATGGAAAATCTTGCATGAGATTGTCGCCTCAACCCGACGCCGCGGCGGGCAACGAAGATGGGCATGTCAAATTCTTACTGACTAAAAGCCTCATGGTGTTCTTCACACGCATTTTGACCGGGGAGGATGTACTGCCTATGCATTTCATCCCCTCAAACATAAAGAATTGTAATTGATTTTTCGTCAGCATGCTTGTAATACGGCTTTAGTACACTTACAGGTTCTCGTCATATTTTAATGTACAGAATTGTTGATTTCTTTAATATAGTCATGAGTACATGATGAGTGTGCAATTATGCATGCGTAAGGCGTATCTGAGTGGGTACCGTAAGGTTCTCAGGTCGGAGGGTCAACGGGCGTCAGATAGCACTCCGCGACGCGACTGCTGCCTGCGTCCCTAATAGAGTACAGAGATATGTTATTGCAAACAAAAACAGGGTCTAAATATGAAGTTACCTAACGTACATTTTTTTTTTCATTTATTCTCTGTTCCATAGAATTAATGTTTTGAAAGAAAAAAATAAGGTAATTTCCATTAAGTATCTTATATCCTATTTTGTTAGTCTATGGAATTATTATCCTAACTAATATAAACGCGGATGTGAGTCTGTTTGTTGCTTTCACTTTTACATACTAATTGCTTAACCGATAGTTAGGAAATATGATATAGACATTGTCAGGGGTACACAAAAGGACATGCGGTACATTTTATCCAAAAAAAAAGTATTGTCCTTCAGTGTTAGGCCATAGTAAATTAACACGAGCGAAGTCTAGTCAAATGCTAGTTATTTACCAATAAAAGCCAAATGATCCCTTAATGTGATAGATTATACAGTGGATCCTGATTAATTGGGATCTCAAGGGACCAAAAATGTTGTACCATTTATTGAGGGTTTCCATTAATCCAGTTTTCCAATTAGGCGGGTTTAAAATTATAGTTGTCTCATTTACAGAGGCTCCCGCTTATAGAGGTCGAAATGTACGTCTATTCCATTTATGCTATGCTCTCTACACAGTTCATCACACGACTTTCCACAATCATAATCTGATAGAAGTTTTAATTTTTCAGATACTGATAACGTTTTATATTTACCTTTGGGCATTTTGTACACTTTTACTCCCTTGTTTTTAGGTCAAAACCTGAGATAGTACTGACAAACAAAGCGTGTGCGAAAGACATTCTAATGTTTGTAAACAAAAGTGTCAAAACCTGTCCCAATCTTTAATCTAATTTGTCTCATTTATAGAGGGAATTGAGTTACAGAGTCCCATTATAAAGGTAAACATCGAATAAATCCTAGAAATCAGATCTCATTTAACCAGTTTCGAAAAGTCCCATTAATAGAGGTAATTCAATGAAAAAGTACCGGGACCTCATTGCAACTCTCAATAATAGAGGTTTCTCATTTATCCAGGTCCCATTTAACCAAGTTTCACTGTATTATATTCTAATTAAAAATTAGGTATGTTGTAATAAATACGAACTAAGAAATAGGCGGTTACTACTGTACTCGTATAATTATTATTTTTTGCAACTAATCTTCCATATTATTAGCCACTACATGACGAACTAAGATCCCGCCAAACACTCCTACTCTATTATAAAAGTGTAATTAGAAAAATGAAATTGTTGGGGTCTTAGTAACTGAAACTTGAGAATTAATTCCCTAACATTTAATTAACATTGAAATCATATATATACATGATTTTCCGGATGGATACAGAATAAAATAAAAATATACATGAGTACTACAGCGTATAATATAAAATTCTTTATTCAGATATCACTTGAATTATTATTATTATCGTTTTGGCATAACCGCTGCCACTCGATGGCTGTCTTGACAGCGTGACGTCGACACAAAGGTACGACAAGAGCCCTCAGGTTACTTAACGAAGCCATTCTGAGGGTTTTCTCACGTGAAATACCGTTGGCTGGGAGTTGGAAATGTTTAAAACTACATATGTATTGTTGAATACTTTATAGATTTTACAGTTCGTTTACCGAATCTGATATTAAATGATAATGCGACTACGATGGTGCTACTCTAGAGGACTATAAGTGATTTGAGATTTTCAGGTTCATAATTGTAGCAAATTCTATTCTAATTTCCATTTAGCTACTTAATAAAATCTTATATATGTCGTTAAGTTTCTAACTGTTCTCTAATATAATCACTTAAAATGCAGAAGTTTTTTAGACTTCAGTATCTTCGAGCATATCGACTTATATGATTGTGGTCATAGAGGTGGGATTCAATAATGGCAGTTTGTTATTCTTGTGTATGTCTGTATGTCTATCTCTCTGTCTGTTTGTTTGGACACGCATCGCTGTTAAAATACTGCGTTCATGATAAAACCTCTTCAAGAAAATAATAAAGCATACATTCGAATAACATTTCATCCTTGTTTGATTAAAATGGATTAGGTCTATCAAAAGTGATTGTACTTTTAATGACGACGCGACTTAAGTACGAGATAAACGTAAATAAGTGGATACAAATGGATACATTCAGATGACTTTACCAATCACTGCTATTTTACATAAAGTTCCATGCTGACGAAGTAGTTGGTACTGCTATGTAATAATAAGATATACTTATGAAGGAACTTTCTGATAGATTTTTTGGTTTTAAAAGTAAACTCAATTTTATTTTTCGAAATTTTATTTAAAAAAAATTTTTTGAATTCAATCCAATGACCCAATAAAATTCGGAAGAACAAAAACAAAAATTTTCATTGACAGTATTGACATTTATGACATTTCATTTTTAGAGACCCAGTTCTATAATATTAGCAGAGTATGCTACAAACGATCATTATTGGTGACCTACTTTATTTATAGCATTGTGTTTATATATATAGCTCTAACACTTTCATGCAATTTTAGAAATTGATTCCACTTTTTATAATCAAATAGCGGGCCCGGCAGACATTGTCCCGTCCTGACTATAAAAAAATCCTTGACAAATTATATACTAAAACCTTCCTCATGAATTACTTTATCTACTGGTGATAACCGAAAGAAAATCCGTTCAGTAGTTTTTGAGTTTATCGCGAACAGACACACAGATAGACGCGGTAGGCGAATTTGTTTTATACTATGTAATGATATTTAAAACGAACTGTGAGTCCAGCAAACTTGACTGTTCTAGACACAATAATTGGTATATTATGAAGAAAAATAACAAACTAAATCAAAAGAATAAAAACATCTAAAGACAAAAAAGTTGTAGAGGTTTAACTCTTTGCCTACTTTTGCGATTACACTAAGAACGGTCTCTCTACACGATCTCCGCCGCGACGTGCCAGGTCTAAGGGTCTATCCGTTTCAATTCGAACTGAGATTATTGAGACTTTATTTTTATTATTTAATTGACAAATTTCAAAGGCAGCCAGAACTGTAAATCAATATCTTGTCGAAGTCATGTTCGGAATTCGTTCGTATTGCTCGTTTTTATACTGATGTTTGTAGAATATAATCAAGGACGTATCATAGTCTAAGATCGTTAACACTGTTTATACGAATTACTCACAACTTAAAAGTTGCTTAGCGAACGATGAAAATACCTTTCGCAATAACATTGCGAGCGAAATCAATAAATAGTATAAAACAAGGTCGCTATGTCCCTTTGTATGCGTGAACAACGTGTAAGTTTATTTCTGTTAAAATATTCAACGGATTTTGCTATTATATAGGAAGGAAGTTTCATATGTGAAATACAGGAGTATTTGCAATTATAAAAAGTAGACAAAAATCGTCGTAGTTTAGTGGAGTCGTGACTTCTTTTGCGGCCGCTTAAATTGCTAACATACGCGAAATCTTATGAGACAAACCAAAATAATTTACTATAATATTTTGTACCTTAAAAAGTGTCAAAGTAATGTCCTGTTATGTCTATTTCCTAAGAATGAGGTAGGATAATAATTTAAATAGAATATAGATTAGTAAAAAAAATATCATTATGATTATCTCATTATCAAACAATTATGTTAGTAAGATTAAGCATACAATAGTAATTGGATTTCTCTATTGTTAGCAACTGTATTAGGCTGCTTAAAAAACATTTTTTTTCTCAAAATATGCATTGAATAATTATAACATAATTTTCGCTTTCTTGAATAATTATAATTTTTGAACGCGTCGCTTTAATGACAAGTAATAAAAGTTATATTCTGTAGAGCGTTTAATTTCCTACGAAAATATATATTAAGACTTATTAAGACTCATTATTGGTTACTAAGGTAACAAATGCTATTAAAAAATCTGTGTTATTTATGACAAAAAAATTTACGGTTTTTTTTTAAGTTGTCTCACATTTTTACTATACTAACTCGACAAATCGCCTGTACTTTTAAATACCATAGTACCTATATAAAATCACACTGTAAGATATATTGTAAGCCTGAATATACTCTCTCTAATCCAAACACGATACGCTAAACCGACCCACTTTGTCAAGTTTATCAGCGTACGAATCTTGGTCACAATCCACCGGGTTACGAGTGACTCCCCACTCGTCCCAAAATTTATTAAGTAAATATACTGAACTATCTAATTTCTGTTCGTATTTCCATTAAGTCCGCACAAAGTTATATTCACCCTATTTGTCTTGAGAGAATAATAACATTAATCCGCGGCTTTTCATGACCTTTTAATTGGTTTCCTCTTATGAGTGTTAATTGTTCCTTCAACTCCCATGCGTTGTTACTTCTTGTTGTTTTGCTGTTGAGAAACGTTATGTTTTTTTAATGTACATAAATAATATTGTACAGTTCTGTCCTTGTGCACGCATCACGCAAAAATATCGGATAGATTTTTTGACGTGATAACATCTTATAAACCGATGAACGCCAGCCGCACGCTCGAAAAAGCATGACTTATTGTCACGTTTCGCCTGAGCAGAGCGTGCAAGCAATAGCGCAGCACAAGCTATAGAGAGTCGCGATCGGCCTAGCGTTCGGCTTGTGACGCATCTATCTGTATATAGAATAATTCAATTTAATTCAAAAAAGTATGCAATTTTCCATCAATGTTTTCTTAAGACGTTATCACGTAAAATTATCGTCCGTAAACCGACTTTACAGACAACCTATTTTTCTAAATTTGACTACGAGACCAGCGGTTCTCAACGATTTTTTATCAAACGACGTATAAACGATAATCTCGAAAAAGATAAAAGAAAGTGATGAAGGGTTATTCGGTCCTAATTGTGGATTAAATAAATTTTAGTTGTTTATTCACAAAATTTTGTTATAGTTGCTTGCTTATTAAAACAAAATCTGTGAATAGTTCTATATCGGCAAAATTTTCTTTTGATGACTCAATAAGCACTCGCGATCGACTGTTTGAGCACGCCTGGCCTAATGGACCCCGGTATCAAGGTAAAGTTTGATTGAAATTGAAAAGATTGTCATTCAAGGACACAAAAGGTTTTGTTACAGATTTTTTGATTAAAAAAAAACACAATCTTTTAATCTGTATTAAATACTTAAGATGTAGTGAAGAATATGTAATTTATTATTATTTAATTGTTTTAACCTCCGTAAAGTACAAGCCTTTGATACAACAGAGAGATAATTATCAAAATATAACGGGTGACAATGTTTAATATATATATATCGAGTAACCTTTTAACATAACTTAGAAATGACTCACAAGTTAGGATATATTGACATAGGTGGTCCAAAAATATGTATACAGCGTAACACGCCCGTTTCTAGTACTATGGATTACTGTTAGAAGACAGTGAATACTATATAGTAGAGAGAAGTCAGTAAGCTAACATTGTAAATGTATGTAAATTATAAAGAAGTTTCCCTACTGAATACACTGGCACTTCATATCTGTACACAAACACAATAGGTATTTTTTTAGGCAGTTAAGACTTATCGAAATTTGTCAATGGAACTAATTAGATTAGTTAGTTAGATTCAAATGGAGCAATTGCATGCACGGCCACAGCCCGAGTATAATTTAGCCACTTTGACACCCTTTAGCTGATATTTCGTTTGAGTGCCTGTGGACTGGTGTACCTATCCTTTCAGGATCTCAGTTGTTAGACGGTTCGAAAAAAAAAACTGTAATACATAGCAATTACTTCAATAATACTTTTACAACAATAATTCTGTATAGACATTGATATACAAAAACCCAAGACGTACACTTAACGTCTCACAGCCGACACAAAAAATGAGTGCATAATTTTGGATTATTTTGCAGTCATTTCAAATAGCCTCGCGTCGCTTGCGTCCTTGTAAAAACAACTTTCAACCATTCAGGTAAGGTCGAATTTGTAAAATCATAAGTTTATCGCATAACAATAACCACGTATGTATATTGGGGAGTTTTTGATGTCGGTTTTGAGCGCTACTTTTATTCGAGACTGTGCGTCTTGGTTTTTTATATGTCAATGTGTATAGATTATTTAGAATTTTTTCTTTTATCGTTACATTGATATTCCAACAATGTGTTCTCGTGTTAACAGTACGTTCTCAGTAACTGTCAAGAGATAAATATGGGTATATTTTAACAATACCAGAACAAGGATTATGTGCTGGTTTTACTAGTTTAAATTTATGTTTTAAATAAAGATAACACCCATAAAATTTGTCACCTTTTTGTGTGAATAATCCCTTGGGTACAGTTTACTATAAAAAATATAATTACAGTTGAGTTACTGTGTTTGCGCTGTGCACCAATGGTAGAACAAGGGAGGCCGGCGCGACGAGGCCATTAGACAGGCCGCGGCTAACACCACAACAAACATGTAAACACGACCGCTCTTGGGATAAAACCTTGTGTGCACATCGATCTCAGGCTACGTACACAAGCGACTTAGCTACCGATTGTCGGCATTGCAAACGTAATGGCTTTCCTTCTTTGAAGTCGGGTTAAATGCCGACGGAATGTGTGACAAAATCAAAAATATTCTAGTTCATCTTATAAGTTTTACGGGTTGTTGATTATGTACCTGCAAATCCAACAAGCAGTAGACAAACCAACATCCAAATTGTATGTTTTTTTAATAATTACAAACAATTTAGGTACATAATTTCTCAACAAGTTTGCTATTCTTATGAAAAAATTCACCTAATTGCCGTAACCTTATCAAAAAAAAAAATACATATATTATTACGATAACTTCATGTAATATAAAGTTTTAAGAAACTACGATTTTTATAAAAACCTACGCGTTCAGCGACACGTATTTGCTTACCATGGAAAAGTGGGACAACAAAATTTTATTTTTTTTCTTATGTAGGTACATATAATATATTGTTAGGATAAACGACAAAGACACAGGTATCAGCTAGGGGGCCGTTCTAGTATTACGTAAGCAGAATTTTTGTAATTTCTGACCGCCCCCTCCCCCTGGTCAGCAAAAGTAAGCGATGATCTCCCCCCCCCATGCTTTCGTAAACATTTATTCAAATCCGTTCCGGTATAATAGAGAAATGTTGCTGACGTAATCACTACCCGGACCCCCATCCCGTATGTCATCAAAAATAGGCAAATCAAGGACCCCCCATCCCTCCCCTCGGTGCTTACGTAATATTTGAATGGCCCCTAGTGCTCAATTTTTCATTTGAATTCTATTAATAAAATGAAAAACTTTAGATTTCATATTAACGATAATTTCGTCTACGTATTTTCCCTCATGTAAAAATGTTACCGTACCATCATATTTTTGTATAGTAAGCACATTTATACGTGACGTGTATTGACAAGCGAAATACTTCCGTGAATTTCAAAGTGTTCTATTCTGTCGATATAAAATATTTAATTTATATACATTTTTATAGTTTTTTTTTTTTTTTTTTTTTTTTTTTTTTTTTTTTTTTTTTTTTTTTTTTTTCTCCCCCTCTTTTTTTATTCCCCCTTCTTTTTCCCCTTTTTTCTTTTTTTTTTTTTATGTTATAAATAATCTATTGTTCTAATATATAAGCTATAACACTGTAAACTTGCATGTAAACCCGTTCTGTAGTATTTACGTGAAAGAATTACAAATATTCATCTGTCCTCAGCAAATTTTCTCGTTACAAATGTTGACAGAGTTTAGTCTAATCTAACAATACATGTCTTTACGCCTTCGTATAATTTTCGTAAAAAAAATAAAATGTTATGCAAAACCCTAATAACTACTGAAATAGGTCAGAATATGAGACATAGTAACCTAATTTTTGAATTTACAGGGGCAACGCATCACGTGGACAGAGTTTCAACTACATGGGTATCATTTGGAGGCATTTGCCAAGTGGCACTGCCAAGGGTTGGCATTCATTACCAATGCCACGCCTTCTCCTATGTAACATGACTCTGCCATAGATTAAAATATTTAGTTTTTATAGAGGGGACACTTCATTAATGTATATTTTTTTTTTAGATTCTTATATGGTAAATGTATACATATTCCACTAATTAAAAAAAAAATATATCGTATGTTAAACAATAACTAAGAAAAAGTGATTTTTACTAATACAGAGTGTTTCAGTTCATTAAAACAAGCACCTAAATAGATTTTTTTACTAACGAGATGGCAATTTAAAAACTTTGTATTGAATTATAATAAGTATAACTAATTTGAGCAAATTAAACCGTGTAAGTTATATACTTTACATTTTATTTACTTCATACATAAAAATTGGACAAGTGGCACCCTCAGTGTTTTATGTAGATAAAATAGTAACGTTTCCAAGAAGAGATGTTGCATGTTTAATTAACAAAGTATTTTGCGGATGTAACAAAGTATACACAATATAAAATTAATAACAAACATAACTTTGTAATGTACAATTCCGCGCGGAATTTTTAAATTCATTATTTTCATTATTCTGAAAGTATATTATAGGTTTTGATAATCGGTCAGTGAACGGTATTATTAGCATGAAGTGTTAATGATATAAGATTATCAACGTAAAATATGTGATGCGCGACACGTTTCGATAGATGAGTCCATTTCATGTCCTTTTCTGCGTTTTGAAACTGTTTTCATTATTGAATTCGAGGATGGATTTAGGTTAAAAGTTAACGTACGTAATGGCGCTTAACTAAAGGCTAAGTAGAGAAAATTTAGATAAATAAAGTTTTGCCAAAAAATATAATCAAATTTAAAAAATCTATTTTAAAAAATGCATCAGAATGTTTTTGATCATAGTTAAGTACCTACCTACTCTTGGATTGCCTTAAATCTTAACCATTATACATTTCGTATCCGATTTAGAATATTTATCTGATGTATCCTCAAAGTTCAAGGTCTTTCTACTAATGAAATTAAGTTGGGACCCCCTGGAAAATATCCCCTTACCATTAAAAATAGAATTTTCCAAATCGATTTATAAATGACGGAGTTCTGAAGCAACAGTATAAAAAATACAATCGAATTCAGAACCTTTTTGAAATTGTTCAAAAATTCAGCTTTTATCTAAAAACAGGCAACAGAAATTTATAAGCTAGGCTATAATGAATATCTGATTTCAAGTGACCGATCTGCATATAAATTTAATCTATGCGAGATGCCGGGGTGGTGCGACTTGGCAGCAAATCAGGTTACTCGCGTATTGAGTCCAACGTTTGTTTGAGAAAATGAGTCCCGCCAAATATATTGGTGTCTCGTTTGCTTTTACATTTTGCTATGAAAAGTCGGTTCTATTTAATAAAGAGATATTGTTTACTAGTTCAAACGATATCTTTAATTGTGACTTAAATATCTTTTACATTCGTTGTTTTTTTTTTCTAATTGTATTATTCCTTGGATATATCCAAAATTGTAAAATAATCCAAAATCTATCAAATTCATGTAAAATGAAGTTAGTTTGAATCATGACGCTGTTCACAATTCCACCTGATTTTAAGTGTGCTGATTACGTAGTGCGTTAGTTAGAATTCGTTCTTGAATGCTGCTGCCAGAACATACCTATAGGCGATTGAGAATGTTCTACAAATTGAATGTAATATATAAGCCAGATGATGATGTTTATGACCAGTTTTGGTCATAGTGACTAAGCTCCGACGCTGATTTGCTCTCATATAACGTATACAGCAAATATTCTTCGAAAAGGTGAGTGCACATATAGGGCAGATAAGGAAATCGTTGTTATAGAAATACTAGCGAGCCCGGCGGACGTCGTCTCGCCCTGATAATAAAAAAAACCTTATCAAATTATATATCTAAACTTTCTTCATGAATCACTATAATTACTTGTGAAAACCGTATAAAAATGCGTTCAGTAGTTTTTCAGTTTATCGTGAACCGACAGACGTGGCAGAGGACTTTATTTTATAATATGTAGTGATTTGATTGTTATGAAGTGAGCTTTAAAATTTTAATCTTCAATTTTACCAGGGTTCTCCAATGCAGGCCTTCGCCGGCCAGTTTCTTCCATAGTCGTATGACTACAACACAAGCCAACATCCTATGATTTATCACGATATTTGATTCCAGTATTTCAATCTACATCCTAATACGCTACCAGTAACCGTTAGCTTCCTGCATACTCATAGTCCCCATCATTTTTTTATAATCTATACTAATATTATAAAGAGGTAAAGTTTGTGAGTTTGTGACGTTGTAGGGGGTAATCTCAGGAACTACTAAACCGATTTTGAAAATTCTTTTACCAATAGAAAGCCACGTTATTTGTGAGTGTCATATATCATCACGCTAAGAGCAATAGGAGCGGAGCAACAATGAAAAATGTTTTAAAATCGGGGCTTTTTTCCTTTTGAGAGCTTCCGCTGCGTCTTAGCCCAAAATAACTATTCCACGCGTGCAAAGTCGCGGGCAGAAGCTATTAACTAATTATATAATTTATACTAATATTATAAAGAGGTAAAGTTTGTGAGGTTGTAGGGTGTAATATCTGGGGAGTCGGAGAAAAAATGGTCGAACGAAGACGTTTCTTACGAACGCTGCCTAACGATGAGATATATGATTGAGTTCTAGAAAAAAGTTGTAGCTTGATAATGCCTATTACCACCCAACGAAGTGGGCACGGGTCAGCTAGTTTATTATATACCTTAATCATCGTTGTATGTATGAGCAACTATACTTATCACTAGCCCCTGCCCGCGACTTCGTCCGCGTAGTAATAGTTACTACTTTGGGCTAAAGCTGACACGCAGCAGAAGCTCTCAAAAAGAAAAACATCTCGATTTTGAAACATTTTTCATCTGTGCTCCGCTCCTATTCGCCTTAGCGTGATGATATATAGCCTATAACCATTCTCGATGAATGAGCTATATAACACTGAAAGAATTATCAAATCGGACCACTAGTTCCTGAGATTATCCCTTACAACGTCACAAACTCACAAACTCACAAACTTTACCTTTTTATAATACTAGCCGACCCGTGCCCACTTCGTTGGGCAGTAATAGGCATTATCAAGCTACAACTTTTCTCTAGAACTCAATCATATATATCTCATAATTAAGGCAGCGTTCGTAAGAAACGTTTTCGTTCGACCATTTTTCTCCGACTCCCCAGATATTACCCCCTACAACCTCACAAACTTTACCTCTTTATAATATTAGTATAGATTATAGATAATATAATTAGTTAATAGCTTCTGCTACTAACTGCTACTAACCGTGTCGTCAGTCACGTCGGTATAGTAGACACAGGTGTTGGTGTGTCTGAATATTGCCACTATAGGTATGATGAACATATGAATTGTTAGAGAACACGAAATTTCTAATATAAAACGTCCGTAGTCGAGAATAACTTTCCTCTGATAGATCAAAGAGAAGTAACAATTTTTTTTACTAAATACTTTTTATTTCATATCGTCTTGGAATTTGCAATCTACGTTGATACAACATAAAGGAACTCTACTTTGAACATTTATTAAAATATTAAGATACATAATACAGAAGCTATGACCAAATAGAGCAAGTTTGTGAGCGTAACGTGAAATACCGGTTATAGTCGCCAATCCATTGATACACTTGTATTTTTGTACTAATTTGTTGTTTGTTAGGAACTAGATGTATTTTGGACTGTCTATAACATTTATATTGACTTAAAGTTACCTTTAATCGATTTATACCATTACTACTTAATCCCTATGGAAAACATAATAATATTTATCCAATATAATGCTCAGAACAGTCCTCGTCCAATAAGTTCTCGTCATAATGGGTTAAATCGTTTCGGAGATTACCCGTACAAATAACGGAGACCACATATTTATATATGTATAGATTTGTAATTTCGGTAACTCATATGTATCTATACTATGAGAGAGTTCTTTGTAGTTTAGCTTATAAGGCGTTTGTTATATTATTAAATAGGAGAAAAGCGAGAGTGTAGTATATATTCTTTTATATATAGATTTCATCTGTACATGTGTATGTCACTGAACTCCTCCTAAACGGCTGCACTGATTTTGATGAAGTTTTGTGTGCGTGTTCGAGTGGATCCGAGAATAGTTTGAATTGGAGCCGGAAGGTGAACTGTTAGACTTATTTTTTTATTATCAAGACAGGATAACGTCCGCCGGATCCGCTAATGTACATATAAAAGTATAATTGACGGACATACCAACGCACAGCCAGAACTACTGGAGCTAGGGTCGTAAAAATGTATATGCTAGTTCCCTTTAAATGAGCACTAAGAACTCTAAGCAATTTTTTGAAATTAAATCCCTAAGGTGGTGAGAGAGGGGATGAAGTTTATATAAAAGTCTGTTATTTTTCAATCAGTTTGTCAGTTAGTTTCACACGGATATAGAATAAATAGTCCGAAATAATTGGTAGAAATTCCTAGTAACGATTTAAGAATAATTTATCTATTCCAAATATATAAAGAAATAATATTGCGAAAGATTTTATTAAAAAAGTCTAATTGATTTTTCTAAATGTACTTTCAAACATAGTTGTTAGTAAAAAGTCAACATAAAAATAACTTATACATGCCAGTTTTATATCTGTGTGGATGGGATACTATAACATTCACGATCGGCCACCACGCTGTCACGATATCGGTCTAAAAACTGTAGTGACTTAATTAAGATCTCAAACGACGCTAATTTATAAGGAATTCGCTACGAGATCGCAGACTTACGAAGATATTGAAATATCTACGTAAAACCTTAGTGCAAACCGTTTTAGTGTCTGGGTTCCATGAGACTCCTTTTAAAGTTTCATTAGTTTTATTTCTAATATAAACTATTATATCGATTGTTCTCACTGTACGTACTTTTAATGTTTTTTTATATCATAGAAGGTAAACGAGCAGGTGGGTCACCTGAAGTTAAGTGATCACCACCGTCCATAGACACTTGTAACACCAGGGGAGTCGCAAGTGCGTTGCCAGCCTGTGTTTGGGAGAGGAGGAGGTGAGGTGGGTATCTAGCGCTCACACTGACCGAACGAAACGCAACACTGCAAGCACTGTTACTTCACGTCGGTTTTCTGTGAAAGGGTGGAACTACCCCGAGCGAGCCGACCAATTTATGATGGAACCAGTAATAGTTTCAGCGTGGGTATACCACCTACATAATTTGTACTTCAGTTTTAAATATGGAAAAAGCTATTGACAGATTTAGTCTACACAACAACCTAAATTACCTATTATTATTGTATACTTGTGTTTTTATTATATCTTTTCCGTTAATTGATCTCTCTAAAATGAGTATATTGACCATAAATATTACGCCATTATATGGAATGGAGCATCAAAAAAAGCACAAATCCGAAAAAGTCCAAAAGTCTACAGCCGATGTTTCTCCAAGTACAAACAACAGAAGCTCATAACTAAAAAATATATTAGATGCAACTTTTCACCTGATTCTGAATATATATAACACTCAATATTGGAAAAAAACGGTAGATGCATCCCTGTAGCTTTGAACGGCAGGATTGACGTAGCGATCGTACTATTGACCTGTACTAAATTACTAATGACCATCTGATTTTGACCGGATGTTTTAAAAGGCGTCAGATGGCTAGGTTACTGACATAGCACTCTTGACATTCTGTAATTATATTCTGAGAACGAATCCGCTATATAAGGTATTCGATTTTATTATCAGCATTCACATGATCTTAGTCGATTAAATAACGAAAATAGCGACACGATTTTAATACTGTTGATGTTAACCTGACACATTATAAAATAAGAGAACTTACCCGAACCAAATATAATTACGAACGGGTACAATGAAAGTTACGAATTATAATTGCACGTACGTGGCTTCATTTGAACGGTGAATTTGAAATTTGAAACGTGAACGCGTTCCGACGGAATTGGGTTGCAGCAGCACGAAAATCATTCCGTAGCAGTAATGCATTTCTAAGATGCCGTTTGAATTAGATTCGAGTTTCACGAAACATGTTTTTTCTTTGCGTTTAATAATGTATTTTATTGTACACAAGCATTAAAACTGTTTGCGGTTTTGCCCGAGATTGTTTTGTTTTTGCTTTACAATGTTATAGTTCCAAGTTTAGGCGACTCGTATATCGCGTTTTTTTCGCTACCCCTTTTTACCGTTAAAATGTAAGTAAAAGGTAAGTTTTATTTAATATATTTTTGATTAATGGAAACTAAATATAATGCAATAATAATAGAAAATGCATATTAGTTATAATCATATATTATTTCAAGATATATTGATTTTATACGTATTTTTGAGACTAACGGTTGATCTTGAGTTATACTGTTAACAAGTAAGCATTGTATGCTGTCCGCTATCTATCTCAATAATGGTAAAATGTAAAAAAAAATTAAGACAACAGTTATGTTATTCTATTAAAATGTTAATCCCTACAATATTCATCACCCATGAAAATAGCATTAAACCCATATGGAGCGAGATTTTGCAAAAAAAAATCGATTCCTGTGACCTTTGACCTTGGAAATATTAAGACGTGAACACGAGATTTAGTAGACTTTCGAGGCAACTTCTAGTTTGGCATAATAAAAGTTTATACGAGTTTACAGCTTAATATATCTGATTTCGAGATGAAACGCCTAATACGACTGGACTATATGGCAACGAGCATAGGGCGCCAAAATGACTTAAACTCAGCTTTGACTGTTACCTTCAATTTAACATCGCAGATCTAACTAAGCTAAACTATTGATACATGTAGTGGTTAGCGAGACATATGTATACTTGCATGTGTGTCTCAAGAAATTATACAAAACAACCAAGCATATATACCACGATCAGCAGAAATATATTAAATAATCATGATGCAATGAAAATAATCTTTTTTTTTTTTTTTTTTTTTTTTTTTTTTTTTTTTTTTTTTTTTTTTTTTTTTTTTTTTTTTTTTTTTTTTTTTTTTTTTTTTTTTTTTTTTTTTTTTTTTTTTTTTTTTTTTTTTTTTTTTTTTTTTTTTTTTTTTTTTTTTTTTTTTTTTTTTTTTTTTTTTTTTTTTTTTTTTTTTTTTTTTTTTTTTTTTTTTTTTTTTTTTTTTTTTTTTTTTTTTTTTTTTTTTTTTTTTTTTTTTTTTTTTTTTTTTTTTTTTTTTTTTTTTTCTTCTTTTTCTTTTTTTTTTTTTTTTTTTTTTTTTTTTTTTTTTTTTTTTCTTTTTTTTTTTTCCCTTTTTTTTTCTTTTTTTTTTTTTTTTTGTTTTTTTTTTTTTTTTTTTTTCCTTCCCTTTCTTCAATAAATAAATGTACTAGGTTTACATGATCAAGAAGCCTCTTAAATAGAAGAAACGGTTTTTAAAATAAACATAAGTTTGTAAGTACGACAATTACCTAAATATACTGTACATAAAGTAAAGACACTTCTATACGTTTGAAATGAGGATACATCGCTAACTTCACAATTTATGCTGTCAATAAAACTCAACACGTCGCTCTGGGAGTCCGAGCATAAACATGAATGAAAATAGAGTCTCTTGGCAGTTGCTACTGTCGACTGGCATGGTTTTTTAGTGCACACCGGTGTATCTAATTAGAGCTATAGGTGATGTAGCAGCGTTTGAATTTTTATTTAAAATGTTTTCATTTCTGACTTTGAAACCAATATTAACTTTCTCATCAATAATGAGTTTACTTAAATTAATAGCGTTGGTTTAGTCAAATTATAGCGCTATATTTATTGATTTCCGTATGCTGCGTTTTACGGGCGTAGACCTTTTCGCACGACCAGCTCTCGTGGTTCTGCTCTCTTAATTAAATAAATAAAGTTTTTATTCATACTTCCAACTACTTTTCACATCTTGTGGACAAATTTTATAAGGTAAAACAAAGTATACGAAGTTGATGGCACAGGTGGTAGTAGAATATAGTGTAATATTAAAGTAAGAAATCTGTTAAGCGAATTTAAAAAATATGATCAGCGATTTGAGCGTCATTCAATATATTGATTTTACGTTTAATTCTTTTATAGATGACTACGAAAAATATATAAATAATCCAAAATGAAACTTAGGTTGTATGTCATCCCATTTGACCTGTGGTAGAATTAAATCAGTAGCACTATCGTTTACTTGTTCAATGAATGCAATATCTTTATCCACTTCTTACATTCTTATCCAACTTGAGTCTTACTTCGAATAATTTCTAGAAAGTATTATAAAATAACTTAATTGTGTATTTTAATGATGAATGAATGAAATGAATAAATTGTATAATTCCAAATAATTTTACAAAAACAGTGTATTTATGGAAGATTATTTATTCATCGCTGTAAGCTGTATTTCTATTTTGATTGTAATCCTTTCTGACATCAATCTCAGGCAGATAGAAAGTTTAATATAGGTATATTATATCTTCGTAATAGTGATATACACTAATACATTAGCAAAAATACTGTTGCCTTGTGAACTCACACAACTTTTGTCACCATCTAATCGAATTCTTACGTTTTAATGAATCTAGTTGATTAATAGCACTAAATTTAGACATAAGCACTTTTAGAGACACGATAACCAAATTTGGAGAAAGTTTTATCAATAATAAATCTTTATTTATCTATTTGATCATTCATTTGTGATGATGATGTCCAAAATACAGCAAATGCGCTTGTTTTATGCAGATTATTCCAGTTGTAGTTTTGTGGTTAGCTTCAATACGTAAAAAAAAACAACCAAGAAATTACAAACGTATCAACTATTTGTCTATATTTATATTATAATTAGATTGGTCTCACAATTTTAATACCCGTAATTGGTTTCGGTACAGTAACATTGTACACTGATACATCGGGTTGGCTCGGTTTAGTGTTATTGTTTTTCCTTTGTATTGATCGTTCCATTATCGTTTATTGCCGATAGAAACCAGATAGATAAATGTTAGTCATTTTGCAATTGTGCGTTTTATTTTTTGTGTGAATGTTTTTGGGATTTCAATTTTAGAAAGTTTATTTTAAAATTAGTAAGTATTCGGTAAGAGATTACGATTTATTTTTGTTTGTGCCACCACTTTCAATTTATTAATAAATTATGATGATAAAGCAAACTAGGCTAAAGCTTGATTGACCGTTCTAGGTACTGTAAGATTGATGATGTTTATTAGAGGAGTAAGACAAAGAATACGAAAAGAAGACGTCTTTTAATGTCCAGTACATGAATTGCACTATTTTTTATTCGCGATAAATAGCAATACTTAGTAATTCATAAAAGCAAAGGCACATAATTAGTTGAATATTGGACGTTAATATTTGGCAAACCAGTTGACTGGGTTTAGCCATCAAGATGAACATCTATTAACAGTTTGCAGCCATTTTTCCAGATTCCAACCTTATTTCCAGTTCACAGATAAGTATTCTTACTTATTATCACTAAATTAGAATCTATTCAAAATATTCTAAAAAACTAAAACCAAAAATGAATTTAGTTAATCCATACATTATGAATCATTAGAAAGAATATAATAAATCAACCTTATTTCTGGATTCCAGTTACCGATTCACACATTTTACGAATCAAAATTAGCAGATAATAGAATAAAATAGAAATAGCATAAGCAGATTAACTATTAGATGCACGCTTGTTATTTACGCCTAATTTATACTGTTCACGGTGGTCATTCTCTGCAGTCCAGTGAAGCTGTTAGGACCTTGCTAGGTCAATAGCGTAGTCAGTTCGAAAAAAAGGTGGTCATTCTCCAGCAAAGATCTCATCAATTCACCCAGTCAATTTTCAATTTACAAATTGCATGATCCCGGGTTCACTAAATATTCTCTAAACAATGGAAGGAAGTGAAGAAGCAGTTTTATTACTTTGAAAAGTGAATAAATACAATAGTTTTATTATACCATGAATGAGCATTGACAAAAGCCTCGCTAATTAAATTTCCGTTATGATAAGCCCCTGTTTTTTAAGTGATTTCTCAGCATTTTTTATTTTCTGTGGTTTTATTAATAAAGACCAATTTGCCTTTCCTACTTTGATGTTACGTAATAGAGAAATTAGAAATTCTTATAGGTTACAAATGTGACTTCTATTAGAAGAGTAGGTTAAAATTGCTTTTGATAAAATGATTTTCGTATAGCAATTAACAACTCATAAGTGCTTAACAAATGATCGCAAAAATCGTTAACAAAGTCATACGTTTCTTCTAAAATTCCACCAACCGGTCTTTCTCCGTGCGGTTTTGTACCACACAAGGAGACTTCGGGTTTTGGATGTGTCTCTTCCATTTTCGAGTAAACATCTTGACGTAAAGCGAAAATATATTGTTTGGCGTTTGTAAAAAATGCTCCATCTGAGGGATATAAAACATGAGAAGATTGAACGAACCTTTAGGCAATCATAAGAAACTATCACATTTGGCTGCCTTATGAGTTTCCCAGTAGGTCGATAACTGTAGGCAGGCCTTTTTGTCACTTCTTTTTTGGGGCACACTAATTTTCAAAAATTGTATGTCCATAAAAAAAAATACGACCTCTACTACAGAGACAAAACACTGTGCGACGCAGTACCTGTTCAAAAAAGATGGATTAGACTTTTTATTTGTACAAGTTTTAGCAATTAAAAAAAACCCAAAAAAAATTGTAAAGGTTACCAAGATTGATTTTTTTTTCAAACTCTTTCCCTTTTTTTTCTCTTTTTAGGGCAATTTTTCGATATCTTCGAAATTCCCTTTATGAGCACTGCGTGCCCCCCCGCGTTCCCTAAAAAAAAGCTCTGACTGTAGGGTAACTGAAAATTAACTTTTTTTTTAAATACTTTATAGATTTTTGCGTTTGAACACAATATTATCAAGTTAAATGACGATGATGCCCATGAGAATACATGCTAAGCTTAGAGTTTGTGCTGGAAGTGCTTGGCGACCGATATTAAATATGAGCATGGTAGCTAGTCAGGAGGACTTAGAAAGCGTACTACCACCATATTATGGTTTCATCACGTTCTGCTTCACCGAAAGTTCTGACTCAGTTGCAAAATCAAAATATTCTTTATTCAATTTAGGCCCTAAGAAGGCGCTTATGAACGTCAAAGCTCACATCGGACAAAGACTCGGACCTAGATCAATTAAAGTAAGCCATCATCGCTTCCATAGCTTATTAAATGTCGTCCAAAAAATAATAACGTATTTGTAAAACGTAAATTCTTATTAATATTGTATTTACATCGCGGGTTGTTACTTTAACTTATATTATAAATGCAAATTTGAGTTTGTTTGTTTTGTTACGTTTTCACCCCTTGATCATAGTGAAATTATTGATGTACGTTGTCAGGGATATAGAATAGGACATAGGTCATTACATTCAGAAAAAAATGCTGTCTCTAAAGGAGAGGTCAAATTTATATTAACACGAGCGATAGCCAGTAAAACATACTTTTCTATTATTGAAAGACTTCTACAAAAAGTACGTGAAATATAGAATAATACGTAGTAAGAAATATCTACGTAAAACTGTAGTGCATACCGTCTTATTGTCTGAATTCCATGAGACTCCTTTTAAAGTTTCATTAGTTTTATTTCTAATATAAATTATTATGGCAATTGTTCTCACTGTACGTATTTTTAATGTTTTTTTTTTATATCATAGAAGGAAAACGAACAGGTGGGTCACCTAAAGTTAAGTGATCACCACCGTCTATAGATATTTGCAACACCAGGGGAGTCGCAAGTTCGTTGCCAGCCTGTGTTTGGGGGAGGGGGAGGGGAGGTGGGTACCTAGCGCTCTCACTGACCGAACGAAACACAACAATGCAAGCACTGTTACTTCTCGCCGGTTTTCTGTGACAGGGTGGTACTACCCCGGACGAGCCGACCCATTCATGCTGAAACTAGTTATAACTTCAGCGTGGCTCTACCACCTTCAAGGTACTATAGAGAATGTAATAATGGAATCATACTATGGTAGTAGGGGTTTTTCAATGCCTGCCCGGTTAGCTACCAACCTCAAGTTGAAGATCTGTAGGCAAGCAGTAAAAGGCGTGTTCCGGCTGCTGCGCTTCAGAGCCAGTGTTCCTCTACGTTTTACCTGTTTACCATCTTAGACCACCATAACATTTAACAGGAGATAAGACTGTGATGATGTGAAACGCTAACACATAAGAAATCCAATTACACATTAATTGACAACCCTACAATATATCAATGTTTATGGGCATAATTATTTCTCATTCCCGTAATACTCGTAACTCGTTCGCGAAATCGAGAAACGATGGCAATAAATTTTTTGAATTGTATTTTAATCGGTCTTATATGATTGTATTTTTGTGTTTATGTGTTTTTTATTACTTTCGAAAATCACTAAGGCCTCTCTGCGCTAATATTATAAAGAGACAGAGAGCTTGTGTAGTTGTTAAATCAAAATCGATAAACTATAAAACTTATCAGCGATAGTTTTTAAGATTATAAAATATACTCATAACTTAATATTGTTAAGTAAAATATCTAGTTGAAGATTAAAAAACGCAAGCATGAAGGTACCGGGAGGGACACGGTATAGAATAGAAAGTATCGATACTGCACTCATGAGTAGTATCAAAAAAAGTATCGTAGGTCCTCATAAAACTATCGAGTACTTTACTTAGGGCCGTGCAGACGTCAGGACGATAATGTCAGTCAGTTGAGCTTATCTAATTTAATACCTATTGTTGCCCGCGTTCTAGTAAAAACTGTTTTAATTGTTTCTTGGAAACGTTGTGTATTATTAATTAATAACTGTGCCCGCGACTCTGTCCGTATGGAACCTAATGTAAAAAAACTGTGTACTAATAAATAAAATCATCTGAATGTATTAGGTCCGTTTATTTTTTTAACTTTTATCTCGTACTTCGTACTTAAGTCGCGTCGTCATTAAAATTACAATAACTTTTGATATTTAAACCGATTTTAATGGAACTAAGACTAAATGTTTCTCAAGGATACGCTTTATAATTTTCTTGGGGGTTTTATCGTGGACGCAGTACTTTAGCAGTGATGCGTGTTCAAACAAACAGGCAGACAGACATACTTTTCTAAAATGATTGAAATGTATTTTATTACCTATTCCAAGACACCTGCAACAATTTTTTTCACAAATATCTAAAAAGTATTTACACGTTCGATTTTTATTCCTATCTATACATATAGTATAGATAGAAGATAAGATGTGCTGTGTTTTCATTCCTATCTATACATATAGTATAGATAGAAGATAAGATGTGCTGTGTTTTATTTTTTTTTAATTGATATCATGTTATTACTATTTAAATTGTATACCACATTCTAAAGAACCCGAACTAGGGATAGAATTTTAAATTTTTGTTATGTCTAGATTTATAATACAATGGTTGTTCATTACAAAAAAAAAACATTACTGTCAAGTTTAGTTACATGAATATAATAATTTATTTATTACTAACGATCTATCAATATTATAGGTAGATGTGTATAGACGAAAATTAATAGTATTTACAATAAAAATATTTTAAAACGGGATAATCCTAAAACAAAAAAAGAACTACATAAAAAAACTTCGTTCATGACAAATACCAACATGGAAATGATAAAAAAGTGAACTTTTTTTACATTTCATAGTCCGTTCGGATTACCACGTCAATATCTAAAACGTTCCAAGATTTTTGACGCACGTACAATTCTATCCAGTTCGTGATTCGGTAAAAAGTCACTTTTGTCACAAATAGTCGCTCTTTTATTTGTTTAAGGAAGTGAAAGGTGAAATATGCTACACCAAACGGTAGAGCGAGACAGTAATAGTGTACGGTAGCTGAACGCCTATTATAATTTTGTTTACTTAGGTGTGACAGTAATGTCAAGCAAATATAAAAAGCTTACGTTTTGTTCCATAATAGTTATTATATATTTGAGTGTCAATGACCCAATATAGGGACTCGATATTCGAAATAATCACCTCAGAAATATTTATATCTTTAACGGATTTTTCCAGAATAATCACGGATCGATGGTCGACGGATTTCTAAGCAATTAAATGCTTTATTTCCTGAGTGAGAAAAAATGCACAACCAATATCGTTTTATTGCATTTTATGGAAGTTTTAATGACGGTTTATCGACTGAATAACAAAAAGATGAAGAATGGAGGAAGAAAAAAACAATTGCTAAGGCGCATAATCGTAACTCGCATAATTAAAGCTGAAACTGAGGTTTTTGGGGGAATCTTAATCTGTCACGTAGGGGCTTTTATATTTTATTCATAATCCTGTTATTTGACTTCATATTTTGTAACATCGGTTGAATTTTACGTAATATAGTCTATACTAATATTATAAAGATGAAGGGTTTGTTTGGTTGAACGCGCTAAAATCAGGAACTACTGGTCCGATTTAAAAAAATATTTTAGTGTTAGATAGCTCATTTATCGAGGAAGGCTATGGGCTACATACCATCACGCTAAGATCAATAGTAGCGGGCACCATTGATGAATGTTTCAAAATCGTGTTTTTTTTCTTTTGAGAGTTTCTGCTCCGTGTTAGCGTTAGCCCAAAGTAACTATTCCACTCGGACAATGTCACTAATTCGGCCATAACCGACACAAATCATGCTGACAGTCAAAAATTAAAAAACTTGATTTTTTGTGATATGTATTATTTTTTTTTCCGAACTTTTTGTTTTCGCAAAGAGATCATTTGGAATTGGGAGAGAGGGGTAATCACAATTTGATACGATTCAGTAGGTATTCACTCCTAAAAACCCATAAGGCACTAAAAAGCGGAAAATAAATAGTTTATCAAATTAACCAAATTAAATAAAACATATGAATATGTTTGATGTGCTACATGAGCATAATATTAAGTCACAAAGATTTGTTAGTCCTTATATAGATACAAGTTACAGAGTCGTGGTTATTTCAAAATTATTTAGATGAAGGTACGAGAGTCGGTTGGGGGTTTTTTTTTTTAATTTGTAAATTCCGTTAAATGTTTATCTTTTTGTTTTGTTTTTATTATATTAAGTGTAATAATTTTTTTTTGAAAATTTATTTATTTTTTTTTAAATTATTTTTTTTTTTCCCCATCCCTTCCCTAATTTTTAAATTTTTTTTTTAAAAACCTTCCCCAAAAAAAAAAAAAAAAAAGATTTAAATTGTTTTTTTCTAGATTTACTTAACCTTCGGATTCTTTTTATATTTTAGATATGTTTATTTGGTTTACATTAAGTAACTTTTGGTACAACACCTTATAATTATTCCGAAAGTTTTTATCACCAACTCGCTACCTCCTTCCACATATTACATTTTAAGTATTGTATTTAATTTTACATTTTTTAACACAGAACAAAAATAAGAAATAGGCTCCTAAGAATTGAAGAGTTTTTTTTATATTGTAGCTCGGCAAAGTGACATGTACTGTGCCTGATGGTAAGTGATCCGGCCGCCCATGACCTCGACACAGTACAATCCACCAAAAAGAGTTTTTTTTTTTTTTTTTTTATACAACCTCTTACCCTTATTTTCTTTCATAATAATATATCATTTTTTGTTTTTTTTTTTTTTTTTTTTTTTTTTTTTTATATTTTATTTTTATTTTTTTTTTTTTTTTTTTTGATGCAAATTAAATAGACACCCAAAAAGACTTTATTAAAAAAAATAATAAAAAATATTTTTCATTTCAAATATTTAGGAAAAAAAAAAAAAAAAAAAAAAAATAAATTTTAAAACCCCCCCTTTTTTTTAATTTGTTTAAATTGGACCCAGGAAAAGACAATTTTAAATTAAAAAAAAAAAAATTAAAATCATTTTCCCTTATCCAAATTTTTTGGGATAAAAAAAAAAAAAAAAAATACAGTCGAATTGAGAACCTCCTCCTTTTTTTAAGTTAAAAACAATGGCGACCACCGAATAGACATACTATCCATCGCTGGTCGCCGCTGTCATGCCGGCCCTGTCAAAAACTGCCCCCCCCCCTCCTCCGTTGCTGGATATACACCGGCTGATCCCGGAACGCAACACGCCCAAACGTGCCACTATAGCGGGTGTTCCACCTGGTGTACGGTGGTCGCGATCCAGTCGGGTACAGACACCCTACCACCCCGCCCCCAAAGAAAAAAAAAAAGAAAATAATAAAATCCCCCATAAGAAAATTAGAAAAATAATTTTTAAAAAAGACCACCAAACAAAAAAACTTTTAATATGTCAATAAAAATAAAAGTAGAGGAAAACCAAAAATGTTTTGATGAATTATTTGAAAAATGATTCTTTTTAAAAATTTTGAATACTTAAATTACATCTTATAGGCGAGAGTGAAAAGGAAAACACTTGTGCCACCCTACTTATGGGATAAGGATAAGAAAATACAATATTTTATCTATTCAGTTAGTATGAAACTGTTTTTTTGACATTACAAAGACACATTTCAAGTTTATTTATTTGTATAAACATTCTCAGTTGATATTTACAGTAATAATATAATCCATTGTTAATATTTTCTCGATTCCAACAATACGCAATAAAAGTAAAAGTTTAGCAAAAATAAGCGTATAGCAAAACTTTTACTGGGGAAAACAAGCCCGCAGATTTCCCAGTTAAATTCAGTGGACGGTTATAATGTAAAAACAAGTCGGTCGAATGGGTCGTAAATTTCGGCAGGGTGCGCTTTCGGGTTTTTTCTTAGGAGTTCAAAATCAAATTTACGGCTAGAGGACCGTAAGTGGAATCGAGGGGGATGTTATGCTTGTGTTCCATTACGAAATATGCACTACTGCGAAATATATAGGATGCTACGTTTTTTTGGAGTGAAAAGTTCTTTAGGCGTGTTGAGCGGTATTTTTGGCAGGAGATAAAGTTATGATTTCGTGTCATGACATAAACATATGCTAGTAAAGCGTATTGCCCTAGCGCGGCTTGCGTCAGTTTTTTTTTTTTTCTCGAACTGACTACGCTATTGACCTAGCAAGGTCTTAACAGTTTCACCGGACTACTAAGGCGAGCGCTTAAGGCACTCAGCCGATTTTATTTGACAACTAGCTCAAGGGTGCACGGCACACCTCGGCTTGTGCTGTTGCCTGATACATGCAATTCGCGACCTATCTGAGCTAAACTAAGCTAAGCTAACTATTCATACATATATGAGTTGTTGAAACATATATGTGTACCAAGCATACATACCTCAACAACTGTTATATATATTTCGTATCGGATAATTTTCTAAACTATTTCGGTTTGATAAGGGAAAAAATAAAGCCCTTCCACTCGAATGTGTAAGCGTGTATGCGTGCACGTGTGTGGAGGTGATATGTGTAATGTGCAGTGATGTAAGATTTTGTGTCACTGTATCGCGCGAGCAGTGCACTCAAGGGCTCCACGCCGAGGGAACGGACCTAGTCTTGCGTCAGACTAGCAACGCGTAGTATAGCGGCCTGTGTACGTCTAATACTCATGTCTTGTTTTGGTTGTGCAGCCCATTATATATTTGATTGATTCATCATCTGTATAAAATGTATATAATTATTACATGTGAAAACCAGATTAATGTAAATAATTTCAATATGCAAATTATGATATTTAAATAATTCATACTACAATTCAGTTCAAAATTCAAAAGAGAATACAGTTATTTCATTGTTTTGAGTGTTCACTTCGGTCGGCAGTCCTAACTACTGTCTCGACTTTTAATTTCAAAAATTGACATACTATATATAAAAAATCTTCTAAGGCTGATAACAATGGAATCCATAACTTAGTAACCCTTCATGTTCACCTTCTGTTTAGATTAGAGCCATAATTAAGATTACCAGATATTACTCCGTGTTCAATTAGTCAGCCATAATAGTTGTGACGGTTGGTAAGTCACGTGGACAGCCTGTGATAATATGTAGATCTATTACGAAGCTAAAATTATGAAGTGCTCGCACTGTCCTGGTGGTCCCATGTTCCAGACTTAGCAAAACCAGTAATAGTTTTTTAGGTAATTGTGTTAGGTTCTACAATAAGGTCCCAAAGCATGTTACCGATTTGCCAGACTGTAAATTTAAGCGCCACGTCAAACGGGTTTTAGTGTCAAAAGGATATTATAGAGTGGATCAATATGTGAACGATAGTGATGTCTGGAATTGACTCCTCTCTGCGCATCCACTACAAGCTATTGTATGATGTATTGGAAATATATGTTAAGAAAATGTACCCGATCGAGTTTCTTGCCGGTTTTTCTCGATGACTGGGCTTTTTTCCGAACCGGTAGTGGTCTTTGACGTTCATAAGTGCCTTATTAAGGCCTAAACTGCATAAAGTATTTTTGATTTTGTCCCAACTCACTCCCCATGAGTGTCATCGTATGTTTAACTTCAGGACTATGGTCACATTTAGGTTATGGAATACAACTTCTCCCACCGTCAATCTGACCTAACTTACACTGTCTCTTCTAAAAAATCATGCTTAGAATTGTCTCATATTGAATTTGTGGAAGTGAGTTGTAGGTTTTTGCTTTGATATGTTCTTTGTATTACTTTGAATTGAACGTTTAATATCAGTTACAAAGTTAGCGTACTTAACTCATGTATGAAATACCTGTTATTTGATTATAACTAGCAAAAAGCGATGTCTTTGTAGTAACACGCGAAGATTGATGATTCGTTAAATCTTAAAATGTAAGCCAGTATTTAGAATTTATGAATCAATTCATTCAAAATAATATAATAATTCTCTTTAAATTTATGAATGCTAGCATCTTAACGTTTGCCTGTAATATTACTAGTATTAAATAAAACAGCAAAAATTCTAACATACTTTAGTTTACTTATATTGAGGTTCGACATTTAAGGCGTAATCCCGTGTCACTTACAAAGAAAAACTTTGATGTAATATGGGTAATATTACATCATGAGACTGCAAAGTTCACGATACGAGTATTCTAGAGCTGAACTGGACAATGTCTCCACATCATTAATTGAATATTAAAATAGGATGTGATTGTTAAAATGCTAAAAATCCTTTAGTAAATATAAACTATCGCTTAGCTAACTCACGTCTTTGGTGTATCGCCCTTATCTGTAATACTTGTTATGGATTTTTCTTTATTACTTAGCTCCTAGAATGGAGATGAGCAAGCCATGTGTTTTTATGAGATGTTGCGAACGTAAAAGTTTGATGTAATATTGAAGATAAAATCCATTTTTGTCCATCGCTGTTCGGTAATGTTCGAAGTTTTAACAAGGCGTGTTTTATTAAAATAAAAATTTGTTTCGATCTCCCTAATAAATTAATCATTGCTTGCTTGTATTTAATAGGATTTTTAACGATTGCTGCACTGAATGCTTTGGATTTGAATATCACATAGCGTAAATCTTTGTACGATTCACAATCTGTTTTTCTTTGTCTTAATCCTTTATGGATGTGGTGAAAACGTATCCCGCGGAATAAATATTGATGCAGATACAGATATTAGTGCAGAAACAGTCTTATTATAGTAAAAAGGATCTATAAAATAGCGTTTCTCTTGAAAATATTTCATAACTTCTTATTACAGGTTACCATAACTTGTAGTATTACTCAAAATTTGTAAGTCTTAGATACCATTTGACTAAGAAGTTGTTTTTATTATATATTAATAATTATATTGTTCAAATGGAATATCTTTATTTTATAAGTGCGTTGCTAAATCGCGTACCGATCGGCCGTGCGCAACCAATTGAAGGTAACAATCCCTTAGCGATGTAAAAGAATGTAGAAGCATTACTTAAAAAGAAAACCGTAAAGTCGAATATATGAACGAAAAAAAAGTACTCTACTTATTAGGTTCGTTACAAACTATACACATTTTTTGGTTAAATATAACAATTATTGACTAATTGATCAATTAATTAGATAACCCATATTCAAAATGATTCCTATATTATTCTATATAATTGTTTAAGTTTAATTGTTATGTTATTTGGTAATCTAACCGTTCATAAATATACATGCAAGGTTTAGAAATATGTTTAAATTATAAACGTCAGTATTTATAAAATACTTAATTATACAAAATCTTAACAACAAATAAATCTCTAAATGTTAAAGTGATTTTTGAAAGCAAATGTAGTAAATCTTAGTTTTTCTTTGTGAGCAAAATCGATATTCTCACAATTTGCAGACTAAATTGAAGCTGTCGCGGTGCACCTGGAGAAAGGTGGCGTTGAGTAAAATGAATGGTAAAAAATATAGCTTTAGTAACTTATGTCTTGACTTTATAGTACACAGAACATTTTAAGAATCTTAAAATAATTTTAAGTGATTCACCTTAACATTCCTATATACAAATAACCAGTGCCAGCGGCTTCCTTCAACTGGAAATTACTTTGGTGTTCCCAGAAACTATACACCTGACATAGATTAATATACTATCTATTACATGGCTGTATATATATAACATTTTATAATCCATGGATATAAGTATTTAAATAAAAAAATATGTATACAGTTTATCAGAGTTTATCTTCGAATCAGTTGAATCGCTTTTTCTGAGACTTTTAAGGACAGATAGAGGATTTTTCGTAGTATGGACTTCGCTACAAATAATTACGCTTTTCTACAGGATCTAAGCAGTAATGAGAAAATGTAACAAAAGTAATCTACACTAATGTTTCAAAATCAGAGTTTACTCACGTATTATTTAAAAATATTTTCACATTCCACGCGGACGAAGTCACGGGAAGAAGCTAGTTAAATTATAATAACCAAAGTAAAAGACAAACCAACAAATAATCCACATTAAAACATGTAGTATCCATGGAATAATCAGACCATTTTTACGTGAACGCAGGCACCAACTAGTGTTGCAAAACTATATAAAACCACGTTTCGTTATATCGATTTCTTCAGGCTCATTTTTAACGGAACTCGTATCATTTCGCTCGAAAAACTTTCGCCTTTCCTTTATTCTCTCGGAGCAATTACATCGTAATTTGTCACGGGGTTCTCTCTTGATTTCTTTAATGGTGGCTTACGATTGATTGATTAGCCGTTTTGGTGACAAACTATCTTTACTTAAATCGCGTTAGCGAGTACATAAAACCTGAATTTGTTAGATTGGAACGATTTTTGTACGGTGTAGAAAAAAAACTTTTTTTATTTATTTCGACTGTACTATGCGCGGGTCATATTGGATACTAGGGTAATGCTTACGGCACTATCTGCGTTAAGATAATTTCAGTAATATGTTTCTACAAGCCTTTTTTGTCAGTTCGTTTTGGGGTACGCTAATTTTCGAAAATTATGAGTCCATTTTTTTACCACCTCTACTACAGCGCCAAACCACTATGCGACGCGGTAACTGTTCAAGAAAGATAGATTAGATTTTGTATTTGAATAGCTTTTACCTATTAAAAACATCCAAAAATTCTTGTAAAGGTTACCAACATTAACTAAACTAAACTTAAGTCTAAGTCCAATTATTTGGTGACTGACTTTAAAAACTGGCATGGGCTAATTCAGATCTAAAACAATAGCCTAAAACCAACTATAATTCTGCATTGATCGGTTAATAGCCCCAAATGTTTATTAGTTTGACGTTATTTAACTTCATAGTAACTGTATTTTCATTATATATATGTATAGATTTAAAATATTGCTAATACGTTCCCAATCACACTGACTCCACCGACGTTTCACGATAAGAGTGCATTGAATATACTTTTATAGACCACAACTCGTTCAATAAATTTGTTTGCCATCAATAGAATTTAATATTCGATCTCCACTATTTTATTAACATAAATCGAAACCAATAAATGCAATATTACACAATCGTTAAACTAATCACGATCTTTTATACCCTCGTAAATACGTTACAGGAATATTCGCACTCGAAACGCGTTTAAAATGTACTAAAACCTAAGTATTATAAGTAAACAGAAATTACTTACCCGTGTTCTTTAACGGATAGTAAAACGAAACATTAAAACAACTTAAAGATAAACGTGGGAGGCGAAATATCTCATTTCTAGAAACTTGTAAAATTACGCAACAAATTGTAACACTTTAAGAAAAGATGTTTCCCTAACAGAATTTAATAATACTCAGACAAATTTAATAACTTCTTGATATATTTAACACTACAGGGACTACAACCGAATAGTACAAAACATAATAATAATCTCCTAATCTATACTCTATATTAATATTATAAAGAGGTAAAGTTTGTGAGTTTGTGACGTTGTGGCGTTGTAGGAGGTAATCTCAGGAACTACTGGTCCGATTTGAATAATTATTTCAGTGTTATATAGCTCATTCATCGAAAATGGTTATAGGTTATATATCATCACGCTAAGGCCAATAGGAGCGGAGCACAGATGAAAATGTTTAAAAATCGAGATGTTTTTTGGTTTAGAAGTTTAGTTAGTTAGAGACGTTAGCCCAGAGTAGTAACTATTACTACGCGGACGAAGTCGCGGGCAGGGGTAGTTGATTATATTCATTTAAGATTGGTTAGTTCGTTTGCAACGACATGCATACTACACCGGACACTCTCTCGGTGTTGATAAATAATAAAACACGATACTCAACTGTATAAAAACATATCTGTTATAATTACAGTTGTAGATGTTTATACGAATGATAATATTAAATAAATAGGCAGTTCGAAGACACTAAAAATAAGGTTTAAAGTGTAAAGTCGTAGGCAAAACAACAATCATATACCTATATTTATTTTTGCAGTAAATAAACAATCAGTCTGTTTGTTACCTTTTATGTCAAAACTTCTTCACCCATCGCCATTAAATTTTACATAGAGATAGCCTTGAAACGAAAATAGATGATATTTGTTTATGTTTACAATTTATATGTTATATATACAAAATGACAGTATTCTGTCACTATGTATGCATCTTTAGCTACATGATTCCCTCTACATTTGGTGAACCCGCGTGTCGGCACGCCTCCCAAATGTAGGAGCTTTGGGCTCACTACTATAAGATTCTACACTGACACGGACAGCGTAATAATAATACTCGGAGTGCGTGAAATAGACTATTTATTCATATGACCATATAAGGTATTTATACGGACACGCGATATATCATTTGTTTGTTCAATTGTTTGAACGACATTCTACTTACGATATATACAAAAGTTTCAGTTAGGCTGCCAAAGAGGATGACATACTAGGTAGCTACACATCATTCAAAAACGATTGGACAGATGTCGATTAATTATTGTTTTGTCTTACTTCTTATACACATGGTCCATACCTAAATGAATTTTTATCACGATAACTTTATTTAACATAAAGTTATCAAAATATAAAGAATCTATAATTTTTATAAGCACTACGCGTACAGCTATGTGTATTTACGCAAAAGTGGGGCAAGTGGTGGAGCGTTTATATTTTTTTTCTCCACATAAAATACATTATTAAAATAACAAACGACGCAGATGAGATTGTGTGTATCAGCTATTTATTTATATCAGCGAATAAAAACAACAACACGAAAAAAAAACGCCGACAAAATTGCAGGAAAATACTAGTTAATAATAATTAAAATAAGTAGAAATCATAGATACGACGGAACAAAAGCTTCGACCTAACGAAATTCAGCGATATCTTGCAAAAAGAGGAGACTACGGTTAACATAAATCCAAGCGTCAGTGTTTAGGGTTGTCATAAATTACACTCGAAGTTAACAAAAAACTATATTAAAATATAAACCGTTTGAGAACATAAACGATATTGAATATAAATAAATTGCACGTGTGAAAGTAGAAGCCTCAGTCGATAAAGATTAACGCATATGAATAAAAGAAAACAAGGAATGTAAAATCAAATTAAAGAAGTGAAAGAGAGAGATTGATTTTTTCCATATACTCCAGCAGGATATAAACAGAAGGACAACCTTTTGTAGGTGGTAGAGCTCTCCTTTTTTTTCTTTCTTCTTCCCTTCTCCCCCGCCCCGCCCCCCCCCCCACCCCCCCCCCACCCGACCTCGTAGTGCTTTCTTTCTTTTTTTTTTTTCTTTTGTTGGGGGGGGGGGGGCGCCGCACCCCCCCCCCCCCCCCCCTCCCCCCTCCCCCCTCCCCCCCCCCCCCCCCCCCCCCCCGCGGCCCCCCCCCTCCCCCCCCCCTTGTTGTTGTGTGTTTTTTTGGGGGGGGTTGCTCTTTTCTCTCGTCCCCCCCCTCTTCTTTTTCCCCCTTTTTTATAAAAAAAAAAAAAAACAAGTAATTATAAATTAAAAAAAAAAACAATGTGTACAAACTTCCGTTCTAGTGTGTTACTTTTCGTAGCTTATTCGTAGCTTAGTACAGATTTTATAAAACTGAAATTGCTATTAGCAATATATTTGTGGGGAAATTTAGGTAAAATTACGCATTTTATGAGAAACTCTTATGTACCTCTCAAATGTATAATATATATTAATTGAAACAATACAATCGCATTTTCTGGGTTGTACAATACTTCAATCATATCACAATAAATTGAGACTATAATATATATGTTGTGGTACTTGTCATAGACTCCGCTTAGATGTGTTGCGTTCTTGGATCAGATGGTGATTAGCCAGCCGCCGTGGGGCTTATAGATCGGCATTACAACAAAACTGACAAGCAATGGATTGCCGATCTTTCTGTAATTGCCGTGGTTTTCAGACTGAATTGTACTAACCCTTATGTACAGACGTGTAACTTTATTATATATTATTAAATTATATATTAAAAAATAAAACATTGAATTGACTTACTATATTTGTCTAACGTTTAGTGCATTTGTATTGTCTGCGGAATTTGTTAGGAAATTACAACATCTTGTAACGTATTTTATTTATGTATCACAATAATGTATTATATCATGAATGCCAGCTGAAGGGTCATCAAACTTTGCAGGAATAATAACAAAGGAATTTGAAAATCAAAAAGAGAACATTAAAACAATTAATCCAACCGAATTCACACCGCCAACCCTACTCAAAGCACAACGATAATTGGATTTGGACGTCCTTGTTGACAGTTCATTTCGTTGTTTCATCCCTTGACATATTCCTTTAAGATTATGAAAAGTTATTATTTCCCCCAGTCTAATTTAGGTAAGAGCCAATTACAGAAACTCCGAGTTTGGTGTAACACAATTTGCGAGTGGATTTATGTTGCTAATTTGCTAAAGAACAAACGCTCTCGCTTGTTCACTTAAGAATTGTCTAATTAGATGCTTTTAATTCTTTCTTTTAATCTCATATACTGGATGAATAGATTCTTAAGGGACAATATTCGAATGCTTCTATTAAATGAATTCGCATCTATCTTTTCTGAAATCTGTTATATTTTCTTCTTTTCGTTTGGACTTATTCTACTACTACTCAAGGAGTTTATTATGAGTTTTACAGTTTTGAGATACAACGAAAAATGCAGTTTTTTTTTTCTAATAGAATCTACCAAGAATACACATATAGGAAGCGCGCTCAACATTGACAATACTAAAAACAATGCATTCGGTTTTGATTGTAAAGTGGGAGTGATAGGTATATCAGAAAAATCTTTATACAACCTACCAAAATATTTTATCTTCTCAAGAATCACAATAAGATCATTAGTAAAGACAGTATCTAAAAGGACGTTATTAGGTTCTTTATAAATTTGGTAAAAGGCACGGAAAGAAGTGGGGAGCATTGGAATTGAGCGTTGATTTGCATCGGTAGGACTACTCTGGCCTCCTCGCCCTATAATACCCATAGTCTTGCTTTGAACTGTATTAATAACAAGTCAAATGATAACGATCATGTAAGATTTTGTTTCTGTAGTATCTATTACACATCCAATATGTTTTTTTTTATCTAGACTTAATATTATTACATTTATGCGATACTGTGTATATTAATTAGTTTATAACGCACCGGGATAACACCGACCATTATCTTGTAAAGCCTAATGACAGTGACCTTAAAATTGATCACATAAATATTCGCAAACAAGTTCAACAAAAAATTCGTGATATATTTTACTATAAGCCGTTTTTACATACCTTCATTGAAATTTTGTCTTTGATTTAAATTCATTAATGGGTTAAAAAAAACAATAAAGTAAAGGCTAAAGCGAAATTCCGTCAAATGGATTTCATTAAAATCACAGACCAAATTTGTTGACATCAGTTTCTGTTTACAAGATGGGTATTAATGTTTATGACCGAAGTTTTTATGTGTCTTTTCATAGTTCGTATTAAAAACTTAATGGTGCCTGTTAGAAATATTCTACTACACATCGTGACATATAAAGCTATGAAATTTTATGATCGTTATATGCATTACATTATTTCGATAATATTCATGTACTCTGTCACCTAACCAAACATGTTAAGCCATTAAAACGATTTATCTCAACACGTTAAATAATGATGGACACGTAATTATGTAATCATTCAGAACGTATGAAATTTAAAACAGGAGGCAACTTGTCAAGGGGCAAAAACTATGGACATGTGAACAACACTTTTTGCACCCTAACAATGAAAGGCACAAAAACGGCAGCACGAAACGTATGACACGCAACTCCCGAGTTTTTGTCTCACAGAAACTTTGTAACTGTAACGTCGGGAGTTTAGAGAATTAAGTGAATTTCATCGTATTTAGTTGTTGAGTTTTCGGGAACTTTTTTTCTTCCTTTCGGGGCTTAATTGTTTTATTTATCCATTCAGCCAGTTCTTGATAGGAAAGTTTTCTGTTTCTTTGTTTCACTTCTTTAAGTTGTTTGAGATTCTTTCTAATCTTCTTAAATGTTTTTTTTAATTTGCTCTTTTAATATCGATAGTGTTTTAATTTATGTCTAAAACGTTTCCCCAAGGAGGTATGTCAAAGTTCGTAACTTTAATTTTTGGATTGTTTTGTAGACAACCTCTTTAATGTGTTCCTTCTAATATTTAGTAATTCCCATTGTATTTATTTTTTACATTTTACTACAGTACCAGCTCTAATATTACAATTTTGAATTATGAATATGTGTGCTAGTAAGGTGATAGAAGTTACTGAAATATCTTTCCTAACATAAAAACAGAATAAAGTATTGATTTAATATTGAAAAATGAAAAGAGCTGTTAAAAATGCAATTAATTCTTTTAATGAACAGACTTAATGAAATTTGAAAACACATAAGTAGTAGTACATAAACAGGTAATATTTTAATAAATTGCCTTCAGAATTTTTAAAATCATTTTTAGTCAAATATTATTTAAAAAAATTAGAATAGAATGAATGAGGATCGATGTACCAAACAGGTAACAGCATAGGTTGGCCCAAAAGGTACTATAAAGAGAGGAATATCCTAAACACGATAGGAAGATGACAAAAAATATGTTGCAGGGAAGAAATGGCTATCGGAAACGATAGAGAGAAGCCGCTGGTGTAGTTTGGAGGAGACCTTAATTTAATTTTGCACAGTTATTATTCAACTCTTCAACTCTTCAACTCATGGTGGTCTAGTGGTTTGACTGGTGGAATATCAACTCGATATCCACAGGTTTGAACCTCGGCATGTACCGACGATTTTTTCTGAATTAGCGTACATTTACTAATTAAAATTAGGGCACTATGGGCTGACGGTGAAAGACATCATCGTGAGGAAACCTGAAACTAAGAAATGTTCTTATAATACCACTAAACATAGAACTGTCGATTTATCGGAGTTTGGAATCGTCAATACGTCTCTGGCTGGGGTGGTGATTATGCCCATACCTTCCTTCAGGAAGAGGCCTATGACCCTGCAGTGGGTCTCTTGCAGGCTGATTATATTGACAATTATTCTTAAATTCTTTTATAGTAAATAACCTAAAGCACACATGTAATATGTAAACTTTGTAAGGCATGAAATAATAGGCTATTTTATTTATCATTACATAGTATAAAACAAAGTCCCCTACCGCGTCTGTCTGTCTGTCTGTTCGCGATAAACTCAAAAACTACCGAACGGATTTTCATGTGGTGGATAGAGTGATTGATGAGGAACGTTTTAGTATATATAATTATATAATTTGTTTAGGATTTTTTCATAATCAGGGCGGGACAACGTCTGCCGGGCCCGCTAGTTTATTATATAAAAGTAGTTATTTTTTATCATTATTTTATACCAGTTTATTTTCTTACTATTAACATAATTCAAGAATCTCACATAATGACACCAGTGAAAGCTACACATTATATTGATGACCGGAATAACATTGGGCAACGACTAAGCACTCTTTTATCAAATCAATAGACGCTTGGACAAAACAAGGGGCCCATCTTTCGTGTGACAAATGATTTATCCGTGTACAAATGAGTGTTGAAAGAACAAATCACGTATGCCCATTCTTTATCTGTTTTCTATTTATCATATATGTATCATGTATGTAACCAATTGATTACGCATGAAATTATCATATGTTTTTAAGGTTAGAATACAGTATATTTAGGTATTTAAAATACCCCTTTTCCTAATATATGGCTTGACTGAATTTGACGACTTTTTACACTTATGGAGTACTACGATGATTATTAGTTATTATTATTAGTTGGTATTATTAAATAGGTTTGTTATCGAGATCTAAATGTTTATTTGAATTCTGTGTCTAATCCTAATCTTTCATCTTCTTGGCTTATACCTATGTACTGAGTCCACTAACTAGTATTTGCACAAAATTAAGAACCGATTATGAAAAATGTTATAAAAAATAATGTATTTTTTAAATTAAATTAAAGTTAAATTGTAGTTCTAAAACTCGCTTTATCTATAGTGTTATAACGTTAAATAAATGAACCGTTTCAATATGTTATTAGGTAAGAAATTCCTAAAATTCTCGTTATTCAATTAAACCTTGCTTAAAAATACCTTCAAATTTTTTATCATGACTTCAAATTATATTTACTTGTACTCTTTCTCTTAAATCTATTTGTTCCGATTTCATTTATGTATTTATACATTAAAATATAAAAACTATTTCCCTTAACCCTATAAAGATTTAAAACCCCATATAGGTATGTACTCTTCTTATATAAACTATTACGGTGTTATTACAAAAAAGTTTAATACTTGCTTTAAAAAGGTTTCGAATTAAATGCACCGCGCTCGCCCGAGGCAAGTTCGCGTTATCCTTTTTCGCAAGTCTAACCTAACGTAACCAAAGCGAGACAAAAGAGCAAGATGGCGAACATTCAGCGACCGCGGTGCATTTAATACGAAACCTTTTTAAAGCAAGTATTCAATACGTAGTTAACTTTTTCGTAATAACACCGTTAAAGATTGTTATTTCATGTCTTTAGATTGTAAATAGTAACATAGTTAAAAATCAACTATAAAAACCCTCTGAAACAGACTTAAAAAATGGTCTTAAAAACGAATTAAAATCTTATCTATACGTAAAATGAGAATGTAAATGTAACACGTCTATACTTTTAGATTTTTTAGATTAAAAAAATTTTGTAGGAATAAGCAATAAAATACATTTCAATCATTTTTAAAAATGTCTGTCTACCTATCTGTTTGTCTGTTTATTTGAACACGCACCACTGTTGAAGTACTGCGTTCACGATAAAACCTCACCAAGAAGTAGTATTGTACTCCCGGGAAGCTGTTAAGACCTTGCTAGGTCAATAGCGCAGTCAGTTCGAAAAAAAAACATCACCAAAAGAATCATAATACATATCCTCGAGTAAGTGAGAGTTTTTTTTACAATAGGGTGACGCGGACGGAGTACCGGGCACAGCTAGTTAATATATGAAATTTAATAAGCCATCTTTAAAACCTCTTAAAATATTTTCCATAGAATTACCCTTCCAATAATACATTCCTATATGAATATAACAAAAAGTCAACAAGGTAAAAAACAAAAAAAAAATTAATGAATCTTATTTTAAGTCACTCGAGACGTGAAAAGTCGGCACGGAAATAATCCAATCAGAGGCAATAAACTGAGCAAAAGGAAATTAATACCAATGTTGGCGACAAACTTGATCTTGTTCGACTTGACAGATGTCTGGAAGATGAAATATCATGTCGACACGACGACAAGAGACAGCTGAGACAGTCAGGGCTTTCTTATTAAGAGATACACGTATATTCAAACACAGTTAACGAAACACAGTTAGCCGTACAACAAATTAATTTGAATATTTCAAAATATCATAAGTATATTAATATTAGTTACAAATATATCTTATTTATGTTTTATAAGATTCTGTTTGTTTATTGTAATATAACAAATAAATTGAAGCCAATAAACTTTTGTACAACTTTTATTGTGAACTTACAAACTGTAAATAAACTACTTAAGGTCTCTGTTTATTTATAAAGTAGTTATTTTAAGTTTTATTCTATCCATGTTTAGTTTTTGTTTCAAAATATATATATATAAAAAGTAAGATTTATAACAATATACCAATAAATATGTATACGTACATAAATATTCATTTCATTTCTATTGTTTTCATTATTGTAAATTAGTAATACTTAAGTCTAGATAAGCTCTGTTAATATTGTCAACCTAGATGAGGTCTCTTACTTTTGTTAGAGAATTCACTTATTACCCAATAAATGAAAAAGAAATAATTTTAAGATGAAAAGAATATAACAATGATCTCTCATAAGAATTCGCCTTGTGGGAGAAAAGGAAACAAAAATTATTGGGGTTATTAATTTACGGAATAAAAATTTTATGATTACTACTTTTTTCTGTAAAGTTATGAAATAACTATTTTTAAACTGCAAATACAGCCTAGGTAGCTTTGTATAATCTATCTGAAGAGTATCGCAGTACTGAAATTAGCCCCATAATAGGTAGATATGCATTTGGCGGCATTTGGAACGAATTGTGCATTAGAATATGTTGGCAACGATATTATACTAACTGCCGCTAGCACTAAGCGGAGAATGCAGCGTATAGGTGGGTATCATCTACTTTAGGATCACTGCAATCTTATGGCCAGTCATAATTGTTTGAAACTTTTGGACACTTTTTTTTTTTTTATGTTATAGGAGGCAAACGAACATGTGGGTCACCTGATGGTAAGTGATCACCACCGTCCATAGACACTTGCAACACCAAGGGAGTCGCAAGTGCGTTGCCAACCTGTGTTTGGGGGAGAGGGGAGTGGGGAAGTGGGGGATGGGGAGGGGAAGAACGGGGAAGGGGAGAGGAGGTGGGTATCCGGCGCTCTCACTGACCAAACTAAACGCAACAATGCAAGCACTGTTACTTCACGTCGGTTTTCTGTGAGAGGGTGGTACTACCCCGGACGAGCCGACCCATTCATGCTGAAACCAGTAATAACTTCAACGTGGCTCTACCACCTACACTGCTTGAATGCATCGTGCATCAGTATATGTTGCGAAGTACGTCCTTCGAACTGCGAACTCGAGGACTATTACTTTGCGGCTTATGACAATTGCAGTAGAAACAGTCTTAGCGATGGTGCCCCATATAAATTCTGCATAAGCAGCAGCATCTCCCATTCTCAGAAAATTTGTTTTTTTTGTGTTCACTTTTTGATGATAGAAAAGAAATGCTATCAGAAATAAATAATTAAAAATATTAAACAAATGTAATTCTATCCTACTCCTTAATCTATGGATAAAATATATTTTGTTTTGATTCGAGTCAAACGTAACTCTATCCTGTTGTAACTTTTTAAAGTCATCAAAACTAATGACACTAAAATAAATATATTGTGGATTTTTATACTGAATGAGAAGACAAATCTAAAGCCGCAAAGCTACCGAACCCCATGAGAGATACCAAGCTGTTCTTTATATTTTTTTCTTTAGAGTGTTTTTAAAACACGTCTTCAAATAAATATAAAAGAGGTTTTCCTTTCTATGATTAGAAAATAAACATAACAGAACCGGCTGGTAAAACACACATCAAGTGTTTATTAGACCAAGAAATCACGTTAAGCCAGTTATATGGCCACCCAAGATGAACAATGTTTTTAACATTCTCCTATCATAAAATCTTACTTTTTATCGCGTCCGTGTACGTTTAGACGTAAGAGTATCGGAAAATGACTTAACACCCACTCGGGAATATGTCGGGTTTTATAACGCTGATCAAACACTAAGAGTACCTTTGGCTTCGATGTTATTGCGAAATTTACAACATCGTCTATCTTCTCTTTATTGGTACTATTAAATGATCGTATATTAACTTTACCGACATTAAAAACAACTTAATCCTTAGTTTCTCTTTTGTCGTTTTTTCAATGTCATATATTATAGCAATATTTTTTTTTATATTATAGGAGGCAAACGAACAGGTGGGTTACGTGGTATTAAGTGATCACCACCGTCCAACTTAAATGAAACGCAGGATAATTGCAAGTAAGTCACTGATTGGTTGATGCTCCTAACGAACTGGGTGGAACGCCTCGTATACGAATTCCCACAGCAAACAATATCTTTCACAGCGGAATACACCAACCTGAGCACTACTAATCTTGATTCGAAATAAGAGCAGTATTGTCTTAGCCTAGGTTCTACCACCTTATAATACTGACCAGATGCTTATCTTAATAAGATTTTTATAGCGGAATATACTAGTCTAGTCATGTTAAAATTAAGCAAGGAACGAGGTGAATAATGCGACATAATGCGCATAAGAATTATTCTGTAAGAATTCGTAGAGGCTTTAGGCTAGTGATTTGGCGTTAGGCTAGAATGTTCAATAGAGATATTCTACACTACATATATCAATACTGACATTCTAAATTAAAGAGTTACGTTGCAATTATATGAAATGTTTACCTGTTTGTTTTTAAACCATTATTATTATTTAACCCTTATCTAATTCTATAATTGACGAAGGTAAAACCAAATGTAAATGATTTTGTGCAAAGGACAATAATAGGTTATATGTAAAATGATTCATGATGATATATTAATTTGATTTATACAAATAAGTGCCTTTAAATTATGAACGTGGATTGGAAGACGGTGTTAGGTCAGATATTTATTAATACTGCTCGTCCCTTTGCGGAGATTTATTACAGAGTGGGAAAGTTATCATCGGCCAGTTATCGGAATTATTATAATATTTAAACTGGAGGTATTGTCAACGATTTAAATATATTTTAATAGTAATTCTTGTAACCTTTTTAGCTACTTATATCAATATTAAATTCCTTATAATATTATGAACAGTATATGATTCAATACAAGAAGAAAAACAATTCAATTAAGAAGAATCTAATGAAATTGCCAATACTCTAGTTTTTTTAGCAATAGTCACAGTAATTATTCTTATTAGCCAATAATTAGTCAGTAGCTAGTGACATTTCTGGATGATAGTGTTCACGTCCCAACAGGTAACATGCCATTTTACAGAATTAATAAATAAAGTTTTTATCAAGGCCTGCGTTCCTATCAATCAGCACGTTTCTATCGAATTTCTGCAGATTTGTCATCATAAAAAAACATTTTCACACGTTGTCCAATTATTTCTATATTATCCGCGGTCTTAAAAAGGTTAATTTCATAGACATGAACCCTTTCCATATTTCATGAATGTACTCAATCTGTGTTGTCCTGCATCCGGTCCTTTCTACACATTATATTATTTTAATTGTCATGATGTGCAACCAAAACATTCTGAATAATGTCCCTAATTTCATACAATCTATATTCATTATTAACGTTAAAGTGGTTATGAATTTATGACAAATCTAGTATATGGAAAATTAAAAGAATAAATAAGAGGAACCAAATAATTACTACTTCCAATGGCGAGAACCAACAAAATACGGAGGTTGGAAATAATGTGACAATGATTGCAAGAGTATCAATTACTTCGTGGCCAATGGTCAAAGACTTCTATCACATAAAATGGCTTGTAAACTCTAGCAGGCAAAAGGCATCACTTCTGAAATAAAGTTGTAACAGTAAATTTTTACAACATGTGAAGCATCAAATGGGATTAAATGTATGTGTCGAGGCAAATTCCGTTGAAATATTTCTGAGTAATCCTCGCATTTTGGACCGTCGTTAAGTTTTCCGCGTGTAAGTTTTGTGATCAAAATTTGCTGCGAAATAATAACCTGGCCACAGTCTCGGTTGAAATCGTAATCTACTGTGGATTATGAAATGAAACTGATGAATATGTTTACAGTAAAAACCTGAATTTATATAATATGTTTGTTAGGAGATCAGTTCAGCGGTATAAATGTTGATATGATGTACCATGAACTAATGACGTGTTATAGACGGGTAACATAGAAAACAATGTTGAAAAAACATCTAGGTATGCCAACGTTCATTGCGATCTACCAAAGAGTGTTAAAATTTATCAAACTGAGATATACATAAAACAGCTTTCTTTGAATATATCTATAGATGCCAAGATATCTATTAATGATGTTCTTAGTAAGTTATTTGCAAAACAAAAAAGAATTCGAAAATATAAACTTCAAAGTGAACAGTTAATTAATAATTCAAAAGGAAATAATACAAAGGTAAAGTTAGTTCAAACTATTCAAATACTCATTAATAAATCAAACACGCATGCGATGTTAGATCAAAAGGAAACGCAGCCAATAATTTTGAGATACTAATTTGAAATGGAGCAATTAAGCAATACACATTGTAATTAGTAGAATAATAGATTTCATGACGACCGAAATTAGCAACGCTATTGAACTTTCGTTATATTGATTACAGCCCAACGATTGCAGAGCCAAATTCTGCCTGTACTAATTTTATTAAATTTGCATCTACAGTAAAATGGTCTTTAAAGATTTGCGAATACAGATCAGAATCGAACGTACCGGTTTATGTGACAAAATACGATGTTGTCCTTTATTAGTGAATCTATTGACAGGACGAAAACAGAACTAACGACATCGACAGAATCGGGGCCAAATATTTGGGTGCTCAATTAAACAAATGAAATTCAACGTGACACAACACTAACAAACGAATCGGGGGAGTTCGAAATATAGAAAGAAAACAAACAAAAACCGATAGCGTCAGTAACGAATGTTATGACATGCCACAGCTGCGAACGTTTCGCAAATATAGAACAGCTTAATATTATTTTGGGTCGTAAGTCAAATTACTAATCGCATTTCAAATTATCTATACAGTAAATGTAACACGTTATCGTTAAAACAAAGTTAACAACCATAATACAGACAAGGGATATGAAGTAATAATTCAAAATTACTCTATCAAAACACGCACGCATCAAACTAGCTATATAGAGTCATTACCAATTTCTAAGCTTATTACCCGATCGCTTTTATGGGACCGCTCCAATACATAACGGTCACCTCCCACTCGACCACAGGAAAAAAATAACAAAACGACAGCTGCAGGTTAATAATAAGTAGAAATTTCGTCGGACATTATCCATTATCTTAATTTTGATACGGTTTACAAAAGAGCGTTAACTGGCGACATATGTGTCGACCGTCCTGTAATATTATACCGGTGTTTTAGACATGGAATTTATTGCTCACTGTTTTGAAACACTTTATTTAAACCGTCGCTAGATAAAGTATAAGCAAATTTATGATATTATATCGCAGGTATAATAGTTTGTAATCTGATTAAGAATGTAAATATTTAAGTTTTAATAAATCTATGGAAATTAATCTGTTGATTATAAGGTTTCTGATAATGCATAAAACCAAGAGCGAGTCAATAAAAGTACGTTTATACGTAATATTTTAATAGTTCCTTCAATCAGAACTATTGATAATCTATTATAAATTCAGAATAAGCGGAATAGATTATGAGAAGTGTAGCTTTATGTACTCTGTTCTGCATTATTCAATGTTCTTTTTAAGATGCACTAGCTTTACCCCCCGCCTCTTCATTCGCATTAATGTAGTGCCGAGCTAACCTCGGGAACTTTTCAACTTCTATCCTCTTTTCATCTACCATTAGCAAGAACTAACGTAGGCCAACACTGCCCTTTGTGTCGTATGCTTTCTTTTTGTAATAGTTTAAGTTTCAAATTTTATTTTATTTTTCTTTGTTTTAATTACATGACTTTCTCTTTTTTTATACACGTTGTGTTCACCTTTAGCAGGGTTCATGTCGATTTTTGTTCATCGAACTCAGTTTTGAGGACCTTAAATAAATAAATAAACTTCTTGATAATGAAAGGTACCTTTACCTATACCCTTGAGGAAGTGAATGCAAAATTTCATGATCATCGGTTCAATAGCTAAGTCAACAAATAAATATACAGATTTGCATTTGTTTCATTTGCAATCCTGTGTAGGAAAAAGGTATACTTAAACCACGCTTTAATCCGAATTTTCCTTCCGTAACTTCGCATTCAGTTACCCAATACACCTTATGGCAATTTAATTATAAATCGAACTTAAATACTTTTAATATAGTTTTAAGAACAGCTACTTCTGACCATCAGTAACTTCTAATCTGAATACTGACAATTCCGTAGACATAACGACGGATAAAAAATGAACAGGTACCAAAAGGCGACCTTCGTTGGCGGCGCTGATACACAAAGCGAAAACATAGATAGGCATCAACGAATATATAACTTCTAAGAAGTCGCAAGGGCTCTCTGAACCGATGAAAATGATTGTCCTCGGTGGGATAATTTATCCTTTAAAATGTTCACACTTTATGAACCTGAATAAATACGGAATGAGTTGTCAAAGTCGACTTCCAAAGCCGTCCAGATCACAGATAATGTGAGTTATGTTTTAATTTCAAATGCGGGAATGTGAGAAGATATGTCTACGCCGTCTACGGAATCGTGGTCACCAATGAGCCGTGGCAGATCGTATCAAGTTATTTTACTTGAAAATTAAAAACAAACCTGTCGACGGCTCTTTCAAACGTGTTAACTTAAACAGAAACTGGCCGTTCTCAGAAACAATTACTTGTAAACTTCCAGGAACGAATTTCCGTAACAACTCAACAACATTGATTCTTATAAACCGACTTCTTAAATTAAGATGTTTCTATTTTACACGCCTTTATTAGGTTTTTTTATTTAACTCAGGTAAAATCTCGACCCAGCATATGGTTGATAAATTATGTTCCTTATGTGAGATGATTGATGGACCATCGTATTAGTAGGGTGAGCCTTGATGATCTCTTTATAAAAAATGATTGGAAAGGTGTTGATGATCTGTTTAAATATGGTGTTCGTTATGAGTAATAAAAATTTAATAACATTTGCGATGTTACTACATTTAAAGCAATGGAAGTTAGAACTGAAAATGTATATATTAATATGCACTTTCATTTGAAATGTTTGCGATTTGTCTTGAATGGTGACCGAAAAAAAACCAGATTACTATTTTCCATAAATTCTAAGTAGTAACAAAAAATGGATGTATTTATGAGAGTAGTGGAAATTTATAAAAACAGTCAAGTAAATTTACAGACCATTGAGGTTTCTCGTTGTTAAAGTGTTGATAAACAACAGTAATATATATTACAAAAAAACTTATATATCACATATAAGTATTTATAACATATACATAAAGATATATTTTCACTTTTAAAAAATAACAGAAGTAACCTAAAACCGGAAAAAATGGTTTTAGTTTTAACAACAAAATTACAACTAAAAAAGACAGCCCATAATTAAATTATTAAGAAAGCAATTATAATTTACAATATATTTCATACAAGTAATTGATTACTATGCAAATTCCTAGAATTGATAAAATTAAGAGCATAATAAGTCTTGGTGTATAAATACTACAATAGGAATTTTCATAATGTGTATTTTGAACCTCGTCAAATATTCTATCAATAAAAATATCTAGTCGTCATTCACTAAACCTTTTTTTTCTTTACAATCGCCTTAAGAATCTAAAGTAGTAAAATAAATTCTACCGTTTTGTAATAATAAAATTATGCATTATAAAACAACAGGACGTACATTCAAACATATATTAAGAACTACTCCAGCAGTGAATATTTATGATACTCGGGAGTTAAAGATCGTCACAGGATTGTAAATTTTAAGTATTCATTGTGTCTGAATCTGAAACGTTTATTTTATCTTTATGCCAATAGTGAGCGCTAGACTTCAAATGGACGTGCATTGCTGTCTAAACAATGGCATATTATAATTTATAGGCATCCTTAAGTATAAGTCTTTCCGCTCGATTTCTAGTAACTGCATATCACCATTAAAAGTTGGCGGTCGTTTCTTTTGTTGGAATGATTCTATACGCGAAATTATTTTCATGCTTATTACCTATATAATTATTTGGTACTAGCTATGCTCGCGACTTCGTTCGCGTGAAACTTAATGCAAAAAAAGTCTTTCGTTTACCGTGTCTTAGATATTATCTATACGTTATATAATATCCTAGTTTTGTAAGAGATTGAATTGCATTTACTTACCTACTCTTTTCTCGTACTTAACTCGAGACGTTATTCAACATTTAATGAAGCAAAGACTAAATGTTACTCGATGATATATGTTTTATGGTTTTCTTTGAAGTTTTATCGTGAACGCAGTACTTTAGCAGTGATGGGTGTACATACAAACAGTGAGAAAGATAGACATTTCTAAAAATGGTTGAAATGCATTTTATTACTTATTCCTAGACGCCTGCAACAATTTTTTTGATAAAAATCTAAAATGTACAAACAGATTAGACTTACATTCTTAATATATGTATGGATAGATTAAATTTTGTCTTATACATCGATGTGTCTTCTTTCCCAGCCACATATCATAATTAACCTATTCGCCACAATCAACTTTTAAGATATATTAGAGACACTACTTTTGCAAACATTACTGATATCATTAAATTATATTAAATGTGAGTGAGATTACATTTCAAACAGTCAACAACCAAAAATGTCAATATATCCATAACCCGTTGCCTAGCCTCTTCCTTAATTCAACAACTACAACATTCCTTCAAAATACACTCAGTCAATTTATGCTTTCTATACTTTGGTCTTAAAGTTCATTATAAGTATTACTAGTTGTCAATTATTAGATATTTCTTTGTATTATTTTCAGTTATGTTTCTTGCTTTTCCAGCAGTAGGTTAATAATATTATTGAGTATAGTTGATTTGTTCATCAGATTTGTAATTGTCAAACCTAATCTTCCTTTTTGTCTCCTTGCTTATTAGAGTTCATCATATCAGCAGTTGGGTTACGCAACAAATCATCTACATATTACCAGTCAATTAAAAGGGCTATGAAACGTATTACGTTCGGGATTTTTCTATGAGACAGGATCCAAAATATCAAAATACGTAGGTGGACCATGCTCAATGACATTGCCATAGCAGTCGATAGCTCTATACAAGTAGGTTGACCAAATACCGTAGGAATGTTGGCAGATGGAGTAAAACAGTATCGGAGTGAAGACATAAAACTGGTTATAGATGCTTCGATAAGATAAGCGTACGGATAAAGTAAAGATGGCGTTAAAGACTTGGATAAGGACTCATAGTAATTATTGATTCAATAAAGTTATGCATAAGATAAACGGTGTTTAACTGTTAATGCATTTCTGAATACACAACGAGCCAACGAACTACCCAGTTCTTTAATGTTCACTAGATGGCTCTCTTTACTTAGTCATATTCACGAACATAATAAACTAAATATAATCTAAGGCTGAGTTGCATCAGTGAACATTAACGTCAAAAGTTCGGTTATTGTAATTGTTTAGCAATAAATAAGTTATAATAACATTAACAATTATCGCTTCATGTTGGCCAGTTAGCGTTATTGTTAATTGCATGTATCAGGCAACAGCCCAAGCCGAGGTGTGCCGTGCGCCCTTAAGCTAGTTGTCAAATAAAATCGGTTGAGTGCCTTAAGCGCTCGTCTTAGTAGTCTGGTGAAGCTGTTAAGACCTTGCTAGGTCAATAGAGTAGTCAGTTCGAAAAAAAAGCGTTATTGTTATTGTCAGTTTTTGAACTTCTAGACAGTTTTACTAGCCAAATTTTAAAATATTATGTTTACACCCAAAATGTCTGGCAATGCATCAAGTGTTGGTAAAGGTAGCTGTTAATGGCGCTTGTCATTGCTATAGTTAACATTAACCATTACAATAACCGACATTTTGGTGCAACTCAGCCTAATCAATGATTAAATTCAGCCTCCAAGGTCCAATACAAAAAAAAAAAGTTTCAAGTTTTGGTAGACGAAGCGTCAAACAAAATTTATCGCATAGATAAACATTAACCGTGTTATTACAAAAACGTTAAGTACGTATTGAATACTTGCTTTTAAAAGTTTGGATACTTATGTATTAAATGCACCGCGCTTGCCGACGGCTGCCGCGGCAAGATCGTATTATCCTTTCTCGCAAGTCTAACCTAACCTAACCAAACGGAGATAGAAGAACAAGATGTCGAACGGTCAGCGAGCGCGGTGCATTGGCCAGTTAAATGTAGTCCGGTGAAGCTGTTAAGACCGTCAATAGCGTAGTCAGTTCGAAAAACAAAGTTCCTATTTCACAAATTAAAGGTACCCTAGAAACCGGGCAGATGGTAATGAAGTTCAATGCTACAGGCCTATACTCAATTTTAGATAGAAACAAGCTGAAGAAGCTCCAACATAACCTACCTCAACAGAATACTTGTTCATGATAATTAAAAATAACAATACAATCGATGTTGAAGCCGAAGAGTCAATAAACGTCGGTAGCAAAACCCTTCTCTCACAGTCGTCCGGACAAGTCTAGTGGTAAATAAACTTTACGACTGCGAAGGGTAAAATTTTACTATTCATCTTTTTAGTGGAATCGTAAACTTGTCTTTGTAAATGTTATTATGATCCCCCGCACCATATGTTTGGCGCCATGGGACAAACGTTTAGCGCCGTGCGCTCTCGAAATCGTGCATATGTCTCGTCATTATCGCCTTCATTAGTTTGGATGTTTTATTTGCAAGCAGAAAAATAATAGTAATATTTAGGCCGAGTTCTAATGAATTATACAACGTATTCAGTAATTTACTTAAAAGTATTGTGTGACAAATAATATCAGTTATTTTTAAAAATGAAATTCTATTCAATTAAATAGTCACTCTTCATTTTGTAGTTTAGTAATAAAGGTATTATTAATATACATTACGGAAATAATCGTTTTAATTATATAAGGTAGATATAAGTATAAATGAATGACTTTAACAACTATTAATCTAATGTTATTTTTGCGTTTAATAACTATTTATTGATAGGGGTTTTATGTTTTTTTTAGGCGTGAGTTTAACACAGTTCTATTTGATGGCAATAGACGACATGGTCTATGATGGTAAACACGCTAAACCGGGTCTAGCGCTTAAGTGCAGTTACTGGAGCACACCAACAGATGCTTAGCAGCAGATTTTCAAGGATTTTCTAAGTAAGTGCTTAAGGAGAGGAGCAGTAATTTATGATTGTGAAGCCCTGTGCTTTACCTAATAATATCTTGACACGCCTTGTAGTAGCGTAGTATTAAGCAATGCCATTGAGGATAGAGATTATGGATACGATCCTCGTACATGGCTGACTTTTGCAGTAATCAGTATATGGTAAATTCTTTACGCAAGTATTAAATATCTACTTATACATATGTTTAGTCCCCGTAAGACAAACTATGCTTAGTTTGAAATTCTGGAGTTCATCACCACGCGAGAAATTGTGCCTTTATACATATTATGTATTTAAATACAATCTATAATTTACGTATAGCACCAAATGCCATTAGTGACATTGTAATATAAAATCTCTCCTAATAAATACAATAATTACTACACGCCTTAAGGTGCATCTATTCACAAGTAGCAGTAATTTGTAGATTCATAATAAAATAACTAGTGATAACAGCATCACCTACTCTTAAAGAAAACCTTAACACAATATACATTATTAAATTAAGCCTACATTGCAACACAAACACTATTATGATGGTAAACTTACTACATAAGCATTCAATTAAGTCAGCAAAGCATTATTATTGTGGTCAATATAAAATAAATTCCCATTCGCACGCATTATTGCGCCTTTTTCATAAAATTATACAAAAAAAAAAATCACAAATCATTCTATTATAATAACACTGCTTGCATTCGGCGCCTATAAACTGCATTCGAGTAAAATGACAATTAAAAATCGACTTTAGTCCAACAACATAAGGTTTAACCAATCCCTTATATTTAAACGAGGATTGTTTGAAATAAAAAGAATTGAACAATAAAAATATGGATATGGGGTACACATGACCATCTGTCGTTCATATTTTTGTTTATGGCCATGAACCATAATGACATTTTCGTGTTGTGAATTGGATAAACAAATAATTGTGCGGCTCGGTTCAAGTTTAAGGTTATATAAGATGTGTTAATAAGTATTATTTGGGAAATGTCACAAAGTAACACCTCGAGAAAGCGTAATGCTTACTAATATTGTTAAAAAAATTTAAATGAAAAAAAACATTTACAAGTTTTAGAAAGTTTTGGAAGAGTAATGTCAATTTTTTTTAAACATTTTAAGCATTTATTTTTCGACCAATAACTCACCTGCTGGTGAGTGAGAATGTGGTCTAAAATAGTAATGCGCTGAACTTCGAAGTATTGACAAGAAATTTAATAGGTAGTTTATCTTAAACTCAGTAGTAGGTACACGAAGATACGTCCTTTGATGCATTATCTGAATAATGTACTTATAAGTTCTCATCCCTTCTTCCATCTTGTCATCAGATTATATGGAAATGATATAATTCATGAATTAACATGTGGTCTCGAGGCTTTAAAACTTCACAGAAACATTGGGTGTATACGTGTGCTGTACCGCAAGTATAATGGAGACTGTTATAGGGAAATTAATGATATGGTGTTATGACGATGATATGGTATTCGCCGTTTGAAACTACAAGCAATAAACTAACTTGGCTGGCTGCTTACCGGAACACTTTAAAACTTTAAAAAATGGCGACAATCGTAAGGTTTTCTGGAACCTTCATTATGCGTACACTAGCGTTACTATGACATGGCATGACATGGACTCTTCAAAAAGGGACTGAAACGCTCTCTTTACGGTCGGCCGGACCCCCCCCTTGGGTCTCCGCGGGTTCCCGGGGGGGGGCCCCGGGTTTTCCCGCGGGCCGGGGGGGATGTTTTTTGGTCCTTTTTTTTTTTTTTTTTTTTTTTTTCAAAAAAAAAAAAAAAAAAATACAACAGGGATGCCATTGGTTATCCATAAGCTACAGTAACCATTTACCATGAGGTGGGCCGTCTGCTTATTTGCTACCTTTTAGCATAAAAATAATAATTTATAGGTATGTGAATACTCTCATGGATGAATTACCAGTTGTAGGTATGGTTATGTCATGCTACCACATTGGTCACTAATAACAGTTATGTCAATTATTAGTACCACGATAATCAAGCAATCGACATCATTACTGGACACTTGTCGATATAGATACAGCCGTGTTTATATCAGAAACTAGCTGATGCCCGTGACTTGGTGTGTATTCGTTGATTATCTTAACAATATATTTTATGTACAGATTATAAAACATAAGCAACACACCGCTTGCCCACTTTTCTGTGGTTAGAAAACTCACATCGCTAACCGCGTAGTGTTTATAAAATTGTAGATTTTTAAAACTTTAACAACATTATATTAAATGAGGGTATCGTTATCATTTTGTTTTAGATGAGGGCTTAACGTCTAAGAAGTACAACTAAAATAATTTCATCAAAATCTATTCAGTTCTTTTTGAGAGATACTCGCACAACGGCAGACCTCTTGTCATTTTATTTATATAGAAGATTTACAGTGAACTTATCAGAACATGACCACTAACATTTAAAATTACGATTCTATATGATACGAATTCCACTCCGTTGCAGGTCGGATAATAAACGGACAAGTATTTACAGAAAAAGGGAACACGGATGACCACACAAACAAAATCGACATAACAAAGATACAAATTTATTCGCCCTACGAGCGGAGGCCTCCGCGAGAAAAAAACGACAAAGGCCGCAGCGGCAGATGCGTCCAAAGACTGCACAATTAATTTTATACGTTTTATAAACGTCTCTATCCCGTAGGAAACCATTTCTCCGGAGATTTGACGTGTTATAAATTTTTCTGTGTGAATAGTTTTTGTGGGGTGCGGCCGCCATATGCTGACTTATGTTTTATTCAAGCATCGACTGTGCCCGGAAGCGTTTTGTAGCTAAAATATGAAGTGTTACAAATAGGTATGTTTGTGAAAATATCGCTTGTACGAAAACTATAAAATATATCTCACAATTACGGTTTAATGGTAGGTTATTCGGATATTTTATTGTTCGACATAGACTTGAATTTCGGAATGAGCAGGAACTTTCAATGAAGGCAAACATCATAGCCTAAACCTTATAGCTACCACCCTCAGGCTGCAAATCTATCTTTATCTATCTATCTACTTACATAATTATGTGTTCTGCTGCTGCACTTGAGTGCCAGTATTCCTCTAAGGTTAGCCTGTTACCTCTTAAGTCACATTTACTAAAATTGAAAGACGACTTATGTCGAATTCTTGATAATTGAATACCTACACAATAAATGTTTTTCACTGAACATTTTTAACTAACAAAATGATTGTAATGTATTAGTGAAATCACAGATATAAAAACAAAATAAGTTGGTATTTTTACCAACTATTTTTTTAAGAATTTTTATAATATATTTGAAACGAAGTTTAACACGTAATTGAGCTAACTCAGGCTCAATATTGTAAAATAAATTGATTAATTACTTACGTTAATATCATTTTAAGAATCTCACCAATAACATATCATATTATATAAAACTATCAATATTCGTTGCTAGTCGATATAATCTCTTCAACGTTCCAAGATAGGGCGACGGATTTATTCATATGTAGTATCCAACCTTATCTCTTATAGAAAGCGTTTAACAGTTCCAACTTTAAAGACACGTTTGGAACAAAGTTCCGGTATATCGTAAAAGATATCGCATACCCTCATTATCATACGAGTAATCGATACCGGCTTTATCATAATTATCCGCTTAATACGAATACAACAGAGTCGGTACAACACGACGCTGTCAGATACTCGTGTTCTCGATATGATCATCGTAAATCGATAACGGAGTAGAAATCGAATTCGTATATTACATTTCAATTACCATATAAAATGTTCTTACAAGACTGAGCAAGACCCGTCGCGTCTTTCGATAATCATCTAATCAGAGATCATTCAATAACTTTTATTTCGATCCGATCATTCGTGAGTATTCGAACGAAACGACACTTTAATCGATTGTGAATAGGGACGATAATGCGGCGGTCGAATCGGATTTAACTTCAATTCGAATCCCGACTCTTATCTATATCCCATTTCTCTACTAAGTTGTCATGAGATAAATTTAAAAGGTAATCTGACTTGAAAGCTATTTCCTTTGGGATTGAGTCTGGTTTTGATTGAATCGTTGGCGTCTTAAGACATTCGTATATAGACGGTCTACGTGGAGAACGTCAATGATACCGAATTCGAAATTCGAAATGATGTTCCAGTTGTCAGTGTTGGAACGTAGCTCCGCTCGGGAGTTGTCAGACGAAAAAAATAAAATTAAAAAAGTAAAGTTACGAGTCTATGCTATCCGGTATATACATTATAATTGACCGAATACATTAATTACATTTTACAGCTTTTATAAAACGAAAACATAAAAAGTGCCTATCTTTTACATTATCCGGAATGACAATATTTTTATTACACTTTTACGGTACATGACAATTGTCTAAAGATTTAAACGATTTCTTTTCTTTAAAAATTTACTATTTAAAACAATAAAGATAAAGAAACTTGTGTAAGATACTTTTAACTATCTAATTGTGTCTATTACATTAATAATAAAAATATATATTTAAGAATAAATACGTTCATTCCTATAATGGTCTTAGATTAACGTTACACAATTCTAAACAACACTATATAAGTCAAAATAAGGTTTCGGAAGCTATGATGTCACACTCTATGATTGGTTTTTCTATTCACGTGACAATCAGAATGTATTATTATTTATTTTCTATTTAATTATTAAAAGAAAATATTGGTTGTCTGTAAAGTCGGTTTACGGACGATAATTTTACGTGATTAAACGTCATAAAAAAAACATTATTGAAAAATTGCATACTTTTATGAATTGAATTGAATTATTCCATATATAGATAGATGCGTCACAAGTCCAACGCTTAGGCCGATCGCACCTCTCTATCGCTTGCTCCGCGCTCTCGCTTGCACGCTCGGCTCAGGCGGAACGTGACAATGACTTATGCTTTTTAAAAGTTATATTATTTTCATTTAGTCATTTTTATAAATAATATTTTGTATTAATAATTTTTCAATATTATTTCAAAATTAAAAATAAGTTACTTCGCTGCAGAAATATGTAACACATCTCCACTCCATTGTTTGTAAAATAAACACGGACAGACTAATAATTCTTATTAACATACTCTCCAACCAGAAATATGAGGACTCTACATCAGATATATTAATCAGAACACCAACGACCCATATAACAATATTATTGTTTAATATCAAACACACATTAATATTTCTGCAACAATAAATCTTGAATATAAGAATTTGTTGATCATTCTCACTGATAGTAGTAAAAACAATGTACAAAACTTTACAACTTAATTACGTACATCTGTTGAGGCAGCGAGACTGACACGATTTATAATGCACCATAAATTTTAAACGGGGAGTATAAAAGTTTTGCGGTGGAAAAAAAAAACAAAAAAAAGAATTCCTTGTATAAGAAAACAAAGCGCATAATGAATTAAACAACATAATAAAAGGTTAATACACACCTGCGGAAATAAAACGTCTTCATTAAAAATGAGATAGGTAGACAGGTGGAACGGTTGGAAGCTGCCGGAATCGATACGTCGAGCGGCGAATCGACAATCGTTACGTGTCTACCGACTGTCGGTTTTATATCGTTCTCATGATATATTATTATCGAATGCTGCCGGAATAAGAGTACTTATAAATAACTCTGCAATTTATTGAACGTAATTTGTTTTTTTTTTTATATTTAACTAAGCTCATAATTACGATATATTATGTTATATTATTTGTCACTTGCCCACTTCGTTGGGCGGTAATAGGCATTATCAAGCTACAACTTTTCTCTAGAACTCAATCAACTATATCTCATAATTAAGGCAGCGTTCGTAAGAAACGCTATTTTCTTCACCATTTTTCTCCACTCCCCAGATATTACCCCTCTCAACCTCACACACTTTACCTCTTTATAATTTGGCAGAGATTATAGATAAATTTATAATTACTTAATAGCGTCATGACATGCTAGTTAAGCGTGAATTTTGTGGGGTTAGACGCAGCGGAAGTTCTCAAAAGGAAAAAATACCCCGATTTTAAACCGGCTTTTATTGTTGCTCCGCTCCTTTGGTCTTAGCGTGATGATATGTAGTCTATGAGACTCATAAATAACGTGGCTTTATATTGGTAAAAGAATTTTCAAAATCGTTTAGTAGTTCCTGTGTTACCCCCTACAACGTCACAAACTCTAATTTATTGATATTATTAGTATTATAGATTATACCAGCCTGTTCATATGTATTGATACTATTTGGGCATAAACTGTATAAAAATGTATATAAATAAAAATCCGATTTTGACACATTTTTCATATGTGCACCGCTCCTATTGAGACTAAGGTGATGATTTCAATCTACAACATTATGAAGAGCATTCAACAGAAAGAATTAATCACAATTGAAATTCCATAGTTTTAAAGTTTTCACTTCTGTCGGCAGTCCTTATGACTTTGTTCTAATCGAATTACAATTATAGTTACAGTCTGGTCAAAATCTCGCGTGACATTATAAATAGCCTGTTGCTGAGTAAACGTGCATGGAATAATTATGTACATAACGATGGTTTTTTTTAAATTAAAACTTCAAACTTATAGCAGGATTTCAACCATATATCCATATATATCCACAGAGCAATTAATTAGCATAGCCAATACTATATTTTAATTTAAAAGCTACATTCGACATTTGTGAAACGTTTTGACTCAACTGTATTCGTTTTCGCATACAACTCACTCAAGATTAAGGAAACAAAGTATATTTAAAAATGGCTTCCCAGTTACACAATTAAATTAACCATCAAGTCTTCTCGGGAATAGTATGTTTTCATCCGTTTGTTTCAACACAAACTTACTGAAATTACAACCGCTTTTTAAACCTGAAACCGTTTACGAAGTCACGATGCCGGTAATTATTTCGCTCGTTCTGTCGACAGGCACCCCGGGATGCACCGATTGGCGGGTGTCTTTCAAGATGGCGGCCGACCTCGCCTGACCCATCCGTCAAGAACGAAGGTGGAACATCTGTTTTAAAATGTCCGACTGGCAGTTAATAAGTGCGTTCCGATTTCAAATATAGAATTCTTATTTTATTTTTTTATTTTCATAGTTTTCTATGGAAACGCGACGGGCAACATTTTAGTGGATGAATTTCGGTATGTTTTCGAATTTCTCCGAACGTTAATCCCGGAGTGACAGCAGTTATTAGTCTTAAGATGTAACAAGTTTTTTGTAAATAACATAAATTAACCGACATGTTATAGGTCCGCACACGTCAGCAAGTATGTGGTGTGAAAAATTGAATTGACAAAAACTTAGGAATCCAATCTTGAAACGACGGATGTCGGCATAGGAAAAAAAAACTTGTTTGTATGCATAGAATTACTTTTTTAGTTACAATAATTTTGAATCGTTATTTTTAGGATGGCATTAACCGTATAATTTTAAATCTGTTGAAACCATTGACATATAAAAAACCAAGACACACGGTCTCGAATAAAAGTAGCGCATAAAGCCGCCCGCAAAAACTCCAAAATATACATACGTGGTTATAGTTATGCGATAAACTTATGATTTTGCAAATTCAACCTTACTTGAATAATCTTAAAATTGTTTTTACAAGGACGCAAGCGGCGCGAAACTATTTGAAATGAGTGCATAATCCAAAATTATGCACTCATTTTTGTGTGCCGGCTGTGAGACGTTAAGCGTGCATCTTGGGTTTTTGTGTATCAAAAGTTGAAACACAATAAGTAGGTAGCTGGTTGAAGTTTTAACACGGTATTTGTTATTATGAGGGCTGTCCTAAAGGATAACAATAATAATAAATTTAAAGAACATCAAAGGAAGAATTATAGGAATACACTATGTGAAATATCGGAACCCTGAATGAGCAAGTCCGAGTTGCACTTGACTTATTTTTTTTCTATGTGTATATTAAACGAGCATAATGGCTAAGTTTTCCCTGTTGTAAACGTAATGAGGTACATAATGGAGAAATTAACAAACTTTAAAACGTCGTTTCATTACATAGTATAAAACAAAGTCCCCTACCGCGTCTGTCTGTCTGTCTGAACGGATTTTTATGCGGTTTTCAGCAGTGGATAAAGTGATTCTTGAGGAACGTTTTAGTATATAATTTGTCAAGGATTTTTATATGATCAAGGCGGGACAACGTCTGCCGGGCCCGCTAGTTTGAATATAAAAACAACACTCCCGACCAAATTTAGTATTATTCGAGTTCAGTAATAAAGCTACTGATTGGTTTTACGATTTACTATGGTTGATAATATTACACCCAATTAATAAACAGATTTTGTCTTTAAATATAATTTTGTCCAAAAATTTTGGTAGATATTTGGTATTTTCATTACTTCGAATTAACTAAAAAACGACTTGCTCTATTTTTATTAATAAACTATAATATTTTATAAGACCTTCAAAATATTTTTGTACATTATTTTTTTATAATACGGAAATATATCAATCGACACGGTGTCCAAACATGAGTTTTGAGAGAATATCGTTTTATTAAGCATTCTATACATTATATCTTTTTTTTTTTTTAACTGACTACACTATTGACCAAGGAAGGTCTTAACAGCTTCACCGGACCACTAAGGCGAGCGCTTAAGGCACTCAGCCGATTTTATTTTGACAACTAGCTCAAGGGTGCGCGGCACACCTCGGCCTTGGCTGTTGCCTGATACATGCAATTCGCGACCTATCTTTTTTTTTTTTTTTTTTTAGCGTGGGGAAATCCCTTATGGATACACCACCCTCTCGGGGGAGAGAGTGGGTTATGTCCGACTCGCACGGACTAAAACCCCACGGTGTACGTCTTCCGCTATAGTTGGGGCGGCACGAGATCTCTATACAGATTTCATCGTGCCGCCCCAGCGGTTGGCCCAGCAGTAAAAGGAAGCGCCGTCCCCGCCGGACCCCGTCTTTTGGTAGGCAGACAACCGTGTACACACCGGTCGTCTCCTCCGTCCACCGGACCTGTGCAATGGGGAGGGGAAGAAGGGCCCGGCCCCCCGACCCACTTTCCTCCCTAGGTCCGGTTACAAAGGGAGGAGGCGGCGGTCAAACTGAGCACTCCTCCTGCCTGTCCTCCATTGTTGGCGGAGAGGGACGGCCACTTTGAGGGTTCTCCTCCCTCCCGGACCCTCTCCGCCGCCTCCTTCTGCGAGACGACTTCCTCGCAGAAGGAGGCCACAACGTTCCACACATCCTCGCTGCCGAGCATGGCCACAACCACGCTCGGCAGCGAGAGCTCCTGTCCTACCGCCGCAGTCAGAGTGCGACGTTGCTCCTCCCACGCAGCACACTCAGCAAGTGTGTGCTGCGCGGTGTCCGGTTCAACGCCGCACTCGTGACATACGGCGGTCGGCTCCCTGCGTGCTATCCGGTGCAGGTACCAACCGAAGCACCCGTGTACCCGGTCAGCACCTGCCCAAGACGGAACGTCAGGGAGCCCCACTTCCTCTGGTGATTCCATTCCGGCAGGACCGGGCGGACGGCGTCGATCGTGTATCGACCGTAACGCGCGTCCGCCAGGTCCCGCCTCCACCTCTTTTCCTTTCCTCTCTCTCCTCCCTTCTCCTCTTTTCTATTTCCCCAGGAGCCAGAGGCTCCCCCAACAGTTTCTTACCCCGTATAGTTATATACGGCGGCAAGCACCTCCGCCTCTACCATTTCTATCCTCGTCACTCTTCTATCCTCGTCACTCTAATTCGCGACCTATCTGAGCTAACCTAAGCTAAGCTAACTATTCATACATATATGAGTTGTTGAAACATATATGTGTACCAAGCATACATACCTCAACAACTCTTATATATATTTCGTATCGGATAATATTCTAAACTATTTTAGTTTGATAAGGGAAAAAATAAAACTCTTCCACTTGCATGTGTAAGCGTGTATGCGTGCACGTGTGTGGAGGTGATATGTGTAATGTTGTCGCACTGATGTAAGATTAAGTAGATTAAGTAGATGTGTATGTATGTAAGATTAGTAGTGCTTGCTTTGTTGCGTTTCGTTCGGTCAGTGAGAGAGACGGAGGCCCACCTCCACTTTCCCCAACGCACTTTCGACTCCCCTGGTGTTGTTAGTATGTATCGACGGTGGGCATCACTTAACATCAAGTTTTTTTTTTTGTTATTGTAGCTCGGCAAAGTGACTGTACTGTGCCTGATGGTAAGCACAGTACAATCTAAAAACAATGAAGACATACTATCCATCGCCGGTCGCCGCTGTCATGTCGGCCTGAAAGCGACCCAGTCAGGGACAGCCCCCCCCCCCCCCTTGCTGGATATACACCGGCTGATCCCGGAACGCGACACGCCCAAACGTGCCACTATAGCGGGTGTTCCACCTGGTGTACGGTGGTCGCGATCCAGTCGGGTACAGACTCCCTACCACCCCGCAAAAGTGACCCGTCTGTTCTTTTGCCAGCTATGACATAAAAATATATACTTAATATATATGTTAATTATATAAGTACAAAAATTCAAAATCATATAGGGAGGCGACGCATGCACGCCCACTTTCGATCTGATCCGCCGCTATAGGTGCTTCATTCACATCAAAGATTAATTGAAATTTATCTAGTAGTTTTTTTTCGTGATGCGCGCATGAAAGTGAACCTATATCATTTATTAAATACTAGCGGGCCCGGCAGACGTTGTCCCACCCTGATTATAAAAAAAAACCTGGACAAATTATATACCAAAACGTTCCTCGTGCACCACTTTATGCACTGGTGAAAACCGCATAAAGATCCGTTCAGTAGTTTCTGAGTTTATCGCGAACAGACGCGGTAGGGGACTTTGTTTTATACTATGTAATGATATACATCTAGTTATATATATTAATTGTATTATAAATAGATACATTTAGTTTGTATATATGTATCAGAGAAATGGTACGACCATTATTCGTAAATTAGATTACGCGAAGATTAAGCGTGAGGCTCAAAATTTTACCCGCACGAAATGGCTGGAATTAGGCTGTGGTAAAACCGCACATTTTTACGGTCCGGCCGTAAGAATAAATAGATACGTATACTAAATTTTATGGTCTGTAAAATGAGAGTGGAGGAAATTGGATTTACAATAATTTTCCAAACTCTATGTTTTGAAGTCTGTTGACTAATTTCTTAGGAAAAAACATATCGTAAGTAAAAACAATGAAATGATGACTTAGTAATTTTTAAAGTAATGTATTTGGTACATAATTTTTTCGTTATGAGAAACTAAAAGTGGCTGTAAAATCACTGAACCCTTTACGAGTAATATTAACTAATTTGTGCATCCAGTGGTGATAAATTCATTAAATCCTATTTTTATTTACAATCTATATCGCTTCCAGAATAAATATTAATCATGTCACACTTCATACCTTAAAATGTATCAAAGCACAGACTAAAGAGCTAGCCAAAGAAATAGACATACATAAATACAGTATTTAGAAAAATTAGTTTCCATATTGAAATATAATTGTAATAACAAAAACTAGATAATAATATGGGAGTTTCGTTTGTACCGTCAAATGAAAAAATTATGAAATTTGTATATCTCTTTTTTTACGAAATCAGATATCTACTAGGGTGGAGTGAAAAAAACAAATTTTTTTTTTTCTTAGCCTGGGGTCAAATTTGTAGCTTATAAAAAACAAAACTTTTTTAAAAAAAAAAAAAAAATTTTACTCAACATCTTGAGCCAGCCCACTCATTTTTAAAACTAATTACGAGTAAAAATATTTGGTTGCAAAAAAAAAATTTTTGAAGGCGTTCTAGAAACTTCAGAGTATCCTCTTTTATGCCAATTAAAAATCACAAGTTAAAAAAAAATTTTTGTGACTATTGTTTTAATTTAAAAAAAAAAACCCAAAAAGTACCATTCCTCTTTAGGGCACTAGAATAAAGTTTGAGTTGGAAATGATCATAATTGCCAGTTCTTAGATGTTTTAAGAGATTCAAAGACAAAAAAAAATTTTTTTTTTGCAACCAAATATTTTTACTCGTAATTAATTTTAAAAATGAGTGGGCTGGCTCAAGATGTTGAGTAAAATTTTTTTTTTTTTTTCAAAAAATTTTGTTTTTTATAAGCTACAAATTTGACCCCCAGGCTAAGAAAAAAAAAATTTGTTTTTTTCACTCCACCCTAATATCTACACTAAATAATTTAAAAAGGAAACGTATTACAAATGTATATACTTATCTATAAAAAAAATCTAAACATTTAACAATATGTTACGAAACTTTTATTTAGTTCTAAATATAAAAAAGTCTTTAGGTACCTACCTTAACAAATTTGACTTAACGAGGACTCCAAAATAACGTTGGCATCTGAAAATACAGAAATAAAACTATTAATTATACATATTATTATTTGTTTTCTGAAGTTAATGTTTAAAAGATGTCTGTTATATTTAGGCACTACTAGCTGTGCCCGCGACTTCGCCCGCGTGGAAACTTTTGTAAAAAACAGTGATCAATAAACTCATCTGAATGTATTAAGTCCATTTACTTATCTACTTTTCTCTCGTACTTACGCCGCATCGTCATTAAAATTACAATAACTTTTAATAGAGTGGACCGATTTTAATGAATGAAAAACTAAGTTATTCTCGAAAATATGCTTTATCTCCTTGATGTAGATTTATTGTAAACCCAGTACTTTAGCAGTCATGCGTGTTCATACAAACATACAGACAGATAGATAGACAGACAGATATTTCTAAAAATGATTGAAATATATTTTATACTTATTCTCAGACACCTGTAACATTTTTTTTCACGAAAGCGTAAAAGTACAGACACGTTACATTTACATTCTTATTATATGTATAGATATACAAGAAGATAAGGTTATAATATCTCGGAGATCCAAACTGTCCTGGTTTGTAATTTGAAAAATAACACGGGTAGTAATGTTAATTGTGACAATATATCATTCTGACCGATTCTGTCGCATCTAGAATATTAATATAAAAACGCCTGGCGTTACTGTATTAACTAGTAAATCGCAATTATTTTATGACCGGCCGCTACTTTGAAAGATGTGCTTTTGAATTCCACAGTGTTAGTAAAAATTTGCATGCTGTTTACCATTTGTAACATCTGTCAATCTTTGTAAATATATTACCTAGTTTCGCTTGCCTATATGATTCATAGTCTATGTTTCAGACCAAGCTTCTATTCTAGGCTTACTGTGTACATTTTTGAATAAGATCATAGTGGAGCACCTTTGGTTAAGCTTTAGAAAATACGCTTTTCTCCTTTTTTTTGATAATAATACTACATTGTAATACAGTTAACTGTGTATGTTTTAATCAGAAATCAAAAAACATTTACAAAATAATTTTCTCCAAGCAATTTTCTATACATACACTATTGTTTAGCGGGCGTTCGGGCATAAAAAAATTGATCGAATTTTTTGTTGCACAACAACTCATATGCTAGTGGGCTAACCACAAAATACTCTTACAGATCTAATGCGGTTGTAAGTGGAACAAAACAGCGGTAAAATTTATTTCGCTATGCATTTTATGATATAGGTTATTCCTTTGAACATACTCACACTTGTGTTATAGCGTTATAAAGAATGTAAAACACGGTAATAAAGTTTCATTACGCAATGCTTTTCACTTTGATTCTACATCTGAACATTTCGCATGATTTATTATTCGTTATTTCAATAACATCTATTATTTAAGTATCTCTATTTTGTGAGGAGTAATCGACTTATTCGTTACGGTTCAAATAATAAGATAACTATCAATCAGCCATCTGGTTTCTCATTTCACATGCTACTTTAGTAAAAATGTATCTATTAAAATAATAAAATGTGTAAATGTTTATCTCTTTGAAAGCACAGATTAATGTATAATTGACACAAAATGGCTGTCGTTTTTTTATTAATGGCATGAAGACATACTCTCTCTCTCTCCTTAATGTAAAACAAAGTAACTAATAATTGAATACTTTTAAATACAAACTTCATATTTTTGACATAATTAATTTTGTATTTCTAAAAACATTCATAAGTTTTTGTTACTTGTTGGTGGCAGTATGGTTTTGATAAGTACTGAATGAAGTTGGCACGGCTGTAATTATTCTCTTTCTCTTTCGCATTACTTGTTCTCGTCTCATTAGGTTAATTCAGCCTATAACTTATAAAATTATGATTCTTTTAATTAATAACAAGCTCATAATAATCTCTTCTACTCTATTACGTTAACAAATGTCAGCTCTACGTACGACCAAACATTCGAACCAATTCAGTCTAATTTAACAGTAGGATTTTTTTCCAAAACTTACAAAACCTAGTAACAAAAATTACATAAGTTCATCATCTAATGCGTTTCAGTCAGGCACTTTAATGATTTCTCCACCGTTCACACATTTCCATTACGTATGAGGTGCCCCATACGAACGGTTCGGGTTTGAAACTATCTCTTTCAATTATACGATAACGTATACATCCGTCTCTGTTTTCGATTTCTGGACAAACGCCGCTCTTCGGAATTAAGCAATTATGGTTAATTTTGACTCTACCCGTATTAAAGTCGGAATCGTGGCGGTTGGAAATGTGTTATTTCGTATAATAATTTATGTGAACATATAGGATTGAGCAGCTGTAAATTATAAGTTCGAAATAATGTTACGTTATTATTTTTTCCTGGCAACACTACTTGGTTTATTCTGATACTGCTTTTTTTACTAGCACCTAATATTGTAATCATATTTTATAATTGGCACCGATTTTTGTATTGAGTTTGCTATTGAGTTTGCTTTTTATCTGTTATAACTAGCTGATAGTTGCGACTTCGTCTGCGTAGTTTATTATATTAACAATGCAATTTATGTGTAGAGAAAAAAACAATTGAAAGTCATAATATACTTTGTTCATAAAATTTCTTTGTAAGCAATGTTAACAGTTTAATTCCTCTCACCTGCGTATACGCGCTACACCGCTTGTAACACATCTCACATCACTGAACGCGTAGTTTTTGGATAAACGTCAGTGACTATATAGTGATATTTTTTTAGATAATGAACGAATCGGGGAAGAACTAAATAAAAAAAAATGAAATTATCTCGATAGTTTTTACGTGATATGCGCACAATATCAGACGTCTATCATTTAATTTATATAGATAATCGTTATTTTAAAATATCTTACTTGTTACAATAGTCAATAAGAAAAATTGTGTATCATGCAAACAGCGCATATATCGCATAATCAGCAGTAAATGGAAATGTTGTGAGGGAACATATTAAGACACAAACAGAAGGGAGACTTGATTATAGTCAACGACATTATGACATTAAACATAGTATATATAATATAGTAATCCAAACACAATTGGCGACAATCCAAACGCTAGTCGATGAAGCCATTCCGCTCGACGGTCAATTCCAAAAAGCGACTAATTAAAAAAATAGGATGTATCGTAAAAAGTAAAATATTATTAAAGAAATATACACTAATCTTTATCACATCAGTGATGTTACAATTGTTTAAAAAAATACAACTAAAAGCCCAAGCGAAGCCAAGCGGTCACCTATCCCAGTACTAGCCGCGTCCGATGCTGCTGAACCTCAGCGATCGGAAGAGAACAGGTATTTTCAACAATCTACCCGACACAGTGTTTGCCACCGCCACATTTTGTTACACAAAAAGGTTAAGGATCAGAATCAGTTTCACTTCAAAAAGAATCATTATACGGGTCTTTCACATGTGTTCAACTACGCTATTGGCCTGACAGGTCTTCACAGCTTCACCGGACTACGAACGTGGACTATACATAAATTACATGAGACAGTAAAAACGGTATAAAATCCAGAGTGTTCCAAAATCCGGTTCATAAATAATTGAAGATAGATAAGGATAATGAGGGTACATAGTGTTACTGTTAAAGGTGTAAAGATAAAAAAATATACGACACATTAAAATGACGGCATATCACATCACCGGCGCGCTAATTTGATTGGACGTTTCCATACAAACGAGCGAGTTAGGCGGGGCCCTATTGGTGTAATTAAAAAACATAGATTGTTATCTACAGCCCGAACAGGCAAGTTTCCGGCGAGGTAATTTTTAAAAATTAATATGTCTAATTTATTTTTATTAGAGAACGAATGAATAATTTTCGTGCATCGTCTGTCCGTTGTATTTGAAGGGTCCATCTTTGTTAAAATAAAATTGTAAGATGTACTGTCAGGGTTACCACAATCAATATTCTACAAGGTATAAATTAATAGTACAGTTTACGGTCTAACGGTTCTATTGTAATTGGAATATAATTATAATATTATTGAATTAGAGTTAAACTTCTTTAATGTGATGTCTTCTTAAATTTAAAGTAGGTATTTATTTGTGTGTATATGTCTCTGTCTGGCTCTAGTAGTATACAAAAATGAGTAAATGTATAGTTAAGTATTTATACTACGGGACTTCGTACAGTATGTAGTTTATGGGCTGTTTCATATATCGACGGGAGAAAGCGAAAATGTCGTAACTTGGATTTTTGGCTAAATCACTTTTTACCATATTCTTGTATAAAAAATACCATTTCGAAAGGTGTGGGACTCGCATTCCTACGATTAAATTTTTCATTGATAAGACCTTAGTCTTTTGCCTAGTTTTAGCACTATACACAAAAAAAATGTTAATTTTTGAAATACTTTTTGGCTCTGGTGCAAAGTTGGATTTCTCAAGTTACGACAATTCCGCTTTCTTCCGTCGATATAGTTATAATATCTATGTAATTTAATACATATGAGCATTATAAATTAAAGAAGTTTTACTTCCTTCGCATATACATACTGATACGCTGTTTTTTTTTATTATTTGGCTTAAAGAAGCAAACACAATTTTGTATAAATTTATTTGTATGCTAACGCTAAACCTCGAAAGCAGTTGATATGCATAATACCTACCTAGTCTGGAGGATAATCGATTTCCTCCTTTAACGTGAACTAGACTTTTCTACATTTGTTGAAAAGCCGAGTTGCGTTAATTTCCTACTAAACCAAACCTTGCACGTCGCTACTGAGCGACAGCAGACACGACAGAACTCAATAATCACCGGTCCACACCGTTCATATAAGAAATAAAATAATTTTCGCCATTTAATTAATCACTATAATTAACCTGCCTGTCACCGAGATAACTGATTCCTACACTTCGTAGCGACATAAACATTTTTTGTAATTTACTTATCTTCCCAACACAAAGAAGTTATTAAATAAATATGTTATTATTAATGATATAACATGCAAACAATAATGCAATAAATAACAGGTACATAAGCATACAATACCTCATTATTTAAGCATTCAAAACCCACTTAAAATATGTTATCAAACTGCGTATAAGAAATAGCAATATAGTAGGGTTATGGTAGAACGCTGGCAACACTCGTACACAGAGTACAAACGTAATTTGGTTGTAATATGATACACGCGCCCGTGTCACGAGTCACAACACTGTTCCTTATCACGTCTTGATGAATTATCGCCGTTGTAAGCGTTCGTATGGTTTATGGTACAAGTGATAAGCGATAGTAATCAAACGTTATGGTAGTTTTTTATTCCCTAAAGGCACCTGTGGTCATAATCTCATATTAATAAATAAAATAATGATGAGATCGAAACTGATAATAAGCTAAGCGTAATGAACAAATAAAATAGAAAAGTTTTTTTTATGTCATAGCAGGCAAACGAACAGGTGGGTTACCTGATGTTAAATGATCACCACCGTCTATAGACACTAACAACACCAGGGGAGACGAAAGTGCGTTGCCAGCCTGTGTTTGGGGTAAGGGGAGAGGAGGTGGGCCTCCGGAGCGCTCACTGACCAAATGACATGCGACAATGCAAGCACTGTTACTTCAGGTCGGTTTTCTTTGAGAGGGTGCTACTACCCCGGGCGAGCCGCCCCGTTCATGCTGAAACCAGTAATAGCTTCAGTGTGGCTCTGCCACCACGTAAAATTTTATTTTCACGTTTTATTCCACTAACTGTAAGTAAACTATACAATTATTAACGTAAAAGAATTTAGTATAGTTTTGTGTACCTTTCTTCGGGTAAACGCTACCTCCAAACAATGCCAAACCTCAAAATTTTTAGTTATTTTTATCCCGTCTCCTGTCTGCAGTAAATTCGAATTCATGTTTTAACCGTGCCTGCTGGTTATATCCGTAAAAATCTCGATGATTTATACGAAAACTCAACTGACGTACACTGTGCTGTCATTAAGGTAAAAAAAAAATACGTGCGTGTATCAGTGTACACACGTAAGAAGTGAAACTTCTTTATGACATCATTTTTCGAAAAATGATCTACTATATTTACAACTTTACAGAAAAAAACGGAATCTGATCATTGTGAGCGCACCTTTAGAAATAAACATGGCGCGTAACCGAAAAACGTTACATACGTTTTTACATGCTATAAAATTCCTCCCTACGTCGATAAAGAAGCTTCACTTCAAATAGTATAGTTAAGTTTCGTGGACCTCTCTTCTGGTGAAGGCCTTCTGCAAAGAATGGCAACCGTCGCAATTTCTAGAGCTATTTTCCAGCTGTTTCTTGCTTATTCAAGTTCATCTTTGCACCGTACCTTTGGCCTGCCAATTAAGCCCGCAGAGCTCCCATGTACTCAAGTCGACATTTGACTGGTAGATATGATACATTTTCTGAATAATAACATACGACAATTATTATCCGGCTAAATTGCAATCAACATAAACTGGATATATAACAGCCAACACATAGTGGCAAATTATACGTGTCGCATTTCGGTATTTCGTTCGTTGTTATTTATTTACTGAATTGAAAACTTCGGTAACCTCGTTGAAATTTGAAAATCAATGAAACGAGAAACCGCCATCAGAAACTAATAAACGTCTACATCTACAGGATTTAATGTGCGAGAGAATGGGATAGAATAAATTATACAGTGTTTTTTTTATATTCACGGTTTCCTTTTTGTATATTGCACTATCTAATACGTACTCCGTTCCGAGCGTTGTACGTGTGTGTGTATGCATGAGTATGCTATATGTATATGTGCGTCAGCGTTTTAAAAATTATTAAGAAAAAAAACGGTATAACCAGCGAAGTGTATCGTTCATGTGTATCATTTTATTTTACAATTTTTTGAAGTTTTCGTTTCTACTGCGTCTGGATTGTATACATGTTTTATTTTATCTTGTTTAATTAGTTATTTGTTAGATATTATAATTCATTTGTTGTGGAACGTGCAAAGGCCCATAGCAGAAACGGTGACTAGTCCATGGATGAAAAAGTGGCCAAACCTCGGCTTCGGTTGGTGCCTTGCATTCATTTCGGGATCTAGCCAACGTACTATGTACACCCACAAGCAGAGACTTGCAAGCCAACATAACTGTGGTGACTGGCGCTAGATTCCCAAACTTTCAGATTGCACTATGTTAACCATCAGGCACATTGCTGTCATTTTGCCGTGCTGCTATAGAAGAATACAAATATTATGTTGTAAAAATAAAAAGACACGCTAACGCTTATATTATAGGCCGTATCACAATCTAAACAGTTCGGGTGAGCTAATATGGCGAAATTCTGTCTCCCTTGCGCGCCAAACATTAGCCTAGTATCGGAGTCCTCCGGGAAATCGTTTGAGATGCAAATTCCGATACTCAGGTACATTAGTTGACGCTTTATTGGTTCCGCAGTATGTATATTTTATTTGAATAATGAACACTGATGGAAGGCTATGGTTTCTCCTTGATTAATAGTCTAGCTTCAGAAATTAATGCGAAGTTTTGATGTGAAATTGGAATATTCTATGTATGTATACAGTTAAAATACAATTCCTTTGAGGACCAATGACGTCAGAACTACTCAACGTATCTGCATAGGACTATTACTATTCTTAGCGGATTTTTTCGTTTACAGTTCTAGGCTATTATTTTTGGATTCGATTAACCATCTGCCTTTTTTTAAATGCCCAACGAAGCGAGTGGGAATCTGTTAGTATTATATGCTTTGAAATATCGATATATGTAACATATGGTTTTTGGAGATTGATATATACATTTATGTTAGTTATAACCGTGATTTCGTACGCGTTTGTTATTTGGTTGAAATGGATATTGTATCAAGATTATATGTGTTTAAAATACGTATCAATTTACATGGTGATCGATTCAATACAGTGGTGAGTTATAGTAAAATCGATATCATAAAGATTTCGCTATGAGCAATAATACTTCAGTGTACCAACTTTTAGGGTTAACGATATTGGACTTTATATATACCAAGGGCCATTTTTATATACTAACGAATATTATAAACATGAACCTAAGTTTGTTTATTTGTTATGCTTTCACACATTAATTACTCTACCAATTATCATAAAATTTCGCATAGACGTTGTTTAGGTTACAGAAAAGTAGATAGGGTACATTTTACCTTTAAAAAGTACCATTACCAAGGTATACCACTAATCTACATGCATGCGAGCGAAACTGCAAGTAAAAGCTAGTGTATGTATTAAAACAGATTGGACAATATATGCAGTATTACCTAATCAGTTTATTTCCTTGATAGTTTAAGGAATATGAACTATTCACGCTGTGATACATTTTATATGTAAATAGTAGTGATTATGAGGAATTTGTAGAGTGCCTTTAGATTACGCTCATAAAATGTAGGTACGTACCTACGCCACTACATAATATTTGGTTAACATTGGCCACGGAAGTAAACAAACACTATTTAACAGAACTTCAACGCATTTAATGGGAAATTATTTGGTCAAATATTTGTTCAAAAAATTTGAGAGTGAGTGAGTAGTGAGTAAATACTACTTTCTCCGTCAAATCTATTTTAAATACTATGCAACGACATCACGCTTATATATTTCTTTTTTAACCTCTCGGCTGACGTTTTAAGACCCAGATCTCAAAATGGCGGATCATGTTTTTGAAGTTATACTGCTTTTGGCGCGTTAGGGAAAAATTATGAAAGTAAATTTTTACGATGCGCGCACACCGTCACGAAAAACCGACACCCTGAAGTTAGCTATAGTCAACATTTTGTTTCTTTGTATTTTTTGTTTGTATTTCTTTGTATTAAAACTTTCAATGTATTAAATGCCTTTTTTCTATTGTTAGTGTCGTTTTTTCTACAAACGTAAAATAAGGCGAAAGATAAAATTTTTGAAAAGATTTTTAAGTTGTTACGCCAAAGAAGTATAACTTCTAACGTGTGTTATATAAATATAATGTTTATAATTTCACGACATTGTAAATTTCATGGTTTAGTAAAAAAGAGGTTCGTAAAAATGAAAAAATAATTAAAGAATATATTTTACAATACATTATTTATTTTTCAGTATTGTAACAAATTAGGTATTTTTTTAAGGTTATGTTGCCAACAATCTGTTAACCTGGACCTGTGGTTCACGAGGTTTCCATTCGCTACGGAGCTTAAACCTTTATGGTTTTGGATAGTCCACTGGTTAATTACAACGAACTACGTAACTGGAACTAAAGGTACGAATGTCTTTTTTGTCTAGTTTTAATTTAATTATTTTAATGAATTTAGAAAAAGGGTACGAAGTTCAACATTGTAATTATATTCTTTTAAAACGTGTTTCGTAATAAAAACCTTTACCTATGCGATTCAAAGAACAAGATAAAGTTAAATAAACAAGCGATGAAAAATGTGTATTTTTCGAAAAGCTTTTCTAGTGTCATCATTACATAGTATAAAACAAAGTCCCTACCGCGTCTGTCTGTCTGTCTGTTCGCGATAAACTCAAAAACTACTGAACCGATTTTCGTGCGGGTTTCACCAGTGGATAGAGGGATTCATGAGGAAGGTTTTGGTATATAATTTCTCAAGGATTTTTTTTATAACCAGGGCGAAACAACGTCTGCCGGACTGGCTAGTAATATTTTAATGTATATAGATATAAACAGTTTAAGCACAACCAATTATGTATCTTAATTCTCACGTTCTATGCTATGCTAATTAATGCTTTTGATTTCATTACCTTTTCTTTCCTCAAATGCTCCCGAAACTTTGCAGTATAGGAAGTTATGGTAATCAACGTTGTGTGAAAATACGTCAATATTTTTATTATTCACTAAATGCGACAAAATCTCTCCTTTTACTGTACGACCGTGTAATTAAATAAAATGGTGACTGAACCTCAATCTGTCAAGTCTGTCAATATCTTTAGGGATCTCCTTACTCTCTTCTGTCTCATTCACTCAGTTACTATTTCTATTGGAATTTTTGTAACACAATATTGTTCAAACATTTTCTTTCATGCCAACCTTATCTTGGCAATAACAAACACACCGAAAAACAATTAGTCACATACATACATTCGGTAATTGATTTTCATTTACATATATTTACTGCGTCTAGTGGTTTCAATCGTGTTTATTTTCTTATTAATTTTACAGGGGTCGTATATAGGTCGAATATTAGGTTATTTCACAGTAAATAATATCTGAAATGAAAATCATCTTCTTACCCTTATCCCACCTAAGATAGGTGGGCACATCATGTCTTCCTCTCCCCTCTGTCAGATGTCATCTATTCACACATTCACAGTATTCACACCTTTTACACACATAATTTTTCACACAATCCATGCATACCTTTTTCGGTCTTTCTCCACTCCTATATCCGTCCAGCAAAATGCTCAAAACTTTTCTAGTTACATGGTTTTCATCTCTCCTCATGACATGTCCATACACGCTAACTTATTACTCCTCAATTTCTCTGTCCCTGGTGCTATTTTTAAACTTCCTCTGATATACTCATTCTTAATATTATTCACACATCCACCTTACTTATTTATTACCACAATTATCTTACATCTCTGCTACATGTAGAAATTTGTAAAGAGCAAATACACTTTCCAAATATGACGGGCAGTTTCTGAGTTCTGTAGTATTATTATGTCTTTTTTTTTCGAACTTACTACGCTATTGGCCTTGCAAGACCTTTACAGCTTCACCGGACTACCGCATTATTATCCATTTGATAGACTTATAGATAATATTTATCCCATCAGCAACATAAATGTAAAATAAGAGCCAAGTTCAATAATATGATATATGCCTTGGTTGTTGAATTCAACGACAAAAGAAGTGAGATTTAAATGGGTGCCAAATTCAATGGTCAGTCCTGAAATGTATTTATAACAACATAAAATATAACAACTTAAAATACATTTCTGCTTATAACTTGGGATAATACTGTTATTATAGTATCTACCTAATAAAACAGTCATGGAAGATCCTTATGTTCGATAGCTACTTTCTCTCAGCAAGCCAAATTTTCGGAAGAATAAAATAAGAACTTACAGCATTAGAACTTGCGACATAATTACAGACATTTTACAGTTCATTCACACCTTGACCGATTATTTGTGGTGGGGGACAATCAGTTCCTAAAAATAGCAGCTCTATTGATTGATCTCAGTCGTGTGAAAAGCAAAATTAAGTGTATACTTAATACTGTATAGTCCACGTCAATTTTCTTGTCCGTTCGGAATATAGTGTCAAATTCGGGCTTACGCACAATACAGCCAAGAATTTAATAAGCACAAAGTTAAAATATTATTATAGGAATATAAAATTGACATTTATTTATTCTTAAGTTGCCTTGATGTTATACATATAATATGAATTTGTGTTATGCGTATCTGTATTCAGACAGGTCAAAAAGATTGGCGAAGATCATAGACTGTTTATTCCGTTCCCGTCATGAATAATGTCACTGTAATTTTTTAATATATATTTATATATCTGTATATATGATTTTTTTTATGAACGTCGAAAAAGTAGAGACACTTTAGATTTACGTTCTTATTACATGTATTAATTAATAAACTTCCCAACAGGCTGATAAGCTATAAGAGTGACAATAATATTTTTAGAAAACGCATAGATAATGCGTAAAAAATTTGTTGTCTGTAAAGTTGGTTTACGGACGACAATTTCACGTGATAACGTCATAAGAAAATATTGATGATTAATTGCATACCTGCTTTTATGAATTGATTTATTCTATATATAGATAGATGCGTCACAAGCCGAACGCTTATGCCGATCGCGCCTCGCTATCGCTTGTTCCGCACTCTCGCTTGCACGCTCAAACCAGGCGGAACGTGACAATGAGTCATGCTTTTTCGTGCGTGCAGCCAGCGTTCATCGATTTATAAGGCGTTATCACGTCAATATTTTGTTTTTATTATTCATCCATAATCTATTTTAATTTACATTTATATACATGCAGTATAACTCCTTCCACAATTAATAACATATGAGGCGACAGCGATTAAATTAAGCGTGTGGAGCCGCGGGAATAGCTAGTGTATAATACAGTCCATAAATATATAAAGAGAGTATACAAAACTGTACGATGATTATTTTATAAACCCATATAAATTATACATGAGAATTAACAACATAATCTGTGGCAATAATATTATTGTTTTCTTTTATTACAGATAATAACACCG